>CM046039.1:12549644-12982144 GCA_025215565.1 Flaveria ramosissima
ATTGAAGGGGAAGAGGATGGGGTGGGTTGGGTTTCTATTATATTATATATTATATATTATTATTATTATTTATTATTATTATTATTATTATTATTATTATTATTATATTAAAAGGTATATTTGTCTTTTTATATTCATTTAACTTAGAAAAACTTAACGGAAGTTCTCAGGGACCAAATGTGTTACTATTTGGTAAACAATTGTGACCAAACATGATATTTCTCAAAAATTGAAACCAATATTACAATATGAACAATCCACAAGGACTAATCGTGTAATTAACTCCCTTCTAAAATAATGAAGTATATAAAATTTAGTTGAGTTTAAAAAAGTGATGAAAAACATCATTAAATTCAATAACAATACTTTTTTATTACCATTCCAACCCCTTGTTTTATATATATATATATAATATAGATATATAATATAGATAGATATATAATATAGATAATATATATATATATATATATTTATAATTTGTAAGAATTCTAGGAATCAATCTCAACAACTAGTTTTCAATGGCAAAATGTAATTAACCAAAACATATTTAAAAAAATTATAAATCAAAAAGTAACATAAAAGTAAAAAAAATAAAAACACAAAAATGTTCCTCTAATTTCCTTCTTTCATATAAAATTATAAAAAATAAAAAAAATCCCGTCTTTTTAACGAAAATTCATTAACACATGTGTAATATCGGATTTACACATGTGTAAATCCAGTACTACACATGTGTATAACTAGATTTACACATATGTAAACAATGGATGGACGATTCTTTTAGAAAATTATATCAATATGGTAGGTGTTGGATAGATGAAAATACTGAATTTTATGATGAATTTTTTTTGAAAAAATAATATTGTGAAAAAAAGTTATGAACGTTTTAAAAAATAGAGAAAATGACATGTGATTTGCATGTGATAAAAAATGAGTAGCTGAGATTGGTTTCTAAAGTTTTCACAAAAAAGGTGGCTCTTATTTGAACCCTCGCATATATATATATATATGATATATATAGATAGATATATATAGAGTATATATAGATATAGATAGAGAGATAGAGAGATATATGTTAGATATGAATATAGAGATGTATATATAGATATATATATGTAGAGGTATATATATATATATATATGTATATATATATATATATATATATATATATATATATATATATATATATATATATATATATATATATATATATATATATATATATATCACCCCAATCATCTTAACCATTAATTTCCATGCCTTGATTGAGGGTTCACCTCGTTCAACACCAAAATTGTGATAGGGGAGGAAACTATTGGAGAAACACATAAAATAAAGTAAATCTTTATTTCTTTTCTCAATCTTACAAACTTTTATATTAAAAGAACTAGTTTTACTAACTCATTTATTACACGGGTTGAATAAATAAAATATTAATAAAATAAAATTTATTAATTATATAATAATATTTTAAGATATGATATAACTGAAATTATATATAAGAAATGACTATAATTAATAAAACAATGATATCAACTTTTTTAAAATTTTGTTTTTTTATTTTTTTCCAAAAGCAAAATAAACATTTTGTTTTTTAAACACATCGTATACAAATTTCATTTTTAATTTTTTTATTTTAACTCCCAAATTTAAATATTTTTGGTTTTAAAAAAGTTGAATTTTTAAATATACCAATTTTTAAATATTTCGTATTATTATAAAAGTTGTATGTTTTAGAAAAATTTATTATTTTGTAACAAAATTATTTATTTAGAAATAACATTAATAGATAGATCTTTTTTTTAATTTATTAAATATAAAAGAATTTTAAATAATATTATTAGTAATTAAGGTACTTATTTAAAAGGAGAGAGATACGGAAAAATTTTAGTGATGATGATTGTGACGCTGATAAGTTGCATATCAAGTTACTATTTTATTAGAGTAGTAAGATGGAATATGAATGTAATGTTTATTCATCTTTCATATATTAAAAAGATGTAATTTTCATTCATTTTCGTTAACTTTATTAATTTTTATTGTTAAGTTAGGGGCATTTGAGTCATTATATAAACTATTTAATTTAAGTTTTCATTTGTATAATGACTTAAATGTCTCTAACTTAACAAACACAATTAAGTAAGTTAACGAATATAAATGAAAACGACAACCTTTAAAAAAGTCAGGGACCCAGAAGAGAAAAAAAAACTTTTAAAATGAAAATAAAACAACAGACCAACAAAAATGGTAACTCTATAAAAATTATTAACATTTTTTTATCTACTAGTGAACACTTATAATTACAAAACATATATGAAGCTAAAAATTTGATAATTTCCTAGGACTGGCAAAATGTGTATCTGTTTAGACACGATAATACATGTTTAGCAAAAAAATACACTATGTTTTTACTTTTTAAAATAATTTCCGCACATACATACATATTCATTTGTTAAGCTTAACACCACATTTTCTACGGTATCATGAATTTCAGAAGTCAACAAATTCATTGCAAACTTACAATATTTATGAAATGACAATTAAATTGAATTATTACATACATATTATATCGACATAACTCATATTATAGCAAGATGATGAAGTAGCAACACGATGATACAATCTTATTTTATCAATAAATGTTCATGTTATCATGTATAAAGACTTGTAAAATGCACAATGCTAATCTAGTGCACAATTTTGGGTTTTCTTGAAATGAAAAGTTTCCGGTGTTAACCGAACGGGGTAAAATCAACTTTGTTCGAAATAACTGGTTTGGGTATTAACAACTTCAGATGATGAATATCATTATGTGATCGAACTGGGTTTTATTCGAACCGGTTAGCTTATTTAAAAAAGTTTAATTAATGCTAATCTAGTTCATTTTATCATGTATACAAGAAAACATGAATTTGATGTTTCATGGAGTTGTCATCCTCACAATGCTTTCGTTTTGCATTGCTTCAAGGCCAAACACCATTTATAAGTTAAGGATGTATGTCACTAACTCTATTAGAGACAACATTGTAGTCCATGTATCTAACAGAGAGGGCAAAGACGATCAAGGAAGAGTTTAATTGGAAGTTTGGGGTGAGAATTGGCACCTACTATAAAGGTGAATTTTGGTGGGGATCAAATTATAAATCTATTAGTCTCTATAATGAGCAAATTTCTAGTGCTTGTTTCAATGGAGACATTTTTCGTGTTCAAAGATGTTATTGATTAGTAAAACAAGATGGATTCTGGTATCATAGAACTAATTCGTCGTTTCGTGGTGACTGGTCTAGGTGGGCAACTTGGTAGAACATGTAATCGTTACAAATCATTTAAATAAAGATGATATCTATTAATGTCCAATTTATTTTATACTAGTCTAAAGACCATATGTTACATGAATTGAAGAAATTATATATATAACATACTAGTCTAACCACACATGTGTTACACGCGTTGAAAACTTAAATTTAAAATAGAGTAAATTACACATATGATCCCTATGTTATGTTAAAATCTTGAATTTGGTTTAAATGAAAATTCCATCTTTTATGAGAACTTTAAAAACTAATCACAACCATTCATTTAATTGATTCTAATTTTTTTTATTACAAAGGGTATTTTTGGTCAAATGAGTAACTATTTAATTTTGATAATTATCTTTATAATTTAAAATTCCTTGATTATCTCCTAATATAATATTTTTCATTTACCACAATTAATACAATATAGTTTTTTAGCTATTTATCCTTCATCATCCGTGTTTCATTCAAACTATTTTTTCAATCTCGTAACTATTTTATATTTTAAATGTTTTGTTATTATGAGTTGCTAATCTTTTGATCAAATCTACATATACGTAATGATTAATTTACATATATACAAAACAAAGGTATACATATTGTTTTAATATGAACTTGTAGAAGCATAAGTAACATATACGTAAATATTGTTTTCATATATGTAAAACCATACTAATTACAATACTATTACATCTATAAAATTCAAACAAGCATCTTACATCTACTTCTTAATAAACATATACATAGAATTTACATAATGATTCAATATAACTGAGAAATCACTAATCGTCTTGATGTAGTCCCTTGAGCCCCAGTAGTGTACATAGATTTGAAAATGTTGTAAGGTTGATCATTAGAAATTGGTTGAAGACGAGAAACTGCATAACAAACCAATTAATTTAAATAGAGTAAATTACATGGATGGTCCTGGTGGTTATGTTAAAATTTTGAAATTGGTTTTTAAAGTTTAAAATTTTTGAATATAGTCTAACATTTCTTTTTCTTTCACATATGGTCCTTATGTTTGTTAGTCACCCGTTAGTGATGTTAAATATTATTAAAATTAGCAATTTAAACTCGCATTAGTCATTTATTTAATTTATCTTTTAAACTATAGTATATTTTTATTTAAGAAAATTTTATATATTTGTTTTTCAATTTTTTTATTTTTTATATTCTTTTTGTAATTTCATTACTAAAAAGATTATTATTTAATAAAATACGTTTTAAATACACAAAAAAAAACTTTTAAAAACATGTTTTTTTAAAATGTTTGGTTTTTAAACTATTTGTTTTTATACTTCATTTTAAAATTTTTTGATTTTAAACAGTTGGTTTTCTAAAGTTGTAACTTAGATTCTGTAAAAATGAATTGAAAGATTTACGATACTGTTTTTCTGAAGTAGAAGATATGGTGGTGCATGTGTGTACAATTTTGGTGTAAACAAATTTTGTGATTTTTAAAACCGGCCAAACCCGTCTTGAGAACCTGACACATAAAATAATGAATTTAACATTAAGGACCAAACGTGAAAAGATGCACACAGTCATTTATGATAACTATGTAATTTTTAAAATCTGATTACCAAACTTGTAATATGATCAAACTACATGTATTGTTTATGTAATTCTCTCAAGAAAGTTATGTACCATACTATGATCAAACTAAAAATAATAAAATTCGTGATTTTATGGTATAATCTTTTTAGAGAGTTAATTAAACGATTGGTTCTTGTGGTTTGTTCATATTGTAATATTACTCCTAACTTTTGAAAAAATACAGGTTTGGTCCTAACTGTTTACCCAATCGTAATATGTCTGGTCCGTAACACTAACTTTTATTAAGTTTCTCGGTTAAGTAAATATGAAAAGACAAATATCCTCTTTAATTAATAACAATAATAATATAATATATTTAAATAGGCAACCCACCCTGTCCCCTTGCCCTTCAATTAGACTAGGCACACCATCGGTTCCCCAACATCTTCGGCGCACAACCATCGTCGGTGCCTCACCACTAACAACCAATCCACCATCTCCATCGCCGACATCCATCATACCACCACCGTCGATGACTACAAACACCATCACCATCTCCCTATATGCTCGCCACCGCCACACCTAATCATCATCGCCGACGGTTGAAGCACGCATATCCATCAGAATTCATCCCACCCCATCGGCCACCCCCATCGTCTTCTATACTCATCCTTCCCTTCCGATCACTTAACCAAACACCACCACCATCTCCCTAGAGTCAAAAGGCATATTGCATTTTGACTAGTGACAATGACATGTCATAGCTCACATCCTAATATATTACAAAAAGGATAAAATATATAAAGTAAAAAAGCACAGACTCAAGACCTCAATGTACAGTTTACCAAAAGCATGGACCTTTTCACCAACTTGTGTAAGTTGGTGAGTCAACAGAGTTGCAGCAGAAAGTGATTCAACTTTATGGTAAAGTACATCAGATAAAGCATGTATTCAAAAGTCTTCAAAAGATAATTGTCTTCACTTCTTGGCTTCGGAAGACTTTGTCTTTAAAGCTTCAAAATACTTCTTTTTTGGCTTCGGAAGATGTTGGTATTGGCTTCGAAATATTTTACACTTAGAGTATTTCTAGTGCATGGTGTATAACTTCCGAAGCATCTCTACTCTGTACTTCAGTGCATGCATGCAGGAAAGACTTTGTATGTTTTAGAGGCATCAACATTATATAAAACCTTACAAACTCTCCCTAGATTGATGCTAACAAAACATTTGAAGACCTTAGATGTTGACAGTCCTCATTATGATGATGACCATACCTTTCTTCATTAGATGGTCAGGATCACTCAGACTCTCATAGTGTCTTCTCATCTCAAAGAGATCATGCAGAGGTAGATTAAACATGTTCTTCCATGTGTAGACATCTTCAATACCTTGATCTCTGATTACATTCCATCTTTTTGGATTAGTGGAGTAAGTCCAGGACAAGATGGGTCTTCCTGATGCAAGAGGAGCTACTTGAATTGGAGTTTTTTGAGTTTCCTCTTGTTGTACTTCCTCAGGATGTCCTGACTTATCCAGAGGTCTAGAGGTGGATAATCATGTTTTCTTCTTCTTCTTTGACTTAGGTTTTGAGGCCATCCTTTTCTTCCTCTTTGAACTTTTCAACTGAGAAGACTAGCCTGGAACACCTTGTTGTTCAGTCTTGTCTTTCTCACTTGGGTCTACCTCTCTCACAGGTTCAGAAGAAGAGGGATTTTGACTCTGCTGTGGATCAGAAGATGAAGCTTGCTAAGATTCAGCAGGAGATCCAGGTTGTGTTGTCTCAAATGGTTCAACCTTAACCTCTACTTCCTGAGGGGCTTGACTTGGTGGGGAGTGTAAGTAAATGAGCTCTCCTCTTTTAATCTTCTGCTTGATCACCCTTATGTGCTCATCCATGGTGGATAGAGATATTGGGCCAAGTCTCCCTTCAGATAATTCATACAACTTCAAGAAGCCCATCATCCTCTGCCTATCAGAAGACTTCTTTTGAGTTTTCTACATGATGGCTCTTGACTTGGCTGCTTCTTCCCTCATTTTCCTCTTTGTAGCTTTTTGTTCTTTGAGTACCTGAAGCTCAAGTTAATACTGAAACTCAATATACTCAAAGGACAAGGAAAGAAGTGCAGATGCCTGGTAGAGACGTGTGGCACTCAGGTAGTTGATCATGTTTTACCTGTCAGTTTCTTTATCTACATGAGGTTCTTGTGTTGCCACAGTCTCTTACACAGGACTTTCTTGAACTAGAGAGAGAGAATGAGCATGCTTCTATAGTCTTTGTTGTCTCCTTTTTTCTTTTATTTGAAGGAGCAACCTTGCATCCTCTACTTCCTTCCTCTCCCTAGACATTTCCATGTCAGCCAGTTCATTTAGTTCCTCTAAGGGGAGAGAAATGATTTCATCAAGATCATAGTTCCTGGTTTGTAAGTAAGTAATTCTGACTGCCTTTAACTCATCATTTTAAGTGTTTGGTCTAGGGGCAGCCCTAATTGCAGCTTCCATGAAGCCTGAAGATCCAGTAGTGGAACTTTCTCCCATTAGCTTCCTCTTCCTTTCTCTCTCTCCTCCTCCTCAATCTTCTTAAGAGTTAGTATCCTTTTCCCTTTGTCACCAACAGACCTTTATGACTCAGGGTGGAGAGAGCTTTGGCCTTCATTGCTTGGAGTAGCTTCCATGCTCTGGCTAGAGAGAGGCTGTGATACACCTTCACCAGCAGGTGTTTCACTAAGGGAATGGATTGTTAAAATAGTTGTAGTTGTGACAGGGCTCCCAGGCTTTATCACTAGGCCTTCAGTCAAGGTTTTCCCTTTGAAGTTAATCTCTCGGTCTGCCTCAACATCCAATTGACCAATGACATTACATGATTGTCTTTGCCTTCTTCTTGAGCTGAACTCTTTAATAATCTTGAATCCTTTGAACCAGCATGTCAGCTTGCCTAGATTGACTTGGGTTAGCAAGTAGCATGTTGACCAGGTCAAGACCTTCATAGTAGTTCAAGGTCTAAAAGTTGAAGACTTCTTGCTGCCCTTGAACTCTTTGAAGTATGAGGGCTCTTCTATCCGCATCATACCTCCACCCAATAATATAGTTTGAAGATCCTTGGGGTGGAGATGACATAGCCCTTGGAATACCTTTCTCAAAGAGACTCTGAATGAATGAGTCTAGAGCATCCACATCAATGTGAACTTAAGGAAGTTACTGAGTATGGATAATTTCAAGTGAGGATGGTGAGTCCTCAATGTCCATACTCTGTGAAGAACTCCTAGGTTTTGTGATTGCTATGACTTTCTCCCCCTTTTTGGTAGCATCACCCTCTTTTATAAGTGAGTTAGGAGTTAGGTCAATCACATCCACAGGTTCTTATGTTCCCGGATGAACTCGCCTTAAAGGTCTCCCAACTAGTTGTTCCCTGAGATAAGATATCTCAAGTTGTTGATCATTGACCCTATTTTGTAAGGTAGTCACCTGAGATTCCAAGTGACTAACCTTAGAGACTAGATATAGGTGCATGTGTTTGATAGTTTTTGCACATTTAGTCTCAATTTCCCTTCTTCATCAGAACAATCATTAGGGGATTAGAGAATTGGACCAAAGTCCTCACTCTCACCACCGTTATCATGTTCTTGGCTGCTAGATTTCCCCTTGTAACATCTCGTATTTTCTTGTTAACTAATAGTTAATGTCGTTTATTCTTGTAAGGGCCAAAGTTATCAATTATGAAACTTATGGGTTGCTTATGCTTATTTACTAGTTTGCCTTTAATTCTTTAATTTGGAAGGTAATAGTTTAATTATGAAATTGAACATAATTGTAAGTAATAATAATATTACTATTACTAATCATAAATTATAATAATAATAATAAGAACAATAAAGGTAATATGAAATAAAAATTATTAAACTTAAAAAATGTTTAAACCTTAAACTTAAATAAGTACAAGGGTTGTTTTGCTATTTTATAAACTTAAAAATTAAAGTTTAAACATGAAATAACAAAAGAACAAAACCACAGGGACCAAAAGTGTAAAACCCAAACCATTTCCCCCATTCACCCCGATTTTCCGGCGAAACTCCAGCGGAGCTCCGGCGCGCCCCAAAATCCACGAAAAACACCCGCTTTTGTTACCCAAATCGTTCCAAATCCTTTCGTATACACGTTTCGAACTTTAATGGGCACCTTAAATTCGTTTAAACACCGGTTATAAACCTCAAACGAACGCATAACCGAAGCCTTAAATCGTATAGCCGTTTGAGCATTTACACCTAATAATAATCTAATTAAAGCAACCTGAATGATCATCTATCAATCACTAATCAAATGCAACTCACAATTCTACGTGAAACTAACACAAACATCATATTCTTTTCCCTCTTTTATCGCGAGTCTGCAACAATTCGAATACTATAATCAAGGTTTAAAAACTCGAAACTAACAGAGGGCTTTTCATCTTTGACATCATTAGAAGCTTTCTATGCAACAAGTTTGATTAACATCGTCGTTTGAACATCAAACCAGTACTACGTTGGTCGCGATCTGTTCATCTTTTGTTCTTATCATTTTCTACATCCAATCAGCTAATTAAACCTTGCTTTACACTCGATTTTAGTTGGGGATCAAAAGCCCATGATCGTTCTTGTTAACAACATTGATTGAGACATCAATTTGATCGATGATGAATCTAGGGTTCTTGAGATTTCTAGGGTTTATTTGATTAGTGTTTTTACATTTTAAAAACCATCTTTAAACACGGCTGAGGCCTTTGGTTCACTGGAAAGACACTCGACCTCTACAAGGGAGGTCCCCGGTTTGAATCCGGGGAGCCTCACCTATTTTTTATGCCTCTTTGGTCTCCAAAATAATTATTAAAAATTTCTAAAAATAATAAAGGACTATTTTATAAACTATGTTAATTTAAAATCACATAATTATTTTTCTATAATTTATTTATAAAAATAATCTTATATTTTTATATCCTAAAGCTAATATTATAGTTAGCTTATTTATTTATATAAAAATTTAATCTTTAAATACTAGTTTAATTTATACAAATTATTACCTCAAACGTTGCCCTTAAATTATTGTTTAAATCATGATTATTTTATTTAGTTAGTTATAGAACTTTATTTAAATTTTATAAATTTTACAAGTTATTAATGTTGCTCTTATTCATATCTTTACATAAATATAAATATATTTCTTAGCATTTATTCCAAGAAAATATAATTGATATCCATTCGTTAAACATAATCGTTTGACAAAACCCCAAACACCAAATTGAAACCCTAGTTCTCGTTTAACCATTAAAATTATGATTAAACTTAAAATCTTGTAAATATATACATATATAGGTACCTTGTGAATGATTACGTTGGAACGACGTGTATTATTTCCTTTAATCCTCATATATATATATATATATACATATATATATATATATATATATATATATATATATATATTATATATATATATATATATATATATATATATATTGATCATGTGAGTATTTCTATACCCTTTTTTATATTTTCACACTTTGGGGTGAAACATGTTACCTTATAATCGTTGCACTTGTAAAACATTTGATTCTTGTAAACTTATGGCAATTCACTTGTATGTTGTGTGTCACACCCCAACCTTGACGGCGGAAACGTCGAGATGTGAGGGTTAAGATTGTTCACAGCCACATAACGCTATATTCAAATGTAAATATTAAAATTATAAGTTTCAAAGATATTACAATCATAAGTCTTAAAACATGAAATAGTTCCAAATAAAACAAAGCATAACATAGACATTTTATTTATTTAAATAGGTCCAAGTCCTAGTTTTATTGCAAGCTTCAAAAGTTCACTTTAAACTTGAGGACGACCTGAAACATGTTAAAAATAAAGGTCAACTAAAAATAATTGGTGAGTTTCCAAGGTTTTCATACATATTATGATAAGGTTACAAGTAGCAATTCATGTTATAGGTCATAAGTTAGTAAGGTTATAGAACACATATCGTTACAACCAAACCTTGACTTGATTACAAGTATATAAGATTGGCTAAGTGTATTTGGTTCCCATGATGAACAAGCATACGTCATCAGGAGCTGGCAATACCTCGGCTTTAGCACCAAATAGGCTTGTCAGGCCCAAAGATCTAAGACGTCGCCAGGCTAGCAATAGTTAATGATTGTAAACAAACTATGTATCTCATATAATCACTTACAAAACACAAATAACCATGACAAAATATAAAGATGAATTGCAAGTGATTTACAATTCTCAAATATGTATAAGTGTATAATGTATAAGCAATCATGTTTCACCCCAAAGTAGTGTGAAAAGATAAAAAGGGGCAAGGAGACTCACTTGATCAATAAGTATGTTATGATGATTAATAAAAACAATAATAAATGTCATTCCAAGATGAACCGTCACAAGGCACCTAAATATATATTCACAAGGACAAAGTTTGATAATAAGTTTAACGAGTTACCATGAAATAGGGTTTAATTTGATGTTTGGGGTTTTGTCATTCATATTAACCAATGAAAATCAATTATATTTTGTGGAAACGATTTTGTTTAAATTTTATAAAAATAAGGACAACACTTATAGTAATTTTGTAATATTTATAAAGTTTAAATAAAATGTTATAATAAAATAAAATGAACATGATTCAATCAATAATTTAGGGCAACGTTAGAAAATAGCGGTTTGTATAGACTAGCATATAAAGTATAAATTTTATATATATATATATATATATATATATATATATATATATATATATACTAACTATATAATTAGCTTTAGAATGTTAAATAAAATATAAGAATATTTTTATAAATAAATTTAAGAGGATTAATTAAATGGTTTTAAAATAAATAAAGTTTATAAGATAATTTTTTTATAATTTTTAGAAATATTCATTTGTTTTTTTAAAGCTGTAAAAAATTCCCAAAAATAATGGGGGGTCCCGGGTTCGAACCCGGGACCTCCAACATGGGATGAGCGAACGTAACCAGTGGACCAAGGCTCTCGGCCGCATTAGAACACGCGTTTTAATTCTTAAATACCAAGTTAACAAAACCCCCAAATTACATATGAACCCTAGAATCGTGTAATTCCAAATCGAACCCCAATTCGATTACGATAATGAAATTAAACTTGGGGCTTTTAATCCCCAAGTAAAACCGAGCAGATCCATGTATTTATTTACCCGATTTGAGATCGAATTGTCAGTGAGAAAGACGAAGAACGTTCGCGAACTCGTAGAGCTTGATCTATGTTCAAACGATGATGCCAATCAAATTCGTTGCACAGGGAGCTTCTAACGGTGTACAAGATCAAAAGCCCTTTGTCAATTTTCGTTTATGATGCACAAAAGATGGTTTTCGATTGAGTTGCAGACCGCGACGTTTACGAGAGTAGATGTTGGTGTTCGTTTGTTTATCAGGTGAAATTGAGTGTTCAATTAGCTTTAGGGAACCAATCCGATGATTTCCCTTCAATAACCTCAGCATTATTGGATCAGTTTCAAGTCAAACGGCTGGGACCTTGAATGCACATTTCGGTTACTAATTAAATGGTGTTAACATCTCATTACTTCGACATTATACATGGTCAGGGATTCGAATAGGGATCACGAAGCGATTCAAAGGATTTATTTTGGTTCTCAACGGCTATTTAGGGTCTTACACAGTCGCCGGAGCCGCCGGTCCAGCCACCGGAGTTACGCGAAGGAAGAAAGGGGAGGATTCGATTTTTTTCACATTCAGTCCCTGGGGTTTGAAAGTTAACATTTTATGTACAAACCTTGTTGTTAAAGTTTATAAAATGACAAAACAACCCCCCAACCTTGTTTAAGTTTTAAACACTTTCAAGTTACTAATTTTTATAAGTTATAATTACTAGAATTATTATTATTATTTTTATTATTTTACCATTATGATTATTAATGTTATTAAATAATATTATTCTTATTGATATTATTATCATTTAACATTAGTATTAGTATTATTATTATAACTATTATCTTTGTTATAATTTTTATTATTATAATTATTGGTGTTATTGTAATTTAATAGTTATATTATTAAAATTTTATTAGAAATTTAATGACAAACTAACAAGTAAACGCAAGTAGCCCACAAATTTCACAAAAGACATAACTAGTCCTTACAAAATTTAACAAAGTTAACTTTTAACTTAACGAAAATACGAGATGTTACAGTCTCCCCAACTTAAAAGAATTTCGTCCCGAAATTAAGAAAAAAAAAATGAAACTATACAAATAAGAATGGGTATCTCTTCTTCATGTGCTCCTCGCGTTCCCAAGTGAATTCAGCGTCACGTTATTTTCCCAACGAACCTTGACGATTGGGGTTGTTGTGGTTCTAGTCTTCTTCATTATGCGGTCCATGATCTCAACAGGTTTCTCAACAAAATGTAACGACTCGTCAATCTGGATGTCTTCCAACGGGACATGCAGACTTTCATCAGCCAAGCACTTTCTCAAATTTGAGACGTGGAACACAGGATGAACTCCACTAAGGTCGGAAGGTAGTTCCAGTTTATAAGCCACTTTCCCAATCCTTTTCAGGATTTTGAAAGGTCCTACAAATCTTGGAGCCAGTTTACCCTTCTTTCCAAAGCGAACCACAACTTTCCACGGTGAAACCTTAAGAAGAACCATCTCCCCAATTTGGAATTCCAATGGCTTACGTCGCTTATCAGCATAGCTCTTTTGTCGACTTCTCGCCACTTCAAGGTTCTTGCGGATGATAGAAACTTTATCGGTCGTCTCTTGTATAAGTTCAGGACCAGTGATGAAGTTTTCACCAATGTCGGTCCAACAGATCGGTGAACGACATTTACGACCATAAAGTGCTTCGAATGGTGCCATCTTGATACTCGAGTGGTAACTATTGTTATACGAAAATTCCGCGAGCGGTAGATGCGTATCCCAATCACCACCAAAGTCAAGAACACAAAGGCGTAGCAAATCCTCCAAGGTTTGGATCGTTCGCTCGGTTTGACCATCAGTTTGAGGATGATAAGCCGTGCTTAGGTCCAATTGAGTACCCAAGAGTTCTTGCATAGACGACCAAAAGTGTGAAGTGAAACGGGCGTCTCGGTCGGATATGATGTGCAGAGGTACCCCATGACGACTTACAATCTCATCAACGTATATACGAGCTAACCTTGATGTCTTGTAAGTGTCACGTATAGGTATAAAATGTGCCGATTTGGTCAATCGATCAATGATCACCCATATGCTATCATGTCCTCGAGAGGTTCGGGGTAGCTTGGTTATGAAGTCCATAGATATGTGTTCCCACTTCCACATAGGGATCTCGGGTTGCTCAAGTAATCCACTTGGACGTTGATGTTCGGCTTTAACCTTCATACACGTGAGGCACTTAGCTACATAAGTCGCTATGTCTTTCTTCATTCCAGGCCACCAATATTGACCACGCAGGTCCATATACATTTTATCAGAGCCAGGATGAATAGAATAACAAGTTTGATGAGCTTCGTTCATGATAAAGGTACGAAGATTATCGCGATTTGGAACCCAAATTCGATTTGCGAAGTACATCAACCCATTGGGTTTCGTTTCCAATTGGGTTAGAAGATTATGCTCCAGTTCATCCTTCATTCTTCCTTCTTGTTGCACCATTTGTTGAGCCTCCAAGATACTAGACTCGATGTCACTATCTATTCTCAAGTTTTGTAGCAGTACGGTAGTCTCGTTGACATCTAGTCGGATCTCAGTATCGAACTCACCCAAAGTGTCAAACCATTGACGTCGATCGCGAATTTCTTGGAATGAGATCATCTTGTTGTGAATCTTTCGGCTTAGTGCATCGGCTACAACATTTGCTTTACCAGGATGGTAACGAATGTCACAATCGTAATCACTAATCAACTCCACCCAACGACGTTGTCTCATGTTGAGATCTTTTTGATTAAAGACGTGTTGAAGGCTTTTGTGATCGGTGTAGACTATACATTGCGTACCATACAGGTAGTGCCTCCAAATCTTCAAAGCAAAGACAACAGCACCAAGCTCGAGATCATGTGTTGTGTAATTCACCTTGTGAACCTTCAATTGTCTCGATGCATAAGCTATGACCTTCTCTCGTTGCATGAGAACACAACCAAGGCCTTGTTTAGATGCATCACAATACACGGTGAAGTCGTCATTTCCATCGGGTAGGGTCAAGATAGGAGCATTGCACAACTTATGCTTTAACGCTTCAAAAGCTTCTTCTTGCTCGGAACCCCACTCGAATGGTTTATTCTTTTGTGTCAAAGTAGTGAGCGGCTTCGCGATCCTCGAGAAGTTGGCAATGAATCGCCGATAATAACCAGCAAGACCAAGAAAAGAACGAACTTCGGTAGGAGTTGTAGGAACACACCAATTCTTCACAGCTTCCACCTTTGCAGGATCAACGTGAATTCCTTGGCTATTCACCACATGTCCTAGAAATTGAACTTCCTCGAGCCAGAAGTCACACTTCGAGAACTTTGCGTACGATTGCTCTTTCTTCAACAACTCAAGAACCAATCTCAAATGTAGTTCATGATCGGTGTTGGACTTGGAATAGATAAGTATGTCATCAATGAAGACGATCACAAACTTGTCTAGATAAGGCTTGCATACTCGGTTCATGAGATCCATGAAGACAGCAGGAGCATTGGTTAAACCAAAAGGCATTACCATAAACTCATAGTGCCCATAACGAGTACTGAACGCGGTCTTTGGGATATCATCATCATGGACTCGCAATTGATGATAGCCAGATCGTAAATCGATCTTCGAGAAAATAGCAGCTCCTTGAAGTTGGTCAAACAAGTCATCGATGCGAGGAAGAGGATAACGATTCTTGATGGTAAGCTTGTTAAGCTCACGATAGTCGATGCACATACGAAACGATCCATCTTTCTTCTTCACGAAAAGAACAGGTGCACCCCAAGGCGAAGAACTAGGACGGATGAAACCCTTCTCGGATAGCTCTTGAAGTTGACTAGAGAGTTCTTGCCTTTCCGATGGTGCAAGCCGATATGGTGACTTAGCCACGGGATTTGCTCCCGGTATCAAGTCAATTTTAAACTCGACTTCACGCACGGGAGGTAGACCACTAAGGTCATCGGGAAATACTTCAGGAAAGTCGCGTACGATAGGGACATCCTTAAGTTCTTTCCCTTTGACTTTCGTGTTGACCACGTAAGCCAAGAAGGCCATATACTTCTTGCTTAAGCACTTTCGGGCTTGTGTGCAAGACATGAGTTTAAGCCCTTTGGAAGATTTTTCACCGAACACTTTCAAAGTATCCCTAGAAGTAACGGTATACGAATGCACTTCTCGAAACAAATGATCTCGGCATGGTGTTTGGCTAACCAATCCATACCAATGATGACGTCGAAACTTCCAAGTTTCATAGGAATAAGATCAATAAGGAAATCGTGCGTGTCAAGACTTAAGATGCAATCACGAATAATGACATCGACGGTGGTCGGTTCTCCATCGGCAACTTCAACGGTAAGAGGTCTTTCTAGTTTCGTATGTGGCTTAGCAAGAATGGGTTCAAACTCTAACGAAACAAAACTCTTATCGGCTCCAGAATCAAATAGGACATAGGCATAAGTTTTATTAATAAGAAACATACCTGTTCAATTTTAAAGGTATTTAACGATACATGTAATGTATGAAAAGAATTAGGTCACACAAGTCAAAGGTAAGTTAACATACCATTTACCACATCGTTGTTTGCTTGTGCTTGATTTGCGTTGATGTTGAAAGCACGTCCTCGGGCTTGTGGAACATTACCCACAAGACGAGGGCATTGTGGGCGAAAATGACCAGGTTCCCCACAGTTGTAGCAAACACGATTTGTGACCACGGCGGCATTGTTAGGTGCACGGTGGCAAGTCGCCACCAAATGACCATATTTACCGCATAAGGTACAGATACGACATGGTTGATTCCCCGGAAGATGATACCTACATGTGTTGCACATAGGCTGAGGACCAGCATAAGCCCTAGCCCCAGGCATTTGTGCCACAGGTGTAGCTACAGGTACCAGTTGCCTTTTAGGTGGTTTGGGTGCATTCACGGCATAGTTGCGCGCTGGTGTGAACTTGCGCTTCTTGTTGTTGTTGTTGTAAGACGGTTCAGCTTTGGTCTCCTTAACAGCCTCGGTAGCCGTCTTCTCTACCTTCTTTTCACCCTTCACAGACATGGTGCCCGCTCGTATATGGTTTTCGGTGAGTTGAGCGGTGATAGTAATGGCTTCTTCTAAAGTTGTGGGTCGGCTACCCACCACAACATCTTGAATTTAGGGTGGTACACCCTTGATAAACTTCTCGATGTTGCGGGGGACAGTGTCGACCATGTGAGGCAGCAGTATACTCAACTCATGATGCCTAGTTGAGTAGGCCAAATGATCACCATCATTTTGCTTCAAGTTCCAAAACTCTTCTTCCAACTTTTGCAATTCACTTCTCGGGCAGAACTTCGCGATGGCGATGTTCTTGAACTCCTCCCAGGTAAGTGCTAACACAGCTTCAGGACCACGGTTTCTCTTCTCGCTATTCCACCAGGTAAGTGCCCTTTGTTGGAGCACACTAGTGGCATAACGAACCTTGAGTGTCTCGGGACACTCACAATTGATAAAAGTATTCTCCATGCTCTCGAACCACTCAAGAAGACCAGTGGCTCCTTCCTTGCCACTAAAACTAGTAGGCTTGCAAGAGCTAAAGTGCTTGAAAGTGCAAGTTTGGTTGTTGCGCCCTTGGTTAGCACTATTCTCTCCTTGACCATATCCATTGTTGCTAGCGTTGGTCATTAAGGTGCTATTGAGTTCAGCAACCATGGTCGGGATGACAGCAACCATTTGTCGGGCGATCATGGCGGCTAGCTTACGATCGGAACTTCCACGCTTTCCATGATGACGAGACATGCTGGAATATGCTAAATGAGTTAGATATGAGAAAGAGAATAACAAGGATCATAATTCATCAAAGATAAGGCAAGGGTTGTAAGGCACTTGGAATGGTTCCATTTGGTAACGCATTACCAATTGGAAACGTTGACACGTCAAGGTAAGTTGACCCATTCGCTTTAGAAATTTATGTATGTTGACCATAGTTTATCACTCATCCCAGAAATCCCCAGGTAAGCATAACTAGTCCCGTAGGATTTATGCGATACTTGCCTTAGCCCGAGGGCCTCTTGCCAAGAAATCCAGAATATAGGTGTCTATGTGTCACACAAATTTCTTAGGTTCATGAAATCAAAACCTTGATGAGATTTACATAGATTAGACATAAGTCTAAAGATTCAAGTCTTAAGCATAAGTATACGATTCCACGTATCGTCAAGAATAAGATTAAGAAGTTTCATTTGTCGGTGAGAGTCAAAGTGTCAAAGGTAAGTTTAGGGAGACAAGTAACAAAGTTGTAACAATTATAAGGCAAACCTATGCTAAGGCATCATGTTGCACATAAGTAAGGTATAGCATTATGTAACATGTAAACAATATATATATTTCCAAGAATATAAATATTATTCTATGAGGTTCATGCATAAGCTATAGTCTAGGTCACCATTTCTAATAACCTAAATCTCTATAGTTATGGGCTCTGATACCAATCTTTCACACCCCAACCTTGACGGCGGAAACGTCAAGATGTGAGGGTTAAGATTGTTCACAGCCACATAACGCTATATTTAAATGTAAATATTAAAATTATAAGTTTCAAAGATATTACAATCATAAGTCTCAAAACATAAAATAGTTCCAAATAAAACAAAGCATCACATAGACATATTATTTATTTTACTAGGTCCAAGTCCTAGTTTTATTGCAAGCTTCAAAAGTTTACTTTAAACTTGAGAATGACCTGAAACATGATAAAAATAAAGGTCAACTAGAAATAGTTGGTGAGTTTCCAAGGGTTTCATACATATTATGATAAGGTTACAAGTAGCAATTCATGTCATAGGTCATAAGTTAGTAAGGTTATAGAACACATATCGTTACAACCAAACCTCGACTTGATTACAAGTATATAAGATTGGCTAAGTGTATTTGGTTCCCATGATGAACAAGCATACGTCATCAGGAGCCGGCAATACCTCGGCTTTAGCACCAAATAGGCTTGTCAGGCCCAAAGATCTAAGACGTCGCCAGGCTAGCAATAGTTAATGATTGTAAACAAACTATGTATCTCATATAATCACTTACAAAACACAAATAACCATGACAAAATATAAAGATGAATTGCAAGTGATTTACAAGTCTCAAATATGTATAAGTGTATCATGTATAAACAATCATGTTTCACCCCAAAGTAGTGTGAAAAGATAAAAAGGGGCAAGGAGACTCACTTGATCAATAAGTATGTTATGATGATTAATAAGAACAATAATAAACGTCGTTCCAAGATGAATCGTCACAAGGCACCTAAATATATATTCACAAGGTCAAAGTTTGATAATAAGTTTAACGAGTTACCATGGAATAGGGTTTAATTTGATGTTTGGGGTTTTGTCAATTATATTAACCAATGAAAATCAATTATATTTTCGTGGAAACGATTTTGTTTATATTTTATAAAAATAAGGACAACACTTATAGTAATTTTGTAATATTTATAAAGTTTAAATAAAATGTTATAATAAAATAAAATGAACATGATTCAATCAATAATTTAGGGCAACGTTAGAAAATAGCGGTTTGTATAGACTAGCATATAAAGTATAAATTATATATATATATAAATATATATATATATATATATATATATATATATATATATATATATATATATACTAACTATATAATTAGCTTTAGAATGTTAAATAAAATATAAGGATATTTTTATAAATAAATTTAAGAGGATTAATTAAATGGTTTTAAAATAAATAAAGTTTATAAGATAATTTTTTTATAATTTTTAGAAATATTCATTTGTTTTTTTAAAGCTGTAGAAAATTCCCAAAAAATAATGGGGGGTCCCTGGGTTCGAACCCGGGACCTCCAACATGGGATGAGCGAACGTAACCAGTGGACCAAGGCTCTCGGCCGCATTAGAACACGCGTTTTAATTCTTAAATACCAAGTTAACAAAACCCCCAAATTACATATGAACCCTAGAATCGTGTAATTCCAAACCGAACCCCAATTCGATTACGATAATAAAATTAAACTTGGGGCTTTTAATCCCCAAGTAAAACCGAGCAGATCCATGTATTTATTTACCCGATTTGAGATCGAATTGTCAGCGAGAAAGACGAAGAACGTTCGCGAACTCGTAGAGCTTGATCGATGTTCAAACGATGATGCCAATCAAATTCGTTGCACAGGGAGCTTCTAACGGTGTACAAGATCAAAAGCCCTCTGTCAATTTTCGTTTATGATGCACAAAAGATGGTTTTCGATTGAGTTGCAGACCGCGACGTTTACGAGAGTAGATGTTGGTGTTCGTTTGTTTATCAGGTGAAATTGAGTGTTCAATTAGCTTTAGGGAACCAATCCGATGATTTTCCTTCAATAACTTCAGCATTATTGGATCAGTTTCAAGTCGAATGGCTGGGACCTTGAATGCACATTTCGGTTACTAATTAAATGGTGTTTACATCTCATTACTTCGACATTAAACATGGTCAGGGATTCGAATAGGGATCACGAAACGATTCAAAGGATTTATTTCGGTTCTCAACGGCTATTTAGGGTCTTATACAGTCGCCGGAGCCGCCGGTCCAGCCACCGGAGTTACGCGAAGGAAGAAAGGGGAAAGGATTCGATTTTTTTCACATTTAGTCCCTGGGGTTTGAAAGTTAACATTTTATGTACAAACCTTGTTGTTAAAGTTTATAAAATGACAAAACAACCCCCCAACCTTATTTAAGTTTTAAACACTTTCAAGTTACTAATTTTTATAAGTTATAATTACTAGAATTATTATTATTATTTTTATTATTTTACCATTATGATTATTAATGTTATTAATAATATTATTTTTATTGATATTATTATCATTTAACATTAGTATTAGTATTATTATTATTATAACTATTATCTTTGTTATAATTTTTCTTATTATAATTATTGGTGATATTGTAATTTAATAGTTATGTTATTAAAATTTTTATTAGAAATTTAATGAAAAACTAACAAGTAAACGCAAGTAGCCCACAAATTTCATAAAAGACATAACTAGTCCTTACAATAATTTAACAAAGTTAACTTTTAACTTAACGAAAATACGAGATGTTACATTGTGGTTAGTGATTCTTAGTAACTACCATGTAATGTCGATTATATGTACAATCATTAACTATTGCTAGCCTGGCGACGTCATAGATCTATGGGCCTGACAAGCCTGCTTGGTTAATCCAAGTACACTTAGCTAATCGTATATACTTGTAAAAGTTTGAGACTTGTAAAAATCTGTCAAGGTTTGATTGTGCATTCTGTCTTACATCCCTAGTTACTTTGTTCTCTAACTTATAACATGAATTGCTATCTTTTATATACTTATATAATAAAAACTATGGAAATATCACCAACTATATGTTGTCCCTTTATTTTTTAACATGTTTCAGGTAACGCGCAAGTTTGATTGACATCTTGAAGTGCTTTCACATCTAGGAATGGACCTAGTTAAATAATGATATAAATTGGCTTATTACATCTTATGTTATGTTATTTTCCTTATTTGAGACTTATGTTTGTATTGGTACAATTGAATCTTATGATTATTATATTTGAAACTATTAATAGCGTTATGTGGCTGTTTAACCTTCACATCTCGACGTTTCCGCCGTCAAGGTTGGGGTGTGACAGATTGGTATCAGAGCCCATAACTATAGGGATTTAGGTTATTAGAAATGGTGACCTAGACTATAGTATATGCATGAACCTTATAGAATCATAATTCTATCTTGTAAATTATATGGTTTGCATGCTACATAATGCTATGCCTTCTTATGTGTAATTTGATGCCTTAGCATAGGATTGCCTAAACATTGTTACTTGTCTCCCTAAACTTAACTTTGACTCTTTGACTCTCCCCGAACATGAAACCTATTAATCTTATTCTCGACGACACGTGGAATCGTATGCGTATGCTTATGACTTGGATCTTTAGACTTTATGTCTAATCTATATAAATCTCATCAAGGTTTTAATTTCATGAACCTAAGGCCTTTGGCAAAAGACCTTCAGGCTAAGGTAAGCATTTCGCATAAATCCTACGGGACTAGTTATGCTTACCTGGGGATTTCTGGGATGAGTGATAAACTATGGTCAACATACACAAGTTCCTTAGGCAAATGGGTCAATTTACCTTAACGTGTCAACGTTTCCAAATGGTCATGTGTTATCAAATGGAACCATTCCGTGTACCTTACAACTCTTAGCCTATCCTTGTTTAAATTACTATCTTTTGTTATCCTCATTCTCGTGTCTTTGGAGTTCGAGCCTATGCTTTCTAAGCTGCGTGTTAATGCCGTAATACGCGATTATACCTTGGGCCTTAACGAACACGAATTCTGCATCGACCTTATTCCAATGAAACTGGGAAGCTTTGATGTTATTGTTGGCATGGATTGGTTAGCCATACATCGTGCGGAAATTCTATGCTTCGAGAAGTTGAGTTCAAGATTGACTTAATCCCTGGTGCAAACCCTGTGGCTAAATCACCTTATCGTCTTGCACCATCTGAAATACAAGAACTAGCTAGTCAACTGCAAGAGTTGACCGATAAGGGTTTCATTCGTCCTAGTTCTTCACCGTGGGGTTCACCTGTGTTGTTCGTGAAGAAGAAGGATGGTTCATTTCGTATGTGCATCGACTATCGAGAACTCAACAAGCTTACCATCAAAAACCGATACCCTCTCCCTCGAATCGATGATCTCTCCGATCAACTTCAAGGAGAAACTCAATTCTCAAAGATCGATCTACGTTCTGGGTATCATCAACTACGTGTTCACGATGATGTCATTCCAAAGACCGCTTTTCGTACTCGATATGGACACTATGAGTTCATGGTTATGCCTTTTGGCTTGACCAATGCACCTGCCGTGTTCATGGATCTCATGAATCGAGTATGTAAACCGTATTTGGATAAGTTTGTGATCGTGTTCATTGATGACATTCTTATTTATTCCAAGACGAAAATTGATCACGAGATGCACTTGCGACAAGTTCTTGAACTTTTGAAGAAGGAGCAATTGTACGCCAAGTTTTCCAAGTGTGAGTTCTGGCTAGAAGAAGCGCAATTCTTAGGGCATGTGGTGGATAGCCAATGAATTCACGTTGATCCTGCTAAAATTGAAGCCGTGAAGAATTGGTGTGTTCCCACAACCCCAACCGAGGTTCATTCTTTTCTGGGCTTAGCGGGATATTACCTTAGGTTCATAGCAAATTTTTCGAAGGTTGCTAAACCATTAACGGCGCTAACACAAAAGAATCGACTCTTTGAATGGGGACCCGAGCAAGAAGAGGCTTTCGAGACGTTGAAACGCAAGTTGTGTAACGCTCCTATTCTAACACTCCCCGATGGAAGCGATGACTTTACCGTGTATTGTGATGCTTCTAATCAAGGTCTTGGTTGCGTTCTCATGCAACGAGGCAAAGTCATAGCATACGCGTCGAGGCAATTGAAGGTTCATGAAGTGAATTACACAACCCACGAACTTGAACTTGGTGTTGTGGTTTTTGCTTTGAAGATCTGACGACATTATCTTTATGGGACGCAATGCATAGTTTACACCGATCATAAGAGCCTCCAACACGTGTTCAACCAAAAGGATCTCAACATGAGACAAAGACGATGGATTGAGTTGATTAGCGACTACGACTGTGACATTCGCTATCACCCTGGAAAGGCGAATGTTGTAGCCGACGTGCTGAGTCGCAAGGTCCACAACAAGACTATCTCGCTCCAAGAAATTCGAGATCGAAGGAAATGGTTTGATACGCTAGGAGAATTTGATACCGAGATTCATGTGGATGTCAACGAGGCTACTATCATGCTTCAAAACATAAGGATCGATAGTGACCTCGAGTTATGCATTCGCGAGGCTCAACAAGCGGCATTAACCGACGAAGGGAAGGATAAAGATTTGATGTCTAACGTTCGGTCACAACTGGATATAAAACCGAACGGCATGTGGTAGTTCTTGAATCGACTTTGGATTCCGAATCGTGATAACCTTCGACACTTCATTATGAACGAAACTCATCAAACCCGATACTCCATTCATCCTGGCTCCGGTAAGATGTACATGGACCTGCATGGTCAATATTGGTGGCCTGGAATGAAGAAAGGTATCGCGTCATATGTTTCCAAGTGTCTCTCATGTGCAAGAGTCAAAGTCGAACATCAACGACCAAGTGGTTTACTTGAGCAACCTGAAATTCCTATGTGGAAATGGGAACATATATCCATGGATTTCATAACCAAGTTACCTCGTACTCCTTGTGGTCATGATAGTATATGGGTGATTGTTGAGCGTTTGACCAAAACGGCACATTTCATACCAATACGAGACACATACAAAGTTTCAAGACTGGCTCGCATCTACATTGACGAAATTATGAGTCGTCATGGCGTGCCGTTTCACATCATATCCGACCGAGACGCTCGTTTCACTTCGCACTTTTGGTCGTCTATGCAAGAAATCTTGGGTACTCAATTGTATTTAAGTACGGCTTACCATTCTCAAACCGAACGAACAATTCAAACCCTCGAGGATTTGCTACGACTATGTGTCCTTGACTTTGGTGGTGATTGGGATACGCGTTTACCGCTCGCGGAATTTTCGTATAACAATAGTTATCACTCGAGTATCAAGATGGCACCATTTGAAGCACTTTATGGTCGTAAATGCCGATCACCGATCTGCTGGACCGACGTTGGAGAAAACTTCATCACTGGTCCTGAACTTATACAAGAAACGACCGATAAAGTATCCACAATCCGGAAGAACCTTGAAGTGGCAGGAAGTCGACAAAAGAGTTATGCCGATAAGCGTCGTAAGCCGTTGGAGTTTCAAGTTGGCGACATGGTTCTTCTTAGGGTTTCACCGTGGAAAGGTGTTGTTCGCTTTGGAAAGAAGGGTAAACTAGCTCCAAGATTTGTAGGACCTTTCAAAATCTTGAAAAGGGTTGGGAAAGTGGTTTATAAACTGGAACTACCTTCCGACCTTAGTGGAGTTCATCTTGTGTTCCATGTCTCAAATTTGAGAAAGTTTTTGGCCGACGAGAGTCTGCATGTTCCACTGGAAGACATTCAGATCGACGAGTCATTGCACTTTGTTGAGAAACCTGTTGAAATTATGGATCGCATTATGAAGAGGACTAGAACCACAACTACTCCAATTGTCAAGGTTCGTTGGGAGAATAAGTGTGGAGCTGAGTTCACTTGGGAGCGTGAGGACCACATGAAGGCAAAATATCCGCATCTGTTCGCTTAGTTTATTTTAATTTCGGGACGAAATTCTTTTAAGTTGGGGAGACTGTAACATCTCGTATTTTCTTGTTAACTAATAGTTAATGTCGTTTATTCTTGTAAGGGCCAAAGTTGTCAATTATGAAACTTATGGGTTGCTTATGCTTATTTACTAGTTTGCCTTTAATTCTTTAATTTGGAAGGTAATAGTTTAATTATGAAATTGAACATAATTGTAAGTAATAATAATATTACTATTACTAATCATAAATTATAATAATAATAATAAGAATAATAATAAGAACAATAAAGGTAATATGAAATAAAAGTTATTAAACTTAAAAAATGTTTAAACCTTAAACTTAAATAAGTACAAGGGTTGTTTTGCTATTTTATAAACTTAAAAATTAAAGTTTAAACATGAAATAACAAAAGAACAAAACCACAGGGACCAAAAGTGTAAAACCCAAACCATTTCCCCCATTCACCCCGATTTTCCGGCGAAACTCCGGCGGAGCTCCGGCACGCCCCAAAATCCACGAAAAACACCCGCTTTTGTTACCCAAATCGTTCCAAATCCTTTCGTATACACGTTTCGAACTTTAATGGGCACCTTAAATTCGTTTAAACACCGGTTATAAACCTCAAACGAATGCATAACCGAAGCCTTAAATCGTATAGCCGTTTGAGCATTTACACCTAATAATAATCTAATTAAAGCAACCTGAATGATCATCTATCAATCACTAATCAAATGCAACTCACAATTCTACGTGAAACTAACACAAACATCAAATTCTTTTCCCTCTCTCATCGCGAGTCTGCAACAATTCGAATACTATAATCAAGGCTTCAAAACTCGAAATTAACAGAGGGCTTTTCATCTTTGACATCATTAGAAGCTTCTTGTGCAACAAGTTTGATTAACATCGTCGTTTGAACATCAAACCAGTGCTACGTTGGTCGCGACCTGTTCATCTTTTGTTCTTATCATTTTCTACATCCAATCAGCTAATTAAACCTTGCTTTACACTCGATTTTAGTTGGGGATCAAAAGCCCCATGATCGTTCTTGTTAACAACATTGATTGAGACATCAATTTGATCGATGATGAATCTAGGGTTCTTGAGATTTCTAGGGTTTATTTGATTAGTGTTTTTACATTTTAAAAACCATCTTTAAACGCGGCTGAGGCCTTTGGTTCACTGGAAAGACACTCGACCTCTACAAGGGAGGTCCCCGGTTTGAATCCGGGGAGCCTCACCTATTTTTTATGCCTCTTTGGTCTCCAAAATAATTATTAAAAATTTCTAAAAATAATAAAGGACTATTTTATAAACTATGTTAATTTAAAATCACATAATTATTTTTCTGTAATTTATTTATAAAAATAATCTTATATTTTTATATCCTAAAGCTAATGTTATAGTTAGCTTATTTCTTTATATAAAAATTTAATCTTTAAATACTAGTTTAATTTATACAAATTATTATCTCAAACGTTGTCCTTAAATTATTGTTTAAATCGTGATTATTTTATTTAGTTAGTTATAGAACTTTATTTAAATTTTATAAATTTTACAAGTTATTAATGTTGCTCTTATTCATATCTTTACATAAAATATAAATATATTTCTTAGCATTTATTCCAAGAAAATATAATTGATATCCATTCGTTAAACATAAGTGTTTGACAAAACCCCAAACACCAAATTGAAACCCTAGTTCTCGTTTAACCATTAAAATTATGATTAAACTTAAAATCTTGTAAATATATACATATATAGGTACCTTGTGAAGGATTACGTTGGAACGACGTATATTATTTCCTTTAATCCTCATATATATATATATATATATATATATATATATATATATATATATATATATATATATATATATATATATATATATATATATATATATATATATATATATATATATATATATATATATATATATATTGATCATGTGAGTATTTCTATAACCCTTTTTATATTTTCACACTTTGGGGTGAAACATGTTACCTTATAATCGTTGCACTTGTAAAACGTTTGATTCTTGTAAACTTGTGGCAATTCACTTGTATGTTGTGGTTAGTGGATCTTAGTAACTACCATGTAATGTCGATTATATGTACAATCATTAACTATTGCTAGCTTGGCGACGTCATAGATCTATGGGCCTGACAAGCCTGCTTGGTTAATCCAAGTACACTTAGCTAATCGTATATACTTGTAAAAGTTTGAGACTTGTAAAAATCTGTCAAGGTTTGATTGTGCATTCTGTCTTACATCCCTAGTTACTTTGTTCTCTAACTTATAACATGAATTGCTATCTTTTATATACTTATATAATAAAAACTATGGAAATCTCACCAACTATATGTTGTCCCTTTATTTTTTAACATGTTTCAGGTAACGCGCAAGTTTGATTGACATCTTGAAGTGCTTTCACATCTAGGAATGGACCTAGTTAAATAATGATATAAATTGGCTTATTACATCTTATGTTATGTTATTTTCCTTATTTGAGACTTATGTTTGTATTGGTACAATTGAATCTTATGATTATTATATTTGAAACTATTAATAGCGTTATGTGGCTGTGAACGATCTTAACCCTCACATCTCGACGTTTCCGCCGTCAAGGTTGGGGTGTGACACCCCTGCTCACTAACAGCTTCAAGTGAAGTGTCAATAGGCTGAGTTGCCATGGTTGAGGTCTTAATGATATAATCACTTGCAGAAGTGAGAGCCTCTTCCATATGGATCTCCTGAATAAGTTCAGGGAGATCCACCTCAATGTTAGGTGGATGATGTGGGCTAGACAGGGGAGAGGCAGGAGCACTCATCTCTCTTTGAGTAGGGGAGGAATAGAGAGACTCATGTTACTCACTAAATATCATGTCTTCATCATCATATAATTCAAGTTTAGGAATAGGTTGATTGAGATCTAGAGGCTGGGGATTGTAACTTTCCCCTGAAGGTTGTTCACTTGAGTGTTGAGACTAAGAGTGAAGGCTTAAGGCGAATGGGCTAATGAGCTCATCAGGTTGAGCATGAGGAACCTCAGCACTGATCCTTGATGAAATGAGAGTGGTTTGTTACTCAAGATAAGTGGGAGCTCCAATGTCTACTTCCTCCTGTATGGGTAGTGATATGGGGGCCTGCACAAGCTGAATAGCCAATGTAGGGGTTCGTTTGGATCTTCTTTGGTAGGTGAGGTTGATTTGAGGTTGTTTAGGTGGTTGAGGGATAGAAGGTGTGGGTTCAACACTAGCTTGTGTTGCTAGGTTATCACCTTAAGCTATGAGCTCTAACATTTTGGGGACAAGGGTTGTTCTACCCCAGAGAAGCCAACAATTGGCTTCTTCATGATTTTAAAGATGTTGGGCTTCATCTATTCCAATTTAAGAATATTATCCGTTTTCCTCAACTGTGAGCCCATTTCACAATTAAGAATATATTGAACATATTTAGGAAACATGTAATACTCTAAGGATTTATATAGACAAACTGAGAGTACCTGAACTTGACCCCTTAAACCATTCCATGTACTATGAAGGGTAGATCCTCAGGAATCTAGTCCCCCCCATGCTTGTTGGACAAGCTGTGGATGACCACATGAAGCAGGTACTTCCACTAGGATGAGACCTTGCCTTTCCTGAAGGTCTTTACAAAGAAATCTCCCTCATAGCCCATCTACTGAAAGGAATGGTTAAGAACTTCCTTTGGGAAGTACAATTCACCTTCCTCATCATCCAACTAAAGATAATTGTTGATGATGGCTGGAGTAATGAAGATTGTCTTCCCCTGTACTGTAGCAGACAATACATTCTCCCCGTCCATGATGACCTCTTGACAGGTCTTCTAGAACTCAAGCAGATGATCCTCATAGAGAGTATGATAAATGGTTAGGGAGGTGAAGTAGTTTGACAAAGCCATAAAATGACAAACCTCTGAGAAACTAGAATCTTTCTCAGATTTCAACAGAGCAACCTGATTGTGTTGCCTCTAAAAAATAGTTTGATTTTGCCTAGAAAGTAGTTTTTTTGTAAGTCTAAAATCTTCTGAAGATAATTTTACTTTGAAAGTTTTGATGTAAAGCTTTCGAAGCCAAAATGGCTTCGGAAGGAATTCCAAAAATTTTAGAAATTTTTGCTTCGGAAGAGATTAAACTTGGAAGTTTTAGTAAAGCTTCCGAGATTTAATTGCTTTCGGAAGAAAATTGTTCTTTAAAACATACAAGTACTTAGAAAATTTTAAGCTTCAGAAGATATTTTAGAAATTTCTTCCAAAGGTAAATTTTCTTAAGTAGTTTGTTTTGAAGACTTAAATTTTTTTCCACAGGTAAATACATATTTTCCGAAGAATAAAGAGATCAAAATTTTTAAAAATCTAAGGAATATCTTCTAAAAGAAGTTTGCTTCCAAAGTAAACAAGGTCTTGTGGAGGTGATAAATATAGACAACTTTAGGACACACAGAATTTAAAAATAATATGATTAAGTTTTAAAGAAAAGCTACTCAAAGTTAATCATCCCAATAGCTGATACAAGATACTTAAATCTCTGCTCATCAAACGCTTTGGTGAATAGATTAGCATATTGTTCATTTGTGTTAACTTTTACTAGTTTGATTAACTCCTTCTCAAAGTTATTTGTAATCAAATGATACTTGATATTGATGTGTTTTATCCTTAAGTGTTGCACATGATTCACTGTGATAGAAATAGCATTGTTGTTGTCTATGTGGATAGGAGTCTCCTTGAAGTTGAATCCATAATCTAGCAATTTCATTTCCACCTAATTGTCCCATCTTTTCCATTTTTCTTTCTAGTTCTACAAGTCTTTCCTTAGTATCATAGTCTTTGGTTGATCTTCTAACTGAGTACCTCCAATAGTGCTACAAATGACCTCTAATTAGCCAGATGCACATATGGCTCTTTAGTTGCACATCCTCTAAATGGTGGTAAAATGGGGAGGTATTGCGGCCGAACCTCGAAAGTTCTTCCTCTTCAAGTTAGAGGTACAATAAGATTAGGATTCTCTGAGATTTCTAGCTTGAAATGGCTATCAACACCATAATCTATGCTTGATTTGGTCTTCTTGTGCTATTGACCTGATTGTTACCTCGACCTTTATGTTGATTAAAAGCATGTTGTGCATTCCACCCATGTTGATCATAACCCTAATTGTTGTCACCCCTCCCGTGCCCATTATTATAATCCATATTACCATCCTAGTTACCATAGCCATCATTGTAACGGTCATCATCATTATTATCCTAATTATCATCATCATCCTCATTACCCGTATGAACATTGTGCATACTTACATGATTTTCCTAATTACCTCTACCACCTTGATTCAGAATATGTGGTCCACTTCGGTTTTGATTTGGGTTGAAATTATAACGAACTTGGAAACGAGATTTATTCTTGTTTTGATTTCGGTTATTTGAATGAGGGTTTGGATTTGAGATGGTTGGTAACTTGATCGATACATAATAAGATTATACTTTGCTGATTTCTCTATCTCTAGATCGAATAATAGTGGTGATTTGTTACCCGAGTATCGGGTATGCATGCAATATTGTCACTTGCACACATAGAACACACCAAATGTAACAAGGAAATAAAAGAAATAAAGCAAGAACAGTTAAACAAAACTAAAAACAAATCAAATACAAAACACCAACTATACCGATTCCCTGGAAACGACGCCAAATTTTGATCGATGTCGAAGTATAAATCAAATAAGATGTTTATATGTGTTCTCCTAGTCACCTTAAACTAGTTAGGACAAGTATCATTGTCGATCCTCATGAAATTAGTGGTCGGTGTGTTGTACTTTGATTTATAAGAAATTGATTTAAATATTGAATTATAAGTTATTACCTCTTGACTGTGAAAATTGGAATCTTGGATGATTAACAAATTAACTAAGAAAACAAACTGGAAATAATCAAACTTGATTAAGAAGACAATTACAAGAAATAGTAATCCACTCTGGGATCCATGTTTGGTTTTTAATAATCGTTTAGTTCAACTTAAGGGAAAATTCTTAACATGAATTCTATACTTGTAATGATTAAGTGATATCGATAATCAAGACTTAATAGGTCTTAATGCATAATACCATTTAAATTAACAACTAAAACTTCATAACCGTATAATTCGCACAACAGCATATGATATTCAAGTAAAGGTTAACCAAAACAATTATTTAAATAATCAAAACATAAGTAAAACTTATAAAAAACCTTAACGGTTTCTAAAATTTAATCCTAACACAAATCAAACACAAACGAAAACCTAATTACACAAAACCTATTACCCGAAGTAGATCAGGAGAAGATTAGCTGCTCATTGTTCTTAATGATCTTCAAAATCATTGTTGATTTGCATAACGAATGATTGTATATTATTTAAAAGAGGTGGAATGGTGAATCAATGACCTAGAAACTCATAAAGTGGTGCATGAAACAAAACCAAAACGTAGTTTTAAAGGTGGTTTATGAAGGCCCTGACGTAGCCTGCGCTACCAACTTTTTTGTTGTTCTGAAGTTGGAGATGTCGTAGCCTACGTGGCTATAGTAGGCTACGGTGCAAGTAAATCTGTTGCACTTTGAATCTTTGTTTCTTGACCCATCTAATGCCTTGTTTCACCATTTAAGTTTCCAACTTGATCATTTTACCTATAAAATCACTTCCAACTCCTAGTTAACCTATTCCATACAATCAAATGCACAAATACGAGTAATCATACTTAATATTTAATATTTAAACACATAAAATACCATTCCAACACACTCACATTAACCTATAAGACACGTTACTTGATTAATCTTGGTACTACCAAAATGTATCAAGACTCAAAGAAGTATTATTGGTGGTCAGGCTTGAAGCAAGAAATAGTTGATTATTTGAGTAACTGCTTAACATGTCTGTAGGTGAAAGCAGAACACGAAAAGCCATGTGATAAATTGCAACCATTAGAAATACTCGAGTGGAACCACAAATTTCATAACCAAGCTTCCACATACAGCTAAGGGTTATGACACCATTTAAGGGATTGTGGACAAATTGACCAAGAGTGCTCATTTCCTACCATTACGAAAGACTCACACGTCGAAGAAGCTTGCAGACTTGTTCATTTGGGAAGTTGTTACATGACATGAGGTCCTTGTATCTATTGTATTTGACATTGACACTCATTTTACCTCAAAGTTTTGGAAGAAATTTTATGAGGACATGAGCACTAAGTTGCATATTAGCACAAACTATCATCCACATATATCTATGGTCAATCTGAAACGACCATTCAGACCCTTGGCAGAATTTGTTTACAATAACATTATCACTCTAGTATCGAAATTCCACCTAATGAGATGTTTTATGGATGGTGATGCAGGACTCACATTTGTTGGGGTTTTATTGAACAAAAGATAATCGGAAAGTTTGGAAGTATTGAAGCTACCACAGAGAAACTTGACAAAATTAAATTATTAACAAAAGCAACTCGAGACATATAAAAGTCACGCGGGCAAAAGATGCAAACCCATTGAATTTGAGGTTGTTGAATCATTTATGCTAAGACTTTCCCTATGGAATGGCATTATCAAATTTCATAAGCGTGGAAAACTGAGGCCAACGTTAGTTGGACGTTTCAGGATATCGACACATGTCACTGAGGTTGCCTACAGATTGGAGTTGCCTAATGAATTGAGTGGCATAGATCTTACCTTTCATGTATCTTATCTTAAAAAATGTCTAGCCAAGGAGGAGGCTCATGTGCTTCTTAATGATATCGAAGTTGATGAAAAGTTAAATTATGTTGAGTAACATATTGTGATAGTTGACGAGAAGGAGAACAACTCCAAAAAAGGGTTATAAAGCTAGTGAAGGTGCAATATAGATAAATATCATTTCATTAAAGTTTATTTAAATCAAGTATAGTGGTTAATAGATGTTTGAAGCTTATTGATGCAATAGTGTAGGCAAATTTGTATTTGTAGACCGTTAAGAGCTTAACGTCCTATGAGTTTGAAGCTCCCTTTAACTATCAGATAGTGGTGTTTGGAGACACGTTTATGTCCATGTCATCCCCTTTCCTTGTTGATTGCGTATATTACTATATCTTAATTATGAAGGTCGTTGACCTTTTTCGTTATTTTATTGCACCAGTCCATTTGTTTATTATATATTGCCTTCAATTCATACAAAGAAACTGTGTTGCGGTGGTGGTGGTTAGTTTTCTTTTTAACATAGCGACCCAAGTTCGAATCTTATTGCCTACGATTTTAGGTTTCTTTTCTTTTTCCCTTTTGTTAATTATTTTTTACAATCACTTTCGTATTTTATTTAGCATTTTTTGTAGTTCATTGTTAGGTAATGTTTACGCCGGAAAATGCTAGGCCTGATATTCTTTTTTATCAATATTGAACCATTGCAACATTTATACGTGTCTTTATGTACTTAATCACATTGTCACTACCGCAACATAAGTAACAAAGTTTGTAAAAACACCGCATTGTGCGGGTATAATTTCTTGTTCTAAACAAAACTCATGTTATGCACGTAAACTACTAATAGCAACCAAATAAACTTACCAAAAATAAAAAATAGTTACACGTTCATTGGTTACAAGCATGAAAATTTGCTCTTGGACATTACCTTCATCCTACATCTTTTACTCTTGTCCCTGTGTAAAAACGAAACAGTATATTAAAAATAATAGAAAATAAAATGTCACGCCAACAATCAAAATAATCCAACGCATCTCAAAGACAGTCTTATGATTATAATAATTATAAATATATAATTAACTGATGCACATGAAGCTTACGATTCAAACACGAGGGATATGTGCATCTGCTAGCACCCTAGCATCCCATCACAAACAACCAAGATTAAAGTTAGAAACATATATTACGTTGTATTCTCTAGTGCGTGTTTAAATCAGAATGCTTTTTCATTTTATTTCTTCTTAAGTTTTTAAATAGAAACTAAAAAAAATTTCTAGCGTGGTGCGATGGAATAGTCTAACAAAAGTAATAATGACATGTTTTTTTAATTTTTTAATACTTTTTACCACAGAGAGTAGTTAAATAGTGTCTATATTGAGACCCGCGTGTCTTAGCACGTTAAACCGCTAATCTCTTTTAAACAAATTTTAAGTGAAAAGAATGAACGACTAACACAATTAAAACCAATTAAGGTAGTGCTAGCAAGTTTTTTTCGTAGTGATAGTCGTAAATCAAAGTTGTATATTTTGAATCGTTCATATAACCGTGCTATTATATAATGTAAGAGAGAAAACTAAAATTTGTAAGAGAGAAAATTATATTTTTTTCATACTAAACTATAAAAAAAAGAAATTAAAATAAATTACATGTGCAATTATAAAAGTTTAATGAAATAATAAACACAATTCTATTTTATAGATTGATTAATTAAATGCCCTAGAAAACGTTTTATACTTTCAAAAGAACTTACGTATTTTTGGAAAACAATTAAAAAATTTTCTTTTTTAAATAAAAAGAATTCTATTAATTTAAAGATATTTTCCTAAAAAGTATTGAATAACATGTTAAAAAGTTCAATATTAAGTAACCAACAATGAAAATAAGAGTGAGAAGTAACAAAACTTTAAAATATCACTATATTGATAAATATTTTATCAATTACATTATTTTAGTAAATAAGTTTTCTAGTTACAAACTCGAGAACATACCATTCATGCTTCGAGATCAGCAACATCATCATCCACCTCATCCTCACTGACTTCCCCACCAAACACGTATTCAGGTGACATTGGCTAAAAGAAGATGGCCGGTTTATGAAAAAAACCTGATTCATAGTGATAGTGGCCTGGGTTGCAAAGTTGTATTACTAACTATAATATCCAAATAAGATTATAAGGGTAAGTATTTTAGCATAAGTCAGAAACTAAGACCATGATAGATGTAAAATATTAACCAACAAAGAACTCATAATCTCATTATCAACGTAAATCATAATCACTTTATCAAAATAATGAAACTAATGATCAATATAGCTAGAGAGTCAATTTTATAATAATTCATAAAAATTTGACATTATTTGAAATTTCATTTACTGATATATTATGCACATGGAAAACTAAAAGATATAAAATTCAACCAATTTAAAGGAATATATTATTCAAGGTTAGCGATTATCTTGAAGTTAGGGTTCGTCTCACTGATCGCTCACCGGAGCATATGCATGCAGTTGAAGAACTTTCCAAACTACCAAAAAAACCAAATTAATATCAAATTTAGAGGTTCAAATAAAATTGTTGCACAGAAACAAAATCATCAAGTTTCACGTAAACATAGAATTCATCAAATATGGAAAGGCGAAACCAAACTCTCGACGTACTCGATGCAGCGTATATCCTGTAAACAATAGACGGAGGCCAATGGCTCGAATTCATCAAAATGTACGAGACGGAAGAGCTTGTCATATGTATCTTTTGACGGGTCGTATATAACAAGTAGCATGGTCTGAGTGGTGAATAGAATTTTTCCGCTTTTCAAGATACAAACAGGCTGTAACGTCCGTGCATCTTCGGAATATGAAGGGATTGTGAACGAGCGTGCTTTCAACCATGAGTCCTCCTCCTGTTCTCTCCTCACCCAGAAATCAAATGTAGTGCAAGCAACGTTGGTAACCATACAAAGGGATCCGTCTATGGATCCCAAAAGAGGCCCTAAATGAGCATTGAGTCTAATTAGGGGTAGTTTTATCCTAGAAAACACCATCTCCTTAACATTGAGAGCCAAGATCCCGAAGACACCACGGTCCATGATTGATGAAGTTACCCAATACAAAAAGCCGTTGAGAAACATACCCGCATCACCCCAAAAGCTGAAATCTCTTCTAAGGTATCGTCTTCGTCCGCTCCACGAACTGCTTTGAAGATCAAAGACATCCCACGTATACATGGATGTCGAATGACCACCGAAAAGTTCAAATCTAACAAGCTGCTTCGAGTCCTCTACGAATCCAAACACAAAGGGCTTCCGATAATTGCAAGAAGGTGGAATATCCATGACCAAAAGCTTCTTTGATGTACAGGTTAAGGGATTGTACAGGATCAACTCACAACGTAAGGACTTGTAATGATCAGTACAATCCAAAAGCACGATGCCGTTGAATGTTCCGATAATGGAGACTCGTACGCCTTTGTGCAGCTGGTGTTGTAAAGGAGAACGATGGTGTGCGACTAGCTTGTCCTCGACCGAAGGTGCGCTATCGTCTAAAACAACAAGAGGTCGTGAGAATGGGACAAGGATCATTCGACGTGGTGTTGCCTTTGTGAAATACAGATCGGAGATCACACGATTCCATTGTTTCGACACACATCGTAACCCTACTAAACTCTTTTCAGGAGGTACTCGACCAAGTATGTTATAAACAAGGTCATCACCTACCTTCTCCATCGATCTCGATCTATCTGATTTTTTAATTAGAGGAACCGCGTAAAGCCGATCTATATATATATATATATATATCTTATCTGATTGGCAAGAGGAAAAAGTTTAAAATTCAAAATCGATTGGTTTCTCAAAGTTATTATTCAAAAGATTTGCTCAATCCATTATAACATGAAAGATTTTCGGAACTTGTATCTCGAATATGATCTATCTATCTATATCTCTATATTATATTATATCTATCTATCTATCTATCTCTAATAACACGATTCCATTGTTTCGAAAATGATCTATCTATCTATATCTCTATATTATAAAAAATAGATACACTACGGACGTGAAAATTTATTTATTGTGATTACATTAATTAAGTTTGTAAGCTATAATTTTTATTTTAAAGAATGCATTTATTAACTATTTTAAAAAACAAACAATCAATAGTTACTATAAAAAAACTTTAAAATAGTTTTCATATTAAAAATTGATATAATTTAAATTTTAAAATGTTTCCATATTAATATTTAATATAAAGACAATTTATAACCAAAATTATACGATAAATTATCATACACTAATTATAAACAATTTATGTCACAAAATGACAAATTGTTTTAGAAACAAAATTCAATGATTTATAACAAAGGATATTAAAAAATTGATACTATAGTATCTTTGAATTTAGACATATTTAAAAGAATTGATATAAACATTATCAAAATCATCTTTGTATTTTTTAATGAATAATTCAAAAAGATGAGTTAGGGACTTAAAGATAAAATTACTATTTTTTTTACTAATATTGTTTTATGAAATTACTTGACAAAAAATAGAACTAGAACCTTTTACTTTTTTTAATGACCTTGATATGAAGAAATATAACAATACAATTATAGTAAGAATAATTTGACTTTGAAAAAGTTAATTTTGTAAGTTATAACTAGGTGGTGACACACCCGCGCGTTGCGGCGGTAACATTGGTACGATTAAACACGTAAAAAAAGTTGTATAAAGTTTTGAAGACTCGTATCAAGATAACAAAACATAAATATAAAGTAGCATGTCGCGAAAATATATTCAAAGAACAAATTATGTATATAACCATTAAACTATATTTACACTTATTCTTAAGACAAAATAACATTTATTTCAAACATTTACTTGGTTAAACATATGTCTATATTGATAATAGAAAATTTTAATATCATATACGTCACACATGGATTATTAACATAATAATACGTTTAATATAAAACTTAAAAAGTTAAAGAACATAAATTAACATGGAGGTTAGGTTGAATGTTATAAAAGAAAACGAAAATTAACAAAAGTGAAAAAGAAGTAGTGGGGTGGGGTTGGGGAGGGTTCAATAAACATTAACTAAATTGCACTAAATAGTGACACGCATCAACTAACTTATAACATACAATGGCCGTGATATACCAAAAAATCACCTTCATGTCACTCAAACTGATGCAATATATATTGTACAACTTGCTTAACTACTTGCAATTTACTGTTGATCTATTTGGTAAATGTAATATTATATATAATACTTAATTTGACCAAGGTAAAATATATTTATTGATGAGTAGGCATATTTTAATTTTATTTATTTATCATATCTATTCTTACAAGTTATAATACTTAATTTTGTAATTAAAATATTTGTGTTGTAATTCCAAGATATCAAAATAAAACCCAACTATCGAACATAATATTTTATAATGTTTAAAAACAATCTAAATGAAAATAAATATTTTTTTATTCATAAGTCACTACTTAATGAAAAATATTTAAAATTTAAGCATCCTGATGCTTAAATTTTGAAATAACGATTACAAAACGTATCAAGTTTCTAAGCTTAAAATATGATTTTAACTTCCCTACCATTCAATCTATTTTAGATCGTTCCATTTCTATAATTGCATTGATTTATAAAATTAATATTTCAACCTCTTGCTTATTTTTAACTTGTAACTGTTCAAATACTTGCAACACACCCTAGTTATTAGACACATATTGATCCTCACCAATTTCTTGTCAAAACATTGCATCATTATAATCTTCGGGAAATTGCGTAAGATCATTAAAAAAGCAAAAAAATGGGCCAAATAAAATTATGTGGCACCCCAAAGCACGAAACTGATAGCATTTCATTACTATTAAAAACAAAAGATATAAGTTCATTGAAATTAATATATATAATCTAACTAGATTAGCGTCAATATAGTTATGATTGTTCGAGTAAAAAATAAACGTGAATTTTTTTTCAAACAATGCTCTTTATATTGTGTGCCGCTAATGGTAAAAAAAATCTTCTCCACGGCTCGTTTATCATGTTACGAGAACGGGTAAATTCCTCGATGTACTGTAACAAGCTGCAAGATATCGAACGTGAAGGCTCGTATTATTTATCTAAAAGTTTTTGAAGCCTTTTATATTTATCCGATCCTCAACGAAACTGAAGCCAAGGGTGGTTCGAAACACGAACCGACGTCGTATCTTGACGTGAGCTTGAAACCATTACCTGAAATAATTACAATTAGTTACAAAAGAAAGTATATTTAGCTAAAATCTATACTAATAATAACAATCTAGCATTTGTTAAAACTAAGAACTTTAAAAAATTTTAACAAAAAGAAGAAGGGAATGAAGTGTTGATGAAATGTTGTGAATGGATAATTGATTGTTTGATATGAAGACTAAGGGGCTGTTTGGCAGCCACTTAATCAGCCTCTTAATGGTTCAGATATCTGAATGGTTTAGCACTTAATGGTTCAGATTGTTTGTTTCACCAGCACATGTCTTAATGTTTAAGACATTTACCTCTGAATGGTTAAGCATTATACTGATGCTGAATGGTTAAGAGGTCTAATGTTGAATGGTTAAGAAATATTATCTGAATTAGTCAGATATTTGTCTTTGAATAATTAAATGATATACTAGCTCTTAATAGTTCAGACCTCTTAATGGTTCAACACTTAGTGGTTCTGACCTCTTAATGGTTCAGCACTTAATCATTCAGAAATTGCCAAAAAACCCCTAATTTATTGGTGAAATGTGGTTGTGAAATCGGGTATAATAAGGGGATGGAGGGTGGGTGTGTTGTAAGTAAATGTGGTGGTGGTGGATATGTTATTAATGGAAAGAGGAAAGAAGAGAACGACTGTTTGTATTTATGTAAACGACCGTTTGTAATTAAAAAAACTATCATTTAACCTGTAAAAGAAAAACTCGAGATTTCAAATTCTAAAAAAACTAAACTAGTGTCGTTTACATGGACTTGTGAATCAGAGGTGTATGCAACGTAACACCCTTAACAACAATTCTTTTTAAGAAGTTAATCAGAAAGGTTGTAATTCTCATAACTGAGCTTGAGACGATACAGATTCTCGATTTCAAATCACTCGATTGCCGCTTCTAAAACCTTGTTCTTGAAAACGTAGAAGAAAATGAATGCACAGATTCTGTCAGTCGAATGCATTGCTCGATTGAAATGGCTGGAAGCCAGGCTTAAGGAGTATGAACCGCCTTTTTACAAGGATCGCCTTTATCGCGATTATTACTTGCGTATGATTAAAGTACGAATTGATTCCGATCCCGAATCTGTAAGTTTCTTACACGTTTAACGAATTCTGCTTTTATAATGTACTATTAGTTGTTTTCTTTTGATTTTGAAGAACAAAAAATCATCCCATTTGAGTTTCATAAATCAATGTTCTGTTCTTGTTTGTATTTCAGGCGAATATGCAACAGAGAGGACACATCGTTGATGATGTACACCTGAATCCCGAAAATCTAGTAAGCATTCTCGTTTTTTTTTAATCTGGGTTTGAAGTGTGTTGGACTTGAATTTGATTTTATGTTCTTAATCGACATTATAGTCAAAACTCAAAAGCCTACTGCATTAGGGTTTTCTTTGCACTAGGGTTTTGTAGATCATTTCACATGTTCTTGTTTTAATTTCAGAAGGATATATCATGGATAATGGGCATTTGAATCCCCTAAACCTAGTAAGCTTTCTCATTCTTTTCTAAGATTGCACGTATTGGAATTGAATTGTGATATCATAATATGATCTATTGTTCTTGATCAACATTAGATTAAAAAACATAGTGCCTTAGGTTTTTATTTGTGTTGTACTTATTCCAATATGACAATTACAAAACTGACGGAACTAATTCATCCTAGAAGATTATCTCATGGCTAAATTAGCCTCAAAGTGAAACCCATCTTGTTGGGCCAAACAATTGGTCTTTATTACAATGCTTGGCTCTATTGGATGTATCCCATGTTTAAAATGACCATCTAGCTTAGATATCTTTCTGTTTATAGCTATTTCTGCAGGCCTGCTGTTATCATAGTCTTGATTTAAATTCATAACTGCAGCAAATTTGTCCCACGTTAACTTCTCATGGCCCTACCGATTGATCAAACACCGGTTATTATTGCCTTTTTGTACTGTTGTACAGCATCTGAAAGCTGATTTTTCCCGTGCCCTATAAGTTCATTTCTCTCCTATTGATTTTACATCGACAAAGCTTTAATCCAATCTGAGATCCTAACTGCAGCTATACTTTTGCCAGTGATTTTCACTTCACTTGTATTACCAGCATTCTTCATAAACTCACTCAAGGCTTATCTACCCATATTTATTTGATTTTTAATGTACGTGTTTCATTTAATCTCTAAACACATTTAACTTTTATACAGGTTCAGCAATTTCAGTCGATGTTTCCGGGTGTTATTCAAAAGAAGACATACTATCGCTCTTTAGCAAAGAGGTTTTTTGTTTATTTATTTATTTTTATTTTTAATTTTTTTTTTTTTTTATTTTTTTTAATATCATTGGCTTACTTGAATATTGTTAGCGGTTTTCACACATATTTACCTTTTTTTCATGCAGGAAAGCTGCATACCATGTTCATACACTCGACGTTCGGAAAGACTCTTAATTACTCAGCTTACCTCGAGGAGTTTTCCAAATTAGAAAACAAACCCATGACAGAGAACAAGGAAAAGAGGTATAAATAAATGTTCTCAAATTTAAGATACAACTCATATTATATACACACACTTCACGGCACTATTATTATTAGCACATTACTTTTATCCCTAAGTGTTTTTAATGGCCTAAATATTACCAACTGAACTAGTATGTTTAGCAAACATGAAAGAAAAGATGAAACAGAAGATTTTTTTATCAAACCATGTTATACTGCATTACTGCTTTATTAAAACTTAATGCAGAATGTTCGACACCCTGATTAATAACCTGCAATCCCTTAAATAGCTCACAAAACTAAGCCTGAACTAACTCAAAATCCTTACTAGATAAACCAAACTATTGATAAAAGATAAACATTCAAACTAGTAATTAAATATTAATTACTCAAACCATTAGATTAAGACTGATAATTTAACTAAATAACCTACTAAAACTTTACTGGAAATTCTTTAATTATGCTGCTTCCAAGTTCCAAGAAAGCACTCGACCATTCATTAGACTTTCACCTTCCCCCCTAATTTTTGTTTATTCAGTCACCTCCTAAACTGTCTCTTTCATTAAAAAACAATCTGTTTTACGATTAATATCTAAAAATTTCTCCTTAGTTCTGAAACCGACCGTGCTTCCCTGGCACTTTTCCGATCAAGTCACATGGGTCTTGATCGTTTTTGCTTTGCTCGTTCATTCTTTTTTTCTTCTGCTTGCTTGCTTTAATTCTTGCTCTTGCTTTTGCTTTTGCTTGTTTAAACAATTCTGCTTCTGTTTAACTGTTCTTGCATCTGTTCTTGCTGCCTTTCTATTCTTCCTCAACTTGATTTCTCTCTCTTTCTATCTTTCTTTTTTCTTCCTTGCTTTCTTCCTTCTTTCTATGAACCAAATCAAGAACCTGCTAGGCTCTGATACGAATCAATGGCCCTGAAATCACCAACCGAACTAGTTTGTTTAGCGAACAGAAAAGAAGATATGAAGCACAAAGTTTTTATCAAACCATAATCGAACTAACTCAAACACCTTACTAGATAAACCTAACAATTAATAAAACATAAACATTCAAACTATTAATTAAACCTTTAAATTAAGACTCATAATCGAACAAAATAACCCTCTAAAAGTTTACTGAAAGTTCTTTAATTATGCTCCTTCTCAGTTCCAAGAAAACTCTTGACGCATTTATTTGACTTTCACATTGAATTACAATAGTTAAATCTAACATTCTCTTTGCCATACCTTTAAGTCTTCTTATTCACCGTTTTTTAGGAAGTACAAAGCATATTTGAAAAGATTGGTAGATTATATGACAGGCTTTGTAAAGCGAACACGGCCTCTTGTTGACTTGAACACTTTATTTGAGCAGGTAGTTAAATATCTCCTTTTCTATAAGATTTTTATTGAAATTTAATTTATATAAATATATTTGTTCTCTTTATTGTTTTGAAATAGTCTATGCTTCGCCAACTAGAGGGAAGAATTGATCTAAAATCTTGTAGCAGTCATACGGAACTTGTTAATCTTCCTCCTCAAAAGCTAACCATGGTAACAAAATTAATTATTTGTATGCCTTAGTTGTTTTTAGACTGTTGCTGATAACATTTTTTCTGAAATGTGAAGGCATTGCTTTGTTTAAAAATGAAATCAGATGGTACTGTGGATGAACGTGCTAAAAGCCTTTTTTCAACAAAGGTCTTTCAAATACTTATAACTGCATTGATTTATAAAATTAATATTTCAACCTCTTGCTTATATTTAACTTGCAACTGTTCAAATACTTGCAGCACACCCAGTTACAATGCTAGACAGAAGTCACTTTTCGAAACGGACTGGAAGAGGGATTTATACTTTGGAAAGAGAACTAAAGATCTTGTGTGCTGTCTTAAATGAAGTAAGATTCTCAAAACAAAAATCTATATTTGGTTTTTTCCTTGAAAAATTTATGATGAAAATTCACTGTTTCTTTTTTTTTTCTTTTTTTTGCAGAATATTCTTCGAACTAAGTTAGTTTAATTTTTATTTGATAATAATTGAACATACAAACACATAATTATTATGTTTTTAAATCTACAGGAGAAAATATAAACAATGGGAAGCTTGACCGATTTCGGTTTCAAGACATTTTGCACAGACACCACAATTCTTTCTGCATAGGGTTTTTGCATACTTTCATTTCTGCACAGCTATATTGAATAACTGCAAAATACTACGTTGACCATAAAGCTTACAGTCTTTGTGAACCCCCACCACTTTACGTCCATGACAACAAACGTGATGTTAATGAATATAGTTCTTGAAATTAAAAGAGTATAGTTTGAAAGTCTCAATAAGTCAAAATGTGCATAGTTGGTTTTTTGGTTCTTAAAAACTGTTCAGTCTTGTTTCTTTTTTCAATGGTTTTGGTTTATTTCGTTTTATCATTAGGGCTTGAAAATTTTTGGAGTGAAAAGAGTGCCCAATTCAATGCAATTGGGCTTGAGAGTATGAGCCTGAATCTTTATATTAAACAACTATGCTAGAAACCTGAATGCATGTTAATTTAGTAGTTATGACCTGTTATTGTAATTTAGTTCTTACCCTGTTGATTGTTTGCTATTATTTCAAGTTAACTAGATAGGAGTTCACACCGTTTGTGGACAGTTCGTCTCGAATCAGTGGTTGGACCGGGAACCTGGCGGGTGGTCGGACTGCGAACCGGACCGGTGGTCGGACTGCATCTTGACCTTTTTTTTATTTTTTTATTTTTAGTTTTTTAGTTTTTTGGATTTAAATAGGTAAAAACGAGGGTAAACAATAAATTAATATGTTGAACATAAGATTATTGTTAAGTTTTACATATAACTATAAAATACACACTTAAATTACAAATTGAATTATACATATAACTATATATATAATATATAATATTCTATATATATAATTACGATGTCATCCGGTTTGTAAATCCGGTCCGACCGGTCTGCTTATCGGACCAGTAAAGCGTTTGGTTTGACATCCGATCCGGTTATGAAAACATTACTTATTTGTGATAGATTGATATATTATCAATCTAGTGAATATACAAGTTAGGAGTGTGTGTGTCTGATTGTAGTGAACTAAGATTATGATTTTGGTGTTTTAAATGAAATATTCCATTTGAATCGGTGTTGCTTGCATAAAAGGTAGTAGATATACGGGAATGAGAACTCTCATTTTTTACAATAACCTTGAACTCAATAATCCACTTTTCATTTAGCATTTTAAATGAAATATTCCATTTGAATAGTTCTCATTAGTTCAAGGATAAATTAGTAATTTTGATTTTTGTACTTCTTTAAGAGTAACTCATGAAATTAATAATATAATTTCATTACATTTCACTATATCTCTTTTCTTCAATCTATTACTTTATTTTATCATTAATCTACCATCGCTACCGACCCTTTTCGGTGGCGGTGGACCGACGGTGGAGCAAAGGGTCGGTGGCGGTGGTGGATTGAGGATAAAATGAAGTAGTAGATTAAAAAAGAGAGATTGAGTGAGATAGAATGAGATTATGTGTAAGGCCCCGTTCCCGAGACACTCACAGTTAGTAAATCATTGTACATAAAACACATAACTTACATTTAATTATTCATAAAACATTGCAGCGGAAACATAAAAATAACTTTTCATATCGTTATAAATGCTTTTGCAAGTTAATACAAGCGTTCATTTCCAAACATCATTCGTTCGCATTACAATGCAAAAACATTAACAAAAGAATGCCATCCAAATGCCGAGTAGCCGCCCCGTGCCATCCTCAGCAATCACTACCTGCCAACTGGAAACACATAAAAAGTCAGCGTTGTTGAGGGAGTTCTAGTTTTATTATAAAACATAGATTACTTTCATTAAAACCATTCGTTACTTTTGCATGATCACACATCATAGGTAAATATAAATAATATCATTATTATCTTCTTCATTCGTTCATTCATCTTTACATCTTTTCTTGCGCATCTGATATCTTCCGTACCAATACCATGTGCTACACCCCAAACTATATGGCTACTGGGCCGAAGTCTATAAATAGACAGCTAAACATGGTGTCGCAGTACCAGGGGTAAGCGGTAGAGGTTCTATACAAATGGTCGATCACAAAGAAAGACCCCGATGTGCATCCTCCCGGGGTAGCGAACCCACACACCGTTGGGCTAACACCTTATAATTGGCATGTCCCGATATCCAATGCTTGCAAGACTTTCTTTACTTTCATCAGTCATTAATGCACGCATTCATCATGTTCCACTTCTCATTATCTTCCACTTTACGTTACATAATATTTTCATTTCATTCATTAACATTCATCGTAAAGCCACGGAAAGATAAGCATACATCATAACAAGGAACATAACATATACAGGCATCAACATCAAACATAACATACATAATGCATAAACATGCAACATCACCATCATGCCCAGTATAACCTCTAAGGCCTCTACCATCATCTTACATGAACTTACAGGAACTTCCACGTCAATGCTTACATCTGCACCTTCCCCCGAAAGTCAGAAGTTAAACTACGCTTCTCCTCGGGTGCAACAGCCCTATTCGGGCGTATGGACACCCTTCAGTCGCATGGCCTCCATGCGACTGAGCATCATGCGAAAGGACCAATGCGGATGAACACCTATGCGAATGAACACCCAATCGTGCGAATAGACCTCATGCGAATGGACTCAATGTGGATGAGTCCTATGCGAATGGAGCTAATGCGGATGAAACTAATGCGGATGAGCACTTATGCGAATGGGCCCTCAGTCGCATGACTCCCCATGCGATTGACTCTCAGTCGCACGGCTGGCAGGCGTATGGGCCTTAGTCGTACGTCTCTCATGCGATTGACCTTCAATCGCACGACTGGCATGCGTATGGCTTCAGTCGCACGACTGGCATGCCATTCGGTCGCATAGCCCTAGCTGTGCAGAATGCAGTTCACCCCCGAACCCAATCGGCCATTTTCGACTTCCAAGCTCATTTAGACCCATTCTAAGCCCAAATCAACCATCCTAAACCTTAGGAATGCATACCACACTCAAGCACACACAAGCTCAAACACAAGACCCAAACAAATCATACACACACAAACACATACACATACGGGTCAAACACACACACACACACACTCAAAAACCCGATTTTTAGATTTGTTCCAGCCCTAAATCATTCAAAAACATGTAAAAGAGGGGTCCTAGAACTCACACAAACGACCACAACGAGAAGAGCTTCGATTTGACTCGCTACACGACGATTTTGCTCACTTGAATCAACCCGGACCAACCTTTCTCCCTTTTTCTCTCTTCTTTCTCCCTTTTGGCTGATTTGTGGGTGTGGGGAGAGGGTAATGGCTGCCCTCTCCCTTTAAATACCCCCACTCACCCAACTTTCTCTCGTTGGCAAGTTTGGTCCCTCGGCTTTAGACTTTATTTCTTTTTCTTCTTTCGTCGGCTTCAAAATAAACAAATAACCGGGTTTTACAAGTCCACCCCCTTAAATAGGTTTCGTCCCCGAAACCTGTTATTCCTCGAGCAAACGTGGGTAATGCTGCCTCATCTCTTCTTCAGTCTCCCACGTCGACTCGGATCCTTTCCTGTGCTTCCACTGTACACGTACAAGAGGAACCGTTTTATTCCTCAGCCTCTTCTCTTTTCGATCGATGATTACCACCGGTTGCTCCATATAATTGAGCCGTTCGTCTACTTTGATATCCTCCAGTGGAACAATCATATCTTCATCTGCCAAGCATTTCCTCAGATGAGATACATGGAATGTCGGGTGAATTCCACTTAACTCATCTGGTAACTCCAGTCTATAGGCCACCTCTCCTACTCGAGCAATGATTCGGAAAGGACCTATGTACCTCGGGCTCAACTTGCCCCGCTTTCGGAAGTGGATGATACCCTTCCAAGGCGAGACCTTCAACATAACCCGGTCACCCACCTGGAACTCAATCGGTCTGCGTCGTTTATCGGCATACGACTTCTGTCTATCTTTGGCTGCCTTCATGAAGGCTTTGATCCGTTCAAGCTTTTCCGTCGTAGCCTCGATCACCTCGACGCTCCCTAGTTCCTTTTGACCAATATCACCCTAACAGACGGGCGTTCTGCATCTCCTACCGTATAGCACCTCGTAAGGTGGCATACCAATGCTGGCATGATAACTGTTGTTGTATGAGAATTCGGCTAACGGTAGGTGGTCATCCCCACTTCCCCCAAAATCAATCACACCTGCTCGAAGCATGTCTTCCAATGTCTGAATGGTCCTTTCTGACTGACCATCAGTTTGGGGATGATAAGCCATGCTAATATGTAACCTTGTCCCCATGGCGTCGTGGAATTTCTTCCAGAATTTGGAGGTAAACCGGGTGTCAAGATCAGATACAATAGACACCGGTACACCGTGACGAGTTACAATATCCCTGATGAACAGGTCAGCCAACCTCTCAGATGAATATGTCTCGCGGATCGGTAGGAAGTGAGCACTCTTCGTCAGACGGTCCACAATCACCCATATGGCATCATACCCTTTCGGAGTACGCGGCAATTTCATAATAAAATCCATGGTGATGTGCTCCAACTTCCATTCCGGTATATCCAAAGGTTGGATCTTCCCATACGGCTTCTAATGCACGGCCTTCACCTGTAGACAAGTAAGGCATTTACTCACATACTCCACCACGTCACGTTTCATACCCGGCCACCAATAATCCTTCTTCATGTCTTGGTACGTCTTTGTAGCACCGAGATGAATAGAGTATCGAGTCTTGTGAGCTTCATCCATGATCTTCACGCGTAGATTCCCAAAACGAGGAATCCATACACGACCGAATCGGATTCTAACACCAAGTGTGTTTTCACCCAACTCTGCGACCAGACCTCTCATTCTTTCAGAGTTAAGATGATCTTCTTTCAATGATTCATCTTGAAACTCCTTGACTTGCTTCATTACATCGGAGGTCATGATCAACTGATAAGCTTTCACCCGAATCGGCTCGGGTCTCTCCTTTCGGCTAAGGGCATCCGCCACCACGTTGGCTTTGCCCGGATGGTAATGGATCTCGCAATCATAGTCTTTTATGAGCTCCAACCATCTTCTCTGCTTCATGTTCAGATCTTTCTGCTCAAAGAGGTACTTCAAGCTTTTGTGGTCTGTGAATATGGTGCACTTCGTCCCGTAGAGATAGTGCCTCCAAATCTTTAACGTAAAGACCACGCCTGCTAGCTCCAAGTCATGAGTAGGATAATTGACCTCATGAACCTTCAACTGTCGGGATGCATAGGCTATAACCTTCTATCTCTGCATTAACACGCACCCCAACCCCGAGTAGGAAGTATCAAAATAAACCACCAGATCTTCACTTCCATCGGGTAATGACAGAACAGGAGCTTGAGTTCAGTTCTTCGAATGCCTTCTCTTGAGCTTGACCCCATATAAACTTTACACCTTTCCGGGTCAACTTAGTTAGTGGAAAGGCGATCTTAGAAAAGTCTTGGATGAATCTTCTGTAGTAGCCCGCCAAACCCAAGAAACTACGAATCTCGAATGGCATCTTTGGAGACTTCCATTGCATCACTGCCTCCACCTTAGCCGGGTCCACCATAATCCCGTCGGGATTTACCACATGACCTAAGAATTGAACATCGCCGCAACCAGATTGCGCACTTGGAGAATTTAGCATACAACTTCTCCATCTTCAACGTCTCCAGAACCTCCCGAATGTGACAGGCATGCTCAATCTCACTCTTCGAATAAATCAGGATATCACCAATAAACACGACCACTAATTTTTCCAACATCGGCCCACACACTCGATTCATCAAGTCCATAAAAGCAGCTGGTGCATTGGTCAAACCAAAAGACATAACATGGAACTCGTAGTGACCATAGCGCGTGCGAAAAGCTGTTTTAGGAACATCCTGTTCTTTCACCTTCAACTGATGGTAGCCCGACCGAAGATATATTCTTGAGAACCAACTGGCACCTTGGAGTTTAACAAACAGATCATCTATTCTCGGTAAGGGGTATCGGTTCTTCACTGTCAACTTATTTAGCTCACGGTAGTCAATGCACATCCTCATACTACCGTATTTCTTCTTTACAAACAGGACCGGAGCACCCCAAGGAGAGATACTCGGTCTAATGAACCCCTTATCAAGCAGCTCTTGCAACTGCTCCATCAACTCTTTCATTTCCGTCGGAGCCAACCGATATGGTGCCTTGGCAATAGGTTGGGCACCCGGTATCAGATCAATCTGAAACTCGATCTCTCGGTCAGGTGGCACCCCTGGCAAGTATTCTGGGAACACGTCTGGAAATTCACACACAACCGGTACGTCAGACAGTTGTGGTGTTGGCGTATCCACATCCTTTACATAGGCCAAGTACGTGCTACATCCACGCCTCATGCACTTTCCCGCCACCGCCATTGAGATCACTTTCGGGATCGTCGTGACCTGATCTCCATAAACAGTTACCGAACTCCCGTCGGGCGCTGTCAAACGAATCATCTTCTTGCGACAGACAATGTTCGCCTCATAATCCGCTAACCAATCCATCCCGAGAACCACGTCAAAACCACCTAAGGCCATCACAAATGGTCTAACTTGAAATTTGTGACCTTCTAACTCCATGTCACAACCCTCTATCATATCAGAAATCCTGGTAGACTTACCTATAGAAGTTTCTACATCAAAGGGCGTATCAACACATCTACTACTAACGGACAGCTTAGCACAAAAAGCAGCAAAAATAAAACTTTTACTGGCACCCAAATCAAATAACACTGAAGCTAAAGTTTGGTTTACCAGAAACGTACCGGACACGATATCAGGGTCCGTCCTAGCTTCCTCCTGTGTCATGGTGAATGCCCTGGCGCTCGCCCTCGGCCTTTCACTCCCCGTCTTCTTTACCCCGGAACCCTCAGCCCTTGGCTTCTTACAGTCTTTACTCATATGACCACTTTCCCCACAGTTGAAACATCTGTCCGCAAGGCAATCCTTTGCGATGTGCCCCGTCTTCTCACATTTGAAGCACACGTTCAATCCCAACCTACATTCCCACACGTGCTCCTTTCCACACCTCTTTGACCCCGCACTTGATGTGGTCACACGGCGGTCATCCACCCGTGCCTTTTTGTTACCCGTCGAGGCATCACCCCTACCAAACCTTTTTCCGTTCCAGTTCCGATCACCACCACCCTTCTTGTTCGCTTCAGCCACCACCACCTCCCGCTCATCATACAGCCTCCGTGCCAAATCGACCACCGACCTAAACATGCTTGGCCGGGCGGCGATCATATGCCTGCGAACATCCACCGGTAAGACCTGAATGTACCTCTTGATTTTTCGAGATAGAGGCGTCACCAGATGTGGCACCAGCCGTGCCATTTCGTTGAATTTGGTGGTGTACTGCTGGTGTGTCATGGTCCCCGCCTCTAGCTGCAGGAACTCTCTCTCGATCTTATCCATCTCTCTATGAGGACAGAACTCCTCAATCACCATCTTCTTCAACTCCTCCCACCTCATCCTTCCTATCGCCCGGTTACCCTTAGCTTGGACAATGTTGTCCCACCAACAAAGAGCCGAGTCCACAAACGAGTTGGTAGCAAACTTCACTTTCTAGTCCTCCCGGCACTCACTGATACCAAGAACAGCCTCCATTTCCCTCACCCACCGGTGAGCAGCAGCATCAGTGCCGTTACCATCGAAGGTAGGGGCTTGCATCTCATAAACGCCCCATAGTTACAGCCTCATGCCGCATCCGGCGCAGGCTCTTCTTCCTCCTCTTCTTCTTCGTCGTCAGACAAAACTGTCTCAGTCTCAGGCCGTTTTCTTTCGCCCGTAGGTCTACTTCTTTCTTTCCTCTCCCCTTCCCGTACCGCCTTGATAACTTCGGTCACTACAGACGGCAATATCGTTTGCATGACCTGATGGACTTCTTCAACCACTTCCTCTTTCACCGAGGCCCTCAAGTTGGTGCTCTCATCGCCACCCTCCGGATGAGGAGTCTCAGGTTCTTCATGAACCACCTTTTCAACCCTGGGTCTCCCTTTCTTGGGTTGCGGTCAGCACCATGACCTCCACCACGTGAAGCTTTCGAAGATCTACCACCAGCCATTCACACGCACACTGAAAGATTCAAACACCAACACGGTCATTCAAGGGAACAGCTCAGTTTATGTCAAGTATAGTAAGTCCCTAATTACAGTGGCCAGTTGTGATTAGCCACTAACTTTACTCTTCATACCCCAAGCATTACTTGTCCTGACTACATCAGTATTTAAATCTACATACAACACATAAACCACACTACATGCTCACATAATACCGGTAAACGTTACGAAAATACCTGATGGCACGCAGCTACTCAGATTGGCATCCCTTCCCTTTCCGTCCCATTCTTAGTTTAGGTTAAGGTTTATTTTGAAAATTTACCTATTTCACTTAAACTTTGGCTTTGATACCAACTTGTAAGGCCCCGTTCCCGGGACGCTCATAGTTGGTAAATCATTGCACATAAAACACATAACTTACATTTTATCATTCATAAAACATTACAGCGGAAACATAAAAATAACTTTTCATATTGTTATAAATGCTTTTGCAAGTTAATACAAGCGTTCATTTCAAAACATCATTCGTTCGCTTTACAATGCAAAAACATTAACAAAAAAATGCCATCCAAATGCCGAGTAGCCGCTCCGTGCCATACTCAGCAATCACTACATGCCAACAGGAAACACATAAAAAGTCAGCGTTGTTAAGTGAGTTCTAGTTTTATAATAAAACATACTTTACTTTCATTAAAACCGTTCGTTACTTTTGCATGATCACACATCATACGTACACATAGATATTATCATTATTATCTTCTTCATTCGTTCATTCATCTTTACATCTTTTCTTGCGCATCTGATATCTTCCGTACCAATACCATGTGCTACACCCCAAATTATATGGCTACTGGGCCGAAGTGTATAAATAGACAGCTAAACATGGTGTTGCAGTACCAGGGGTAAGCGGTGCATGGTCGATCACAGGGATGTAAGCGAACCCGCACACCGTTGGGCTAACACCTTATAATTGGCGTGTCCCGATATCCAATGCTTGCAAGACTTTCTTTACTTTCATCAGTCATTAATGCACGCATTCATCATGTTCCACTTCTCATTATCTTCCACTTTACGTTACATAATACTTTCACGTCATCATTAACATTCATCGTAAAGCCACGGAAAGATAAGCATACATAGGAACATAACATATACAGGCATCAACATCAAACATAACATACATCATGCATAAACATGCAACATCACCATCATGGCCAACATAACCTCTAAGGCCTCCACCATCATCTTACATGAACTTACGGGAACTTCCACATCAATGCTTACATCTGCACTTTCCCCCGAAAGGCAGAAGTTAAACTACGCTTCTCCTCGGGTGCAACAGCCCTATTCGGGCGTATGGACACCCTTCAGTCGCATGGCCTCCATGCGACTGAGCATCATGCGAAAGGACCAATGCGGATGAACACCTATGCGAATGAACACCCAATCGTGCGAATGGACCTCATGCGAATGGACTCAATGCGGATGAGTCCTGTAACATCCGCCATTTTTCCAATTTAAAATCCAAACCCGTTTCCATTTTGAACTATCATGCAATGAAACAATATCATTATTAAATTATTTTTAATTACTTAATAAATCAAATGCATTAAATGTACAATTTAATAAATATTACGAATTATTTTATTCGAATATTATTTATCAAACCATTTAAACAAGATATTATAATTTTATAACATATAGAATATTATATAATTTATAAAATAAAGTTTTATAAATTTATGATGTCTTATCTTCATTTATGAATTTAAATTATCAAACTAAATAAATTATTGATATTCTACAAATACATGTGAAGTCTATAAAAGTTTTATAAACTAGTGATTTATTTAAGGAAGTTTTGAATAATTTGAAAACAAGGAGATTATAAGTTTGGGGTTCAAAATGTAATTCTTGAAACTTGGTTTTAAAAGTTTTGCATAAAATAATAACCTTGCTAAACCACAGGGACCGAAACTGTAATTTATTTAAAATACCCAAACCAACCAAACCTTGACGGCGGAAACGTCGAGATGCGAGGGTTAAGATTGTTCACAACCACATAACGCTATATTTAAATGTAAAGTTAATAATGATATTGTTTCATTGCATGATAGTTCAAAATGGAAACGGGTTTGGATTTTAAATTGGAAAAATAGCGGATGTTACAGTCTCCCCTACTTTAAGAAATTTCGTCCTGAAATTTAATCACAAGGGGCTAATTTCAAGGACATGAGGAGACTTGGATTCGATTTCATGTTTTCACGTGAACTCTTGGAAGCGTTTAAATTCAACAAGTTTAACTATGATGCTTTGTTATGCTTAAGTTTGTCAAGTTTCATAGCTCATGATCTCATGTGTTTCTTGACAAAGGTACAAGATCATTAGTTTAGGATTTTAATTGATAAACTTTTATATTCGAGATGGTTCAAGACGATTAGGAAGGTTTTGCCATGAGGGACGCAATAAGTATTAGTGTGATATGAAGCTCGGAGATAAGTTCAGGATGTTTTTGGATGGGATATGGAATTTATAAGAACTTCTCAAGGAAACAACTTTTACGGGGTTTCTGGATGATCGATTCTTGTTTAATTATGTCTTTGAGGTTTCAAAGTTTTATTAGCTTAAAGTTGATACGAGAATCGTGTTTGTTATGATTAAGGATTCAATTTATAATAAGTGCATCATTGTAATAGCTTTTCAGGATAAGTTCGGTTTTGAGGGGAAGACGTTCAGAAAGATTATTAAGGGTCGTTAAGAGATTTGGGATAATGAGTTTAAGATTCAAGGAAACAAAATCAATGAAGAAACGAGTCAAAATAACAAGATGTTTCGAGTCTAACGTTCGGTTTACAAAATAAAACATTACGCTGACTTATCAAAGTATTAAGTCAACTACAACTTTAATGAAGACATGTGTACCTATAAGCGGACACTCATCCCAAGAGTTCCCAGGTAAGGTAAACAGATCCATTGGTTGATTTGGATTTATATGAATACCTTGGCTAGACAGAACACCTCGAGATACAGGCATCCCACTCTTCCAGCATTACATGTTTCAAGTTGTAGGACATAGACTTTGACGAGACTTGAAAACCACAAATAACGATTCAAAAGCACATTTTGAAAACCATTTGATTCAGGGATATAATGCCTTAGAATATGATTTAAGGTTCGTGTGTGCATTGATAAGATTCAAAGTATAAGCATAAACACATAAGGCATATATTCATATGATCAAGTATAAACACATAAGGCACATAAAATCCTATCTAAGCATATAAAATATATGAGAGGACTCATGTGTAAGGGTACTTAGTTATAGTCTAGGTCATTCCATTTCTAATAACCTAAATCCCTATAACCATGGCTCTGATACCAATCTGTCACACCTCGACCGACGGCGGAATCATGGGGGCGGACTAATGGGAGACGATTGCTCATAGCACATGTAACTAATTAAGTTGAAATATTATTAAATATCATTATTTATTAAACATTACAAGACAAATAAGTAAGTACAAAACAATCAAGATACAGACAGAAACATAAGACTTTCAATTAATCTAGGTCCAAGTCCTATATGAGCACAAGAAGATCTTCAAGCATCAAACCTGAAACATGATGAAAATAAAAGGTCAACTAAAAATAGTTGGTGAGTTTCCAAGGTCTTCATACATAATATAACAAGGTTACAAGTAGCAATTCATGTCATAGGTTATAAGTTAGTAAGGTTATAAAACACATATCGTTACAACCAAACCTCGACTTGATTATAAGTATATAAGATTGGCTAAGTGTATTTTGGTTCCAATGATGATGGCTCTTGATTTTGCAGATTTCTTCATGCTCTTTTGGATGATAGCTCTTGATTTTGCAGCTTCTTCCCTTAGCCTTTTCTTAGTTGTCTTTCTGTCCTTGACTATCTCAAGTTTGAGTTGTTTTAAGTGCTCAAACTCAACATAGTCATAGGACAAGGGAAGAAGTGCTTCTGCCTGATAGAAGTCTGTGGCACTCAAGTGGTTGATCATCTTGATCCTATCTTCTTCTTTGTCTACCTGAGGTTCTTGTTGAACCACATCCTCTTGTGCAGGACTTTCTTGAACTGGGGAAAGGGTAGGCATATCCTTGTACAGTCTTTTCCTTCTTCTATCTTCTTTGACTTGTACTAGAAGCTCTGCATCTTCTGCCTCCTTCTTCTCCCTTGACCTTTCCAGGTCAACCAGTTCATTCAACTCATCTAAGGGGAGAGAAATGACACTGTCTATGTAGGTACATGTGTTCCTAGTTTCTGAACTGAATGTAATATGTCTTTAGTGTCTTACACTTGTGTAATAGTTGGGTACTTAATGAAATGTAAATGTTTGGTTGTGTTTATAATGTTTAATATTTCATTAATGAGTTGTTTAACGCATATTGACTTGATTATATAGGTTTGTGGTTGTTTGAATAAATATAAACAATGTAATGACAATTAATACATTCAAACTAAGTATTATGAAGTTATCATGCGAATGGCCCATGCTAATGGACCATACGCATGAACAACTTCATGAGAATGACTAAGTCGCACGACTGAACCAGGAGACTGGATCAGTCGTATGATTGTAACATGAGATTGGCTCAGTCGCACGACTGAACATTCAGTCGTGCGAATGGATCAACCGCATGGCTCAATCGCACGACTAAACCATGCTAATGGTTCAGTCGCCCGAATGAGAAACCCTAACCTATAAATACCACTTAATTCGTGGAAAAACGTAACAATTCAGAACCCTTCGACTACAGACGTACCCTAGCCGTCCAGAGACCTCTAAGAACCTGTTCCAAGTTCATAGATCACACTAGATCGATTCCATATCGTTCTTAACGTTTAGATTCAATCCATAATTGATTCTACGTGCGTTCTCACTGATTGGATCGCCAATCAAATAGGATTCCACACTATTTGATTCGGTATACATGTTAATCAGTTAGTATTTCGTTCAATACACGATCCTAACAAGTGGTATCAGAGCTTTGGCTCTTGATTGCGTGTGATTCAATCGTTTGTGATATAAAAAATTGTGTTTTTTCACTAAAAACGCAATCTTTTCGGGTCAAACGGTGTCTTAGACGTCTCCTGTTCATAAATTTTGGTTTTTCCGGCATATGACAATTAGGGTTAGTGAAAATTCGTGTTTTTACGGCCAAAACACCTTAAACCTACGAATTTTCGAAATCCAGCAGCTTCAGTCGCACGATTGACTCAATTGCATGACTGGACATATTCGCATCCCTCATACGCACGATTGGACTCATTCGTACGACTGAGCAGTCTATTCGCATGTTCAACCGCATCAGTTCATTTGCCCGACTGAACCATCAGCATTAGTTCAGCCGCACGATTGAACCATTCGCATAGTTCAATCGCACGAATAGCCCAATCGCACAGCTCCATTCGCATAAGTGAAACAGTTTGTTCCTTAGACTAAAGTTAATCACAATGGAGGACCAATACTCAGCATTCACAGCAGGGAGAGACTCACGTATTCAGAATTTACTAGTACTGGAGAGTGAAGTGGGGAATCACAACAAACCCCCTAAGCTAATCACGTTAGATGAATTCCAACACTGGAAGCAACGTTTCGAGATCTACCTAAATGGAGTAGATCCCTACATGTGGGAAGCAATAGAGACGGGGTATAGTATGCCAATAGGTGCTGATAGAGTCAAACTTACATTAGGTGGAATGACTGATGGACAAAAAGTCAAGTACAATGCTGAAAAGAAAGTATATGCTTTGCTTACTCAGTCAATTCCGAAGGATATTTTCCATCAACTTTCTGAGTACACTCAAGCAAAGAAACTATGGGATGAATTGGAAAAGAGGTATGAAGGGAATGCGTCATTGAAAGCTCTAAAGGCTAAAGAGTTGAAGAAGGAGTTTGACAACTTCTCATCAATGGGTAATGAGAGCTTGGATGACGTCATCGATCGGTTCTACCACTTGATGAGTGAGCTGCACACTCATGGAGTCACAACGACCATGGAGGACAAAGTGTCAAACTTTGCAAATGGGTTGCCACAGAAGTGGGGTCCCTTTGTCTCCAATCTCAGACAGAATGGTATGCTAACGAAGTTAGACATAAATGATTTCATTCTGAAGCTGAGAGAGGAAGCATTAAGGATGAAATACAGAGCCCAAAAGTCTTCTTATGCTCTGAATCCGACACTGTACAACGCGACTCCACAAGCAAAAACGTCTGGAGCACCACTTCAGACAGCTTTTGTGTCAAGTTCAGCTGGCCCTTCTCAAGCCTTTACCTCAGGGTTAGAAACGTCAGCGTCGTCTGGTACTCAATACATTGCACCTGAAGCAAATGCTACAAAACTGAAGACCGAGAATCTCGGTAATGTGACAGTAGAAGTAGCAAGAGAGCACATGGATCTCTTAGCAGCTGTAGTCCAATCCTATGATGGACTAGTTGCTGGGAGAATTGGGAACTGCCATCTGGCAGACGAGGACTACGAGCAGGTAGATGAGATAGAGTTGGAAAGGATTGATATAATGTGGGCCTTAGCAAGTGCTGTTCGGAGAGCTAAGAAGTTTGTCAAGAAGACCGGACAAAACTTGGTTGCAACTAAGGACACTACCTTTGGTTTTGACAAGAGCAAGGTGACCTGTTTCAACTGTGGCGAAAAGGGGCACTTCAAACGAGAGTGTGTGAAGCCCAAGAAAACTGGAAACGGGAATCCATTCTCGTCCTTCAATCGTCAAGATAAGCCAACTAGCAGTCCTACTTCATCAAGCAAGGATCCTAAAGCATTGACTTCCAATGAGGACGAAGGACAGGACTGGAGCTTTCGGTTTGTTTCTCCGGGAGAATCCAACATTGCTAGTGTTGAGGACTTAGATGACGATTTAGCTAGTGAAGGAGATATTGCAGTGGAACTCGCGATGTCAAACACTGAAGAGACTGCAATTGTGGTCAATTACATGCCTGAAGAAGGGACAACAACAACGTCAGAATCACCAGAACCAGAAAAACCAGACTCTGCACTGATGGCAGATTCAACTGAATCTTCTCAGGTAAGTTCTAAAGACCAACTTTTCAATAATCATGCTTGTGTTGAATGTAATAAATTTAGGGAAAGCATTGACTTGATATTTGCTAGGTTAGTAGATCATAATGATAGCTTAGTAAAGGACTTGAAACTATGTACTGAAGCTAACAGAGTACTAAAACAAAATGAGCATAGTTACAAAGAAAAGATAGACCTTTTGAACAAACAGCTTAGGGAAACAGAAGTAGTTGCCTTTAACCAATCTAATGACATTAGGTACTATCTTAACTCCCTAGAAGACACTAAGAAACAAATAGTAGTTTTAGAAGTAGAAGTTAATTCGTTAAAGGAAAAACTGCATAGTTGGACAAGTTCATCTCATATTGTCTAACACGTAGTGAAAAAGCGTAATAATAGGGAGGGTTTGGGATATAAAGTGGTTCCACCACCACCTGAGACCTTGATGAACACTAAAAGTAAACCAATCAATAACAATCCAATCAAGGATCATGTGGTGTCCACTCCTCTTGTAAGTGATCCAGACTCCACATGTACATCAAATGAATCTGGAACTAAACAAAAGGAGGCCACTTCAAAGGCAAAAGGTAAAATGCCTTGTGTTAATCTGGAAAAAGAGTTTGAAAAGGTTAATATAAAGTCTCGGTCAAACACAGTCAAATCTAAACCTAAAAAGACTATTACTGTTAACCAATCACGTGTTTCATGTCAAAGTCCAGATAAACAAAATAGAAAGGATGTTAAAAATGTTAATACAATTAAATTTGTTAAACAAGATAAAACATCTAAAGAAGTAGAGTCAAAACCCAAACAGAACAATGTCACTTGGGTGTCACACACGTCTCCACAAAGATAGTTAAATCACAAAGTTGATAGCAGATCATGCTACAACTATGGAGAGTGTGGACATATTGCGTCTAAGTGTCCTTACTATCGGACACCTAGGAAGAAAGTTGAACTTCAGGAATCAAAAACAAGGTCTTCTAAGAGGAGCTCATTGACTCCACCTAGAAGAGCTAGTGAACCTAAAGTTCAACCCATTAGCCAGTCGTCTGTTTATCACAAACAGGCCTTACACAAATCTGGTTTATGGAAAGAAAAATCAACCTTAGTGTCTGATAATGAGGACAAGAAGACACCTGAACTTCCCTCGCCATCTAAAGGTCAATGGGTTGAATTTATGATGTGTGATGCCTCTGGGAAACCCAAGCCAGTAAAGGCTTGGGTTCCTAAACTGAACTAATGTTTTCAATTGAATGTGCAGGGTGTTCGCTACAGTGCTGAAACCAACACGTGGATTGTCGATAGCGGAGCATCCAGGCACATTACTGGGAACAGAGCACTCTTATCAAACATCAAACAAATAAAAGGAGGCCATGTTTCATTTGCGGGTTACGAAGGAGGATATATCACAGCTCAAGGGGAAGTGAGAAATCAGAAAGTGAAGTTTGATAAAGTAAACTACATTCAACAACTTCAAAACAACTTACTTTATGTATCCTAAATATGTGACAAAGGCTTTAAAGTTATATTCGACAACAAGAAGTTCTATGTCCTGAAAAAGGACTATGTGATCCCGGAGGACCAAGTCTTAATGTATGCCTCAAGATATAATGACCTTTATGTCTTGGATCTTTCAAAGGCCTCCACAACGGATCATCAAGTTCAATGCTTCTAGTCAAAGGCTACTGAGAATGACTCCATCTCCTGGCATCAGAGAATGGGACACATTAATCCACGGAAGATGAACCACTTGATCCAGAATGATCCAGTAAGATGAGTTAACGTCAAAAACTTCCAACTTCCGGAATTCTGTGTGGCTTGCAAGAAAGGCAAACAGACGAAGAAGTCTCATAAGGAAAAGAAAGTTCATTCCATCGAGCTTCCTCCTGAACTTCTTCACATGGATCTGTTTGGTCCAGTTAGTACAAGAAGCATTGCAGGTGACTTGTATTGCTATGTGGTTACTGATGACTACTCAAGATTTTCTTGGGTAATGTTTCTGAAATCCAAATCAGAAACATTTGAGTTTTTCAAGGAATTAGTAACTACACTGGAGTCTCTCTACAAGCTGAAGGTAAGACAGGTACGCTCAGACAACGAAACCGAGTTCAAGAATCAGTGGATGGAGGCTTACTGCAAGGAAAAGGGAATTGTGCACCAGTTCACCTCTGCCTACACACCTCAGATGAATGGAGTTGCTGAGAGAAAGAATCACAGCTTGATAGAGACAGCACGGACAATGCTAGCTGACTCGAAACTGCCTATCCAATTCTGGAATGAGGCAGTGGCAAATGCGTGTTACACGTTAAATTGAGTTCTGGTAGTTAAACGCCATGGCAAGACATGTTATGAGTTACTACAACGACGTAAACCCAATCTAGAGTATCTCGAACCGTTTGGCGCACCGTGCACCCTACTGAAGAAGACTCAGGAGGGAAAATTCAGCGAGAAGGTTGAAGAAGGTATCTTCCTAGGATACAACATATCAAACAAGAGAGTTTACAACAACTCAACGGGTCTACTTGAAGTGTGGTGTAACGTGGACGTTCAAAGATACACCACCCCACTTGCTGGAAAAGGACTCGCCTTCTTTTTCGACTATGATGGATTCTTCAAGTCCTTCAACATACCTCTCTCCACTTCTGATGAAGAGTTAGCAACCAAGATAATGTATGATGTTTTGAACTCACCGTCACTAGATTCAACATCAACTAGCTCACAAGGTGACTCATCTCACCACTTAGGGGGAGCACTCGAAGTAAGTGACTCCTCCTTAGAAGATGAAGCTGTGGAGAATGACCAGAACAATCAGGAGGAACAGGTTCAAATTCCTGCAAGTCCACAAGCATCTAACAGTGATGCCTCTGCGTCTTCGGAACCTCAAACTCCTACTGCCTCAGATACAGAACCAAACGTTCATAATCTTGACTCTGAGGTAGTTGTTCCCACCACTCCAGGATCACGCTTAAATGTCTATCATCCCCTGGACAATGTCATTGGGGATGTCAGATCAGGAGTGCAGACAAGAAATCAGCTATATTCAGCTGATTATGCCTCGGTAATGGAAAAAGGATACCTTCACGACGGTGCTTATCGTTGTTTTGTGTCTCAATTTGAGCCGAAATACGTCAGTGAAGCCCTGAATGATGAGGCATGGGTGAGTGCCATGCAAGAAGAACTTTTTCAGTTCAAGAAGTTAGGTGTATGGACTCTGGTGGATAGACCTAAAGGTGCTAAGGTCATTGGCACCAAATGGGTCTTGAAATGCAAGAAAGATGACCAAGGCGTCATCTTTAGGAACAAGGCTCGACTTGTAGTTCAAGGATTTCGACAAGTCGAGGGAATAGATTACAATGAAGTGTTTGCACCCGTGGCAAGAATGGAAGCCATCCATATCTTCCTTGCCTATGCATCGTATATGAAGATTAAAGTTTATCAATTGGATGTGAAGAGTGCATTCCTTCATGGTGAAATCCGAGAGACAGTGTACATCAGTCAACCCGAGGGATTTGAAGATCCATATCATTGGGACAGGGTTTACAAACTCGACAAGGCTTTATATGGGCTTCATCAAGCCCCAAGGGCCTGGTATGAGAAACTCTCGACTCACCTTGTGAAACAAGGCTTTCGCAGAGGTGTTATTGATTGCACACTGTTTATCAAAGAGAAAGATGGTGATTTACTGCTTGTTCAAATCTATGTTGATGATATCATCTTCGGGTCAAAGAATGAAGAATTATGTAAAGAGTTTGAAGCAGTAATGAAGGCTGAGTTTGAGATGAGTGCCATGGGAGAGATGAAGTTCTTTCTCGGGTTACAGGTGGATCAGACACCAAAGGGTATATTCCTACATCAGACCAAGTATGTAGGAGATATTCTCAGTCGGTTTGACATGGAGAATGCTTCTGCAGCTAGGACTCCACTTGCTACAAACCATGATGTAGCACCCGATGAGAATGGTGATCTGGTCGATGCCACCATGTACCGAGGAATGATTGGATCTCTCATGTACCTCACTGCCTCAAGACCTGATATCATGTATGCTACATGTCTATGTTCAAGATATCAGGAAAAGCCAAAAGTGATGTAATTCCCGATGATAACCATGAGTAGTCCGATAAGTAGAGTAAATTGTTCTTTTATGTATATCCTTGTTAGTTTTTTATTTTAGGTAGTCAATTTAAATTAAATTCATGTTATTTTGTTGTCTATTAAAATCCTAAAAAGCATAAATCAGTTACAGTTTTAGAATTTTAGGGGGAGAATATGTCAGCTAGTAACATTAAAAAAAACGAGGAAGAAGGAGAGGCTAGCTGATAAAAGTAGATCGTATGTGTGATACTGATTCAATGACTTTGGAAAATGATAGTACACAGGAACAAATCAAGTGGGACTTTAAAAGTTTAAATTGGATAAGATGCCAAATTCAAAGTTTAAGTCTGTGTAGTCTGAGCAATATAAAAGGAAAAATGATATTACACTAGTTACTACTAAGGTAACACAAAGAAAGTAGACCTAGAGGTTGCTAGATCACAGATAATATGTCGGTAGATTCAACACAATAGATGATTAGACCTGGTTGGTGATCTCAAGATCAAACTAAGTTGTTCGACTAACTGTGGGTTCCCATCTTATCACTGGTTTACACAATCAACAAAATTCCAATAAGGGATGACGAGCAGAATAAACGCCGCAAATGTGTGCGTATGACCAAAATATGAGCAAAAGCACATGAGAAAAAAAATGCAAAAGCAATCAAACTAATAACATATGTTGTTGGTGAGATCTGTGCAAAAAGAATAAAAGTGCTCAAACAAGAAGATAGGTTATGTGCCTCTCTGCTGTGCGATGGCACTAACCTAAGGATAAGCATAACCTATATATTCTAGAATTCATTGTTGTTTGCCGCCTCTCTGCTGTGCGATGGTACTGACCTGAGGCTTGGCTTCTCCTTGAAAGCTCTAAGAATAGTTTCTTCTTGAATACTACCCTGAGACCGTTCAAAAATCTCCTGAGGAAAGTTAATTACCATATAAGCGTGGGATCCACAAAAGCTTGTTGAAATAATTAAACCTTAAACTATCACCAATCTGTGTCAAAAGTCTGTGTATGGATTTAAGAGGACCAATATACTGACAATCATCATGGCTACAACTCTTGAAAGTCCAAATCAATGTGGGGATCTAATAGTACTAGTTTGATTTCCTAAACTTGCTAACGACTCTAGATGAAAAACAAGAATTGAGCATCAAAAGGTATTGATAACCTGTCCCAAATGATTTGACTTGCCTGTATGATTCCAATTTGAATTGCTCCAGTTATGGTCAAAATAAATTGAACCTGCCTATTCCGGAACTGAATCCATTAGATTTCTATTTTAGGATTTACACCTCTCGCAAAAAAGTCAAAAACAAGTTTAGTTTTGTATTTCAGTTTAAGTCTTTTATTTTATTTAAATTTAGTCAATTCAGTTTGTTTAATATCGGACTACATCATGGAATTCAGTAAGGGACTAAATCACCTAAAAGGGTCACGTCTGAGGTAACCACACGTGTTTTCAAAGGTAAATAGGTCACGTCGAAGGTGACAAAGTGTTTAAAAGGATCACGTCTGAGGTGGTCAAAAGTTTTTCAAGTTAAAATGATCATGTCTGAGATGTTCAAATGGTCATAATGTTAAATCAACAGTTTAAAAGGGTTTAAGTGAAAAATGGTCACAAAGTCAAGATCATGAATATGTTCCAATCGCACGACTGGACCATGAGTATGGACCAACCGTGCGAATGGACCATACTCATGCACTAATCAGCCGAATGGACATGAGTATGAACCATTCAACCGAATGGAGCATTAGAATGAGCCATTCGACTGAATGAGAGTGTGCGAATGAGTCGGCCGGCTGAAGGTGATCGACTGAGCCAATCGCACGACCGAGGTCCATACGCCCGAATGAAGTAAGCGAATGGATCCAGTCGGCCGATTGAACTCGGATTCAGTATAAATAGGGCACAGTCGATCGCATTCGACTCATCACCCCCTAATCTCCCTCATATCGCATAGCCTACCATTACTCTGCCAAAATTTCATCAGACCATGATTTTATACGTCGATTGATATTCTAACGTTTGTGTGCGATTATACAGGTACAATGAGTTGAAATCTCACCGAAATCTGGAGGAATGGTGCCATAATCTGTGAAATACGACCCTCACAAGAACCGAACCTTTTAATGGACTAATAACCTACTTAAACCAAGTAAAATCTTAAAACTAAAGTTATTAGGTTATTAGTTAAGTGATTGCAAGTCTAAACAGCCATTACAAAATGTTTAATTTCAAGAATTGGTCAAGATTCAAATCTCAGTCGACCGAACAGTGGGTCATGCGACTGGTCGTCAGGATGAACTCCAATCGCACGATTGAGCTGGTCGAATGGCTCAATCGGCCGAATGGATCATACGAATGAGTTCAGTCGGCCGACTGAACCAATCGCAGGCTCCATCAACCGATTGAACTCAGTCGCCTGTTCATTCACCCGACTGAATCCAGTCGCATGACAGGACAACCGACTGAACACAGTCGCATGGTTCAATCGCATGAATGAACCAGAATGAATTAAATCAAGTTAATTAGAACTGATTTGTGTCGTGTGATTATCTGTTTATGTGTCTTGTGTTACAGATAGATGACTGATAGATGGTCTATCAACCCCAAGCACAACATCTGTGCTCACTTAGACTCCACAACTCGGAATGGGGCGGAGTTTGCAGGGTTCATCGATTTCCTTAAGCGATCCAGGATCTACTGGGTCATTTCTACACCATGCACCCCTTACAGGTCTATACTACAAGCCTTCTGGGAGAATGCATCGACTTGAGCCGTACCGCATTAGGAGCTCTATCTTTGGACTGGATATTGAGATCACCGCGGAAGACATTCAGCGTGTACTTGGGTTGGGCGATGATAGAGACCACCCCACAAGACTTCACCCACTGACGGTGAGAGGGTGCTTCATGAGGATGAAGTACGCTGGGGATATCAACGCAGGGGTGCTCAACAAGAGTAACATGTGTCCCCAGTACAAGTACTTGGCACACGTCATCCTCCAGTGCATAGCTTCACGAAGGGGTGGGTTCGACGACCTTTCAGACCAGATACAAAATGCCTACGTGGCACTGGTGCTGAACCACCCTTTCAGCTTTTCTAGCATGATCTTTTCTTATCTCATAGAGAACTTGGAGGCGAAGGGCAAAGAGGGTTTCTGAATGTACCCTAGGTTCTTACAGTTGATCTTTGATGAGAAGCTGCCCACACTACCAAAGGAGAGCCACGATGCTGTGGCATTAGAGATTATGGATGATACGACGTTGGGTCGTATGAAGGTTTACCGGGGAAAGCAGGTCAAGCCCCCGGTAAAGAGACTCATAGGCCATCTGGCCAAGGTGGTCTACGTAGGGCCGGGGAGGCGTAAATGGCGTCACGTAGACAGTGATTCAGATGTTGAGCAGCTAGAGATCCCAGACGATGATTCAGACGACGATGACAGCGGTGATGGTGGAGATGTAGGGCCCACTCAATCGAGGGCCCCCACTGCTGATATATCATCTCCATCACCCACCCACGGGGAAATAGAGGCTACAGGGTTCCATCAGGATTTCCAACCTGATGAGGAGGAGGAGTTTGAGGAGGAGCCCCTAGCCCGCACTGTGGGGATCCGGGTGGTTGCCACCGACCGAGGAATTCGGGAGGTTGGTGGACGCCCTGGCGAATCTGGGGAGGCTGACACTGATCCTACTTATGCTCCTGATAAGTCTAGCAGTGTTCCAGGGGGAGCGTCCATCTCGAAAGGATCGAGGAAGAAAAGGATGGCTCAGCCCCACGGGTTGAAGAAGAAGAAGAGAAGGTTGACCTTCATCACCACCACCACTACTACCTCCACCTCCACCACTCCACCTACTACCACCACTCCACCCACGACCTCATCCACTACCACAGCCACTACCTCTACCACCTCTCACACCACTACCACCCCCACTCCATCACGTACCCATATCCAACCCACCACCACTACAGCTCATCCACCACCACCTTCATCTATACCACCCCCAATCTTCACCACTACCACCACCACCACCACTAGCCACCATGCCAGCCCGTCATCATACCCCTCCTATCCATATGGATCACCTCTACCTCCCAGTGGGGTAGAGGAACAGCTCTCGACACTTAACCGTATGGTGCTGAGGCTGTTGGCTGCCGATGACGAAAAGACTACTCAGATTCGACAGCTAGTAGACGTCACTGCTGCCCAATCTATGCAGATATCTCAGCAGGCACAACAGATAGAGCAGCAGGCCCAGCTGATGGATGCACAGTATGTAGAGATGTCCCAACTCCGGGAGCAGCATGCCCAATCAACTAAAAGGATAGAGGAATTGGAGACCACCAACAAGACCATCATGCTGCGGCTCAAGGGATCCAAGGACGAGCCCTTAAAGATCAAGGAAGGAGATGGAGATGATAGTGATGATGACAGTGATGATGATGATGACGGTGGTGATGACATTGAGGATGATATTGTTGTTGGTGATGATGCTGGTGATGATGATGTTGATGATAATGTTGATGATAATGAAGATGACACATCTGCTGCGGGTGCCACACCTGCAAGTGAGAGGAGGACAAAGAAAGAACAAGATCAAAGTGCCTCCACATCCGCCCCATCAGCAGAAGAGCATATGATCCAGGACAAGAGTAATACTTAGCTGTTTTTGTTATTTAAATCATATGTATTTGAATCTTGTATCACATTAATGTAATGAATGTTTATATTTAATGTTGATGTTTCTGTTTTGATTATTAACTAATGATTGCTGTGTTGAATGTCTAAATCAAGCAGATCCCAACTTTCAGAGGGATGAATATGATGTTGCTCCCCTCCAACAGATCAAGACTCAGCTCACGTTGATTCTTGATCTGCAGGGTATAGTCAGGAGATCGGTGATGGACACTCCTAAAGAAGGAGAGATCATTCACAATCTCACTGACGAGCAAATAGCAGAAATGTTCAAACTCAATGCCGACGAGATCATGAAAGACGCTCCAACAGTCCATGTGGAAAGTGACGACAAGCTCAACGATGTGGATGAAAACGAGATTGAAGATGTCACCGACCAGCATTATCTAGAGTACACTGACAATGAGGGTAATGTCATTCCCAATTTGGGAGACAATCTAGTCAGTGAAACCTTGGAGACTCTGGATAAACTGGAACAAGAGTCAGACAAGATGAAAGATAAGGCCCAAGCCTCGGATGCTGAATTTAATATCAGAAAGGCGGAGTGGGTTGCATGCTTTGAAGAAATAAGAGCCCAACGCAGTGCGTCAACGTCGACTGTCTACACCAAGTTGTACAAAGTGAAGAAACATAACAAGGTGTCGTTCAGAATCATATCATGGGCATATTTTGAAGATCTCAACGATAATGCAGATAAACGTGAGAAAGGGATCGAGTACTTCAGGTTCCCACACGACCTGAAGACTCTTCCTGGATTTGAGCTTAACCAGTTAGCGAGCTGAAACTGCAATACGCTGATCCACGCAAGATGTTTGGCTGGTTTGAAGCAGCTCTTAAGAGAGAGTACCACACCAGATGGGTCAACTTCAAACCTCAACAACCAACGAGGTATATCAGAAGGTCTGAGGTTGATGCCATAACTGGAAACCTGAGAATAATGCTAAAGTGGAGTCCTCCGCGCACCATGTCTAAGATCCTACTACGGGAAATGCTACAGGACTTCACTCCACACTTCAAATGGTGGTACTATGATTGGAGGACAGGAGAGGCAGTTATAGTCTTGAACAAAGAGGGTAAAATGGATACTATCAGGGTATTTGACCCGATGTGGCTCGCAAACTTGTCTGCAAATGATGTATACACATTATACAAGTGGCCACTATTCTATGACTCTCAAGATATTGTACAAGCTCTACAGTTTTAGAATGTTATACGACTCTGCTTTGCGTTTGAGATACACGCAGGAGTCACAAAAGAAGAGAAGTACAAGAAGTATGAAGAGGTTATGAAGATGGTAAGACATTAGATGAAACTAGGTCCAAGGGGGAGTTTGTAGGTACATGTGTTCCTAGTTTCTGAACTAAATGTAATATGTCTTTGGTGTCTTACACTTGTGTAATAGTTGGGTACTTAATGAAATGTGAATGTTTGGTTGTGTTTATAATGTTTAATATTTCATTAATGAGTTGTTTAACGCATATTGACTTGATTATATAGGTTTGTGGTTGTTTGAATAAATATAAATAATGTAATGACAATTAATACATTCAAACTAAGTATTATGAAGTTATCATGCGAATGGCCCATGCTAATAGACCATACGCATGAACAACTTCATGCGAATGACTCAGTCGCACGACTGAACCAGGAGACTGGATCAGTCGTATGATTGTAACATGAGATTGGCTCAGTCGCACGACTGAACATTCAGTCGTGCGAATGGATCAACCGCATGGCTCAATCGCACAACTGAACCATGCTAATGGTTCAGTCGCCCGAATGAGAAACCCTAACCTATAAATACCACTTAATTCGTGGAAAAACGTAATAATTCAGAACCCTTTGACTACAGACGTACCCTAGCCGTCCAGAGACCTCTAAGAACCTGTTCCAAGTTCATAGATCGCACTAGATCGATTCCATATCATTCTTAACATTTAGATTCAATCCATAATTGATTCTATATGCGTTCTCACTGATTGGATCACCAATCAAATAGGATTCCGCACTATTTGATTCGGTATACACGTTAATCAGTTAGTATTTCGTTCAATACACGATCGTAACAGTCTATGTCATAGTTCCTTGTCTGCAGATAATTTATCCTGACTGTCCTTAACTCATCATTCTGAGTATCTGGTCTGGGAGCAACCCTGATAGCAGACTCCATGAGTCTTGAAGACTCAGCAGAGGAACTTTCTCCCCTCAGCCTCCTTTTCCTCTCTCTCTCTCCTCCTCCTCAATCTCCTCGGATGTCATCTTTCTTTTCCCTTTGTCACTCACAGACCTTTGTGACTCAGGGTGGAGAGAGCTTTGGCCTTTATTGCTTGATGCAGCTTCTGAGCTCTGGCTAGAGAGAGGTTGAGAAGCACCTTCACCAGCAGGTGTCTCAGAAGGAATGTGAATCTCTGCAGTAGTTGATGATGATGAGACAGGGCTCTCAGGTTCTGCCACTGGGCCTTCAGTCAAGGTTTTCCCTATGAAACTAATCTTAGGGTCTGCCTCAACATCCAGTTGACCAATGGCATTGTCTGATTGCCTAAGTCTCCTTCTGAAGCTGAACTCTGCAGTGATCCTGTCTTGGATTCTTTGACCAGTCTGTCATCTTGTCTTGATTTGCTTGGATTGACAAGTGGCATGTTGACTAGATCCAGACCTTCATAGTAGTTCAAAGTCTGAAAATTGAAGACTTCTTGCTGTCCTTGAACTTTTATGATGAGTAGGGCTTTCCTGATGTTGTCATACCTCCACCCAATGATGTGATTGGAAGATGGTGAAGATGACATAGCCCTTGGTATCCCATCCTCAAACAGACTCTGTATGAAGGAGTCTGTGTAGTCCACATCAATGTGAATTTGAGGAGGTTGCTGAGAATGCACAATTGCAAGTGAGGATGGTGAGTCCTCAATGTCCACTCTCTCTGAAGAACTCCCAGGTTCTGTAGCTGTAATGACTTTCTCCCCTTTTTTGGTAGCATCACCCACTTGCATAGGTGAGCTGGAAGATAGGTCAATCACATCCACAGGTTCTTGTGTTCCTGGTTGAGCTCTTTTTAAGGGTCTCCCAGCTAGTTTTTCTTTAAGATATGAAATCTCAAGTTGCTGATCATTGATCCTGTTGCGTAAGGTAGTCACCTGAGATTCAAGGTGACTGACCTTTGAGACTAAATAAGTGCATGTTTTAGAAAATTTGTGCACCATTACTCTTAGATTCCCCTCATCTTCATCAGAAGAATCAGTAGGGGATGAGATGACTGGACCAAAGTCCTCTCTCTCACCACCAGCTTGAGGTTCTTGGCTGCTGGTTTTCCTCTGCTCACTGGCAATCTCAGTTGAGATGTCAATGGGCTGAGTTGCCATGGTTGAGGTCTTAATGATGTAATCACTTTCAGAAGTGAGAGCCTCTTCCATATGGACATCCTGAACAGGTTCAGAAGTGTCCACCTCAGTTGTAGGTGACTGATGTGGGATAGATATAGGAGACTCAGGAGCATTCATCTCTCTTTGAGTAGGGGTAAAGAAGAGAGACTCATTATACTCACTGAAACCTAGATCTTCATCAGTATAGAAATCAAGGTTGGGAATTGGTTGGTTGAGATCTATAGGCTGGGGATGGTAATTGTCCCTTGAAGGTTGATCACTTGAGTGTTGAGACTCAGAGTGATGGCTTAAGGTAGTTTGGCTAATGAGCTCATCAGGCTGAGCATGAGGAACCTCAGCACTGATCCTTGAAGAGATGAGAGTGGTTTGCTCCTCAGGAGAAGTAGGAGCTCCAGTGTCCACTTCCTCCTGTGTGGGTAAGTATATGGGGCCCTCCACAGACTGAATAGTCTAAGCAGGGGTTCGTTTGGATTTTCTTTGGTAAGTGTGGGTGATTTGAGGCTGTGTGGGTGGTTGGGATGTAGCAGGTGTGGGTTCAACACTAGCTTGTGCTGCTAGGTTGTCATCTTGAGCAATGAGCTCTAACATTTTTGGGAGTAGGGCTGTTTCTACCCCAGAGAAGCCAACAGTGGGCTTCCTCAGTATTTTAAAGATGTCGGGCTTCATCTATCCCAGTTTAAGAATGTTATATGTTTCCCTTAACTGTGAGCCCAGTTCACAGTTAAGAATGTACTGGACATATCTAGGAAACATGTAATATTCTAAGGAGTCTAAGTTAGCAAGCAAGCTGGTATAAACAATTTGAGAATACCTGAACTTGACCCCCTGAATCATTGCATGGATGATGAAGGAGAGATCCTCAGGAATCTGGTCCCATCCACCATGCTTGTTTGATAAGCTGTGGATGACCACATGGAGCAGGAATCTCCATTGGGATGAGACCTTCCCTTTCCTAAAGGTCTTTACAAAGAAATCTCCCTCATATCCCATATGCTCAAAGGAATGATTAACAGCTTCCTTTGGAAAGAACACCTCACCTTCTTCAACATCCAGCTGAAGATGCATGTTGATGATGGCCGGAGTGATGAAGACTGTTCTCCCCTGCACTGTGGCAGACAGTGCCTTCTCCCCATCCATGACAACCTCTTGGCAGGTTTTCCAAAATTCAAGCCGATGATCCTCATAGAGTGGAGGATCAAAGGTTTGGGAGGTGAAGTAGTTGGATAAGGCTAAGAATCGACAAACCTCTGAGAAATTAGGATCTTTCTCAGAGCTTAACAGAGCAACTTGGTTATGTTGCCTGTGTAGCTGCATGGTAAAGTTGGGATCATTTCTGTGAGCGAGATTGGCCATTGTGAGGTAGCTTAAAGATGAAGAAAGAAGAAAGAAAGAAATTTCAGAGAGAAATTTGGGTTTTAGGTTTGGAGGAAGAACAGATGATAGAAAGAGGGGGAAACCGTTGGGTTTATATGAGAGAGGGATTTCAGATAAAGTTTAATGAAAGAGGATAAACTTTGAAATCCGGATATCGATCCCACCTTTGAAAAAGTAGTTTACTTTTGCTCAAAAAGTAGTTTTCTTGGAAGTCAAAAAGCTTCTGAAGGTTAATTATCTTCGCAAGTTTTAATTAAAAAGCTTCCGAAGCTAAAATGACTTCGGAAGATTTTCCTGAGATTTTTGAAAATTTTGTTTCGGAAGAGAAATTAAAACTTGATTGCTTTGTATATAAAACAACAAAGCTTCCAAGAGTTAATTTTGCTTCGGAAGTAAATGGTCCTTGAAAATAAGTAAGTGTCTGAGACAAGTATTTAAGCTTCGGAAGATAGATCTGAAACCTCTTCCGAAGGTAAATTTCTTAGACAGTTATTTATTTTGAAGGCATGATTTGCTTCCGAAGTTAAAAGCATAACTTCCGAAGTATCAAAAATTTTTAAAAAATCTGAGGGAAGTCTTCAAAAAGAAATTTTCATCCAAAGAAAACAAGAGCTTATGAAAGTGATGAACTAGACAACTTAGGACACACATATTTTAAGAAATAATAAGAATTAGTTTTAAGAAAAACCTACTCAAAGTTAATCATCCCAATAGCTGATATTAGATATTTAAATCTCTGTTTATCAAAAGCCTTTGTAAACAGATCAGTATATTGTTCATCTGTGTGAACTTTGGCTAGTTTAATTAATCTCTTTTCATGGTTATCTCTTATTAAATGATACCTGATATTGATGTGATTGGTCCTTGAGTGTTGCACTGGATTCTCTGTGATTGAGATAACACTATTGTTGTCTATGTGAATGGGAGTCTCCTTGAAGTTTAACCCATAGTCCAGCATCTGATTCTGAATCCAAAGCACTTGAGCACAGCAGCTTGCAACAGCAATGTATTCAGCTTCAGCAGTTGATGTAGAGACACAGGATTGTTTCTTGCATTGCCATGAGACAACCCTTCCACCAAGGAACTTACATCCCCCAGATGTAGACTTTGCAGTCATGTTGCAACCACCATAATCACTATCTGTATAAGCATACAGATTGAGGTCAGGATTCTTAGGGTACCATAAACCAAGTGTTGAAGCACCTTTGAGGTATCTTAGAATCCTCTTGATAGTGATGAGGTGAGACATCTTAGGGTTGGCTTTATATCTTGCACAGATGCATGTAGCAATCATAATATCAGGCCTGCTAGCAGTAAGATACATAAGAGACCCAATAATAGCCCTGTATAAGTGTTCATCTACACACTCTCCCTCAAGATCAGGTCCAAGGGAGTGGTTTCTGGCTATGGGTGTCTTAGCAATCTTACAGTCAGTCATTTTGAACCTCTTGAGTATGTCCTGAACATACTTTGACTGACTTATGAAGATGCCATCTTCAACTTGCTTCACTAGAATTTCCAGAAAGAAATTGAGTTCCCGCATGGCACTCATTTCAAATATGTCTTTCATCAGCTTCTCAAAGTCTTTACAGAGCTTTGGATTAGTTGAACCAAAGATGATGCACATAACTTGAACTAGCAATATGTCATTTCCCTGTCCTTTGATGAAGAGAGTTCCATCTATAGTACCTCTCTTGTATCCATATTTACAAAGATACTCAGACAGTGTCTCATACCATTCCCTGGGTGCCTGATGCAGCCCATAGAGAGCTTTGTCAAGCTTGCATACATAATCAGGATGATCAGGATCTACAAAACCAGGTGGCTGTTTGACATATACCTCTTCATCAATCACTGTTATGTGGAGATAATTCTTCTTGAGAGAAACCTCTGGAGGTTAGGAAAGTTATGCTTTCCCTCCTGAGCTGCTGATCTGCTTCTCTTTCTTTACTCTCCCTTTCTTCTTCTAAGGCCAACTTTGTTGCCTCTTGTTTTTGCTGTTTTTGCAGCAATGTTGCCTTTTCCAGCTCAACTAACTCCTCTAATGGTAGCAGGAGTACATCTTCATTTGCAGCTCCTAGACTGACAAGTCTATCAATGATCTCTACTCTTTTTCTGTTGTAGACTGCCTCCTGGTTGGCTGCAGCTGCTTTGGTACTTGCAGCTAGCAGTTTTTTAGTTGGAAGCCTACCTTTTCTTTTGAGTTTCTCCAAACTTTCTTCCTCTTGAATCTCTTCCGTAGTCATCTTCCTCTTTCCTTTGATGTCTTCAGAAGTGCTAGTCTTTGGGGGTTCTTGGATGGAAGATTCAGGTTGAGTTGTAGAGATGGAAGCTGGAGTTAATGCTGATGTTTGAGCTAGTGGTTGGGTGAGAAAATCCTCCCTATTAACCTCAGATGCAAGTTCTAGGATTGCATATGTGACTATTAGATCATCGGATAATGAGAATAGTCCTTCCGCAGCAGCAATCTCAGCTTCGGAAGTTTGAAATTGTTCTTCCGAGGCTTTGAATTGTGCTTCGGAAGTCTATGAAAATGCACTATCTGTCCCAACGGTTTCAGTTGTTGGGCCATCAGTCCTTGTTTCCCCTTCGGAGTTAATCTCAGGTTCCACTTGGACCTTAGGTTGACCAACTTCCTCAATAGTGGTAGAAGGTGCATTTAACCTCTGAAGCTCTTGAGCTCCGAAGTAGATCACATACAGATCAGGACTTGGTTGTTCTATAAGAGATTCCAATAGGAACTTGTTAAAGAACCTATTGAGATCTTGGAGCATCCTTTGATCCATTTGAATGACAACTGGAGGAGGCTCAGGGAAAATTAAAGCTTGTTGCACAGGATACTTTGAGCTCAAGGAAGTGAGAGCTTGACTTTGGGGTTCCTCTGGTCTTTGACTTTGTCTCTGAACACTCTCCCCTTTTTTGGTAGCATCATCCTAAGAGCTTGATGAGCTAGAGGAAGAGGTCAAGGAGACCTGAGTTGGTACATGCCTAACTGTTGATGCATGTATGTCCCTAGATCATGAGCTGTAATGTAATAAATCTTGTCTGTCTGATTATGATGTAATTGTATCAATTAATGAAATGATATGAATTGATTGTTACTTGTGATGTTTAATATTTCATTAATGAGTCGATATTGAATTGGTAATTAGATTTGTGATTGTTTGAATGGTTACACATAATGTTATATTAATTAATACATTCAAACTTAACATAATGAAGTTCTCATGCGAATGGCCCATGCGAATGGACCACACGCATGAATAACTTCATACGATTGACTCAATCGCACGATTGAAACAGGAGACTGAATCAGTCGTATGATTGACACATAAGATTGACTCAATCGCACGACTGAACACTCAGTCGTGCGGATGAATCAACCGCATGGTTCAATCGCACGACTGAACCATACTTATGGCCCAGTCGCACGATTGAACAATACTAACCTATAAATAGACCCAATTCGTGGGAAAACGAAAGCATTCATCCCATTACGATTCCAGACGTACCCTAGCCGTCCAGAAGCCTCCCAAATCGTTCTCCAAGTTCACAGAACACATCAGATCGGTTCCTAATCGATTTCTGACGTTGATTTCAATTCTTGATTGATTCATCGTGTGTTCTCACTGATTGGATCGCCAATCAAATAGGATTCCGCACTATTTGAGTTGGTTTAACACGCAATCACTCGGTATTTCGTTCAAATACCAGGTTCTAACAAGTGGTACCACTAGAATTCATTGTTGTTTGCCGCCTCTCTGCTGTGCGATGGCACTGACCTGAGGACAGGCTTCTCTTTGAAAGCTCTAAGAATAGTCTCTTCTTGTAATAATACCCGTAGACCGCTCAAAAGCTCCTGAGGAATGTTGATTACCATATAAGTGTGGGATCCACAAATGTTAGTTGAAATAATTAAACCTAAATAAGTCACCAGTCTGTGTCAAAAGTCTGTGTATGGATTTAAGTGGACAAACATACTGACAATCATTGTGGCTACATTCTCAAAGGTTCAAATCAATGTGAAAATCTAAGAGTTTCAGTATGATTTCCTTATGTTGCTAACGACTCTGGATGAACACCGAGAACTTGAGCATCAAAAGGTTTAATAACTAGTCCCAAATGATTTGAATTGCCTGTATGATTCCAAAAATTAAATTGGTCCAGGTGTGATCAATCTAAGTTGAAGCTATCTACTCCCGAACCAAATCCCGTAGATATCAATCTCTGGATTTATCTCTCACAAAAAGCCAAAAATATGTCTGATTATGAAATTAGTTTAAATTCTTAAATTAGTTAGTCGTTTTAAGTTTTAATTTGAGTCAAGTGTCGGGCTACATCAGGAAAATCAGAAGGAATAAACTCATTAAAAGGGTCATGTCTGAGATGACCATATGTGCTTTGAAAGGTTATATCAGTCACGTCTGAGGTGACAAAGTGTTTTTTTAAAAGGGGGTCACGTCTGAGGTGACCAAAGTGGTTAAAAGGATCACGTCTGAGGTGATCAAAGTGTTTTCAAGATAAAAGGATCATGTCTGAGATGATCAAAAGTTCATAACGTTAATTTAATTAATATAAAAGAGTTTAAATGAAAATTGGTAAAAATGGCAGAAAATTAACTAAGTATGACCCATTCGCACGAATGGACCATACGTATGGGCTAACCATACGAATGAAGTCCATTCGCACGAATGAACTATGAGTATGGACCGTCCAACCGAATGGACCATACGATTAAGTCCAGTCGGAGGATTAAGTACGAATGAGTGAGTCAGTCGCACGACTGAACTTCAGTCGGACGACTGGAGAAGGGCGACTGACCCAATCGCACGACTGAGTCCCACTCGCACGACTGAAAGGTGCGTATGAACTCAGTCGCACGATTGGATCTAGGGTTGATATAAATAGAGGTGGAGTCGGTCGCAGAGACTCATCACCCTCAAATCGCCCCTAAATCGCACACCCTACCGTTACTCTGCCAAAATTTGATTTGCCTTAGTTGTCTCATTGATTGTGTGTTACTGACGTTCGCTAATCATCGTACAGGTATTTTGAAGTCTTCTTCCATCAAAAACAGAAAGATTGGAACCCTAAATGGGCTAACCCGACTGTGAAATGCGAACCGAGACTTGCAAACCCTAATAACCTATTAAAACTAAGCAATATGTTAAAATTGAGTAAAATAGGTTGTTAGTAAAGAGAATGCGACACTAGAGAACCGGTTAATTGAGTTATAAGACTTAGTTTGCATAGATTCGAACGTTGGACGACTGAACACCTGAGACAGACGACTGGTCGTCCGGATGAACTTCAGTCGCACGACTGAAGGGAGCGATTCACTTAACCGCACGACTGAACTATGCGAATGAGACTCAGTCGCACGACTGGTGTAACCGCATAAGAGTACATGCGCATGAGTCCAGTCGCACACTCAGTCGTGCGCATGAGGTCAATCGCAAGTCTGAACCTCAATCGCACGATTCAGTCGCACGACTGTCTTCAGTCGTACAACCTCAATCGCATGACAGATAGTTTTCATTCAAAGTCTAAGTGTTGCATTATACTCTTAGCCAACGAAACTAACGTTTATATTATTATGTGTTACAGATGGCGAGTCGATGGAACATGAGCACCAAGCACAACATATGTGCTCACCTGGATTTGACATCCAGGAATGCAGCTGACTTCACAGGCATTATTACATTTCTACTGAGATCCAGGATCGCTCATGCTATATCTACTCCCTGCACACCATACAGATCAGTGCAGCAGGCCTTCTGGGAAGGCGCGTCGGTTGATAGATCCACTGAGCCTCATTGCATCAGAAGTTCGATTTTTGGTGAGGCTATCACTGTATCTGAGGAGGATCTGAGGATTGTTCTACAGTTTGGGGACGATGCTGAGTTTCCCACTCGTCTACACCCCCTCACTGTCAGAGGATGTTTCATGAGAGCCAAGTACTCTGGGGACATCAATGCTGGGGTACTCAACAAGAGTAACCTCTGTCCCCAGTTTAAGTACCTTGCGCACGTGCTGCTGAAGTGTATAGCATCCAGGAAGGGAGGTTTTGATGAGCTCTCCGACCAGATTCAGAACGCATATGCTGCGTTGGTGCTGAACCACCCGTTCAGCTTCTCCAAGATGATATTCACCTACCTGGTGGAGAACATCGAGGGGAAAGGGAAGGAAGGCTTCTGTATGTACCCCAGATTTCTACAGATGATCATTGACCAGAAGCTTCCCTCCCTGCCGAAGGAGAAGGAGGACGCTGTTGTTCTTGAGGTTATGGACGACACTACACTTGGCAGGATGAAGGTATACAGGGGGAAGCAGGTGAAGCCCCCTGTCAGGAGGTTGTTTGGGCATCTGGCCCGTGCTGATTATGTGGCGCCAGCCAAGAGAAAGTGGCGCCACGAGGACAGTGATTCAGATGTGGAGCATATTGCCATACCAGATACCGACTCTGATGATGATGATAGCGGCGACGCTGGGGATGATATGCCTGCCCCATCTAGAGGCACTGAGTCAGACGTTATTCCCCCGGGGTCAGCCACTGCCGGAGAGGTCGCAGAGATGGCCGGTTTCCATCAAGAGTTTGTGACTGGTGATATAGAGGAGGAGGAGTCAGATGAGGAGCCCCTCACCAGGACTGTGGGAAGTAAAGTTGTTCCCACAGACCACGGGCTTAGGGTGGTTGGTGAACACCCTAGGGACTCCTCAGAGAGAGACACTGACCCGAACTATGTTCCGGGGTCAGTAAGCAGAGCAGCAGGGGGAGCATCCACTTCCACCGGGACTAGGAGGAAGCGGATGGCTCAACCCCATGGATTGAAGAAGAAGAAGCGTCGCTTGACCTTCGTGACTACTACTTCCAGCACCACAGCCACCACTACCACCACTACTGACATACCACCCATCACCACAGCCACCACAGCCACTACTCCCACTACCACATCCACCACTTTACCTACCACCACCGTATCCTTCCCATCCACCACCAGACCATTCACACCTACTTCACCAGCATCAGCCCACCGACCCATATTCACCACTGCCACTGCCACCACCACCACACATCATGCTGGACCTTCAGCCCAGCCTTCGCATGCTTATGGATTCACTCTACCTCACATCGGGGTAGAGGAGCAGCTCTCAGCGCTAAACCGTATGGTGATGCGTCTGCTTGCTGCGGATGAGGAGAAGGCGGCGCAGATCCGCCAGCTGACCGACCTGACTGCTGCCCAGTCTCAGCAACTGGCAGAGCAGGCTCGGGTGATAGACCAGCAGAGAGTCGAGGTGTCCCAACTCCAAGACATGCAGGCTCAGTCCGTCAAACGTATAGAGGAGTTGGAGACGACCAACAAGACTATTATGCTGAGGTTGAAGGGGTCGAAGGATGAGCCCCTGAAGCTAAAGGAAGGTGACGGGGATGATGGAGATGACGATGATGAAGATGAGGATGATGATGAGGAAGATGATGATGATGAGGAGACTGAAGAAGACAGGACAGAAGGACGTGATGATGATGACGAGGCAGAAGGAGGGGATGCGGCTGCATCGGCCTCTGCTTCAGGTCAAGAGCGGAGATCTAAGCATCGACAAGACCAGTCATCCACTACTTCTGCTCCTCCGAGCGACACGCCCCATATTCAAGACAAAAGTACTGATTAGATGTTTTATGTATTTATTTTGTACTTGAATCATGTAATGGAAAACAAGTGTATTAAATGTTTATATATATATTAAGTTAATATAAAGTTGTTTGATTAATTACTAATGGTTTATGTGTTGAATGTTTATATCAAACAGATCCAAACTTTCAAAGGGATGAGTTTGACTTTGCTCCCCTTCAAATGGTCAAGACTCAATTAACCATGATTCTTGACCTACAAGGGATAGTGAGACGGTCTGTGAGTTATACCCCTGAAGAAGGGAAGATAATTCATGACCTGTCTGATGAGCAACTGGCAGAGATGTTCAGACTCAATCCCGATGAAATAGTCAAGGACGCTCCAACAGTTGATTCAACCAGTGATGAGGAACTGAATGACATTGATGAAGTTGAGGTTGAAGACATTACTGCAGAAGAGTATCCTCAGTATGCTGACGCCGAGGGAAATGTGGTCCCCAATCTGGGTGAATCCCTAGTCAGTGATACTTTTGAGGTACTAGACAAGATGGAGCAGGAAACGGAAAAGACTGAAGAAACAGCCCAAGCCTCCAATGCAGATGTAGATATTCGCAAGGCTGAGTGGGCTGCCTGTTTTGAAGAAGTAAGAGCCCAGCGTGCTGCACCAAAGAGAGATGCCTACACCAAGCTCTACAGAGTCAAGAAACACCATAAGGTGTCAGGCAGGATTATCTCATGGGCTTATTTTGAAGACCTTAACGCTTATGCAGTTAAGAGGGAGCAGGGCATAGAGTACTTCAGGTTCCCACATGATCTGAAGACTCTACCTGGTTTTGAGCTCAACCAGCTGGCTAAGCTAAAGCTGCTGTATGCTGACCCGAGAAAGATGTCAGGCTGGTTTGAGGCTGCCCTGAAGAAGGAGTACCACACCCGATAGGTTAACTTCAGACCACAACAGCCTACGAGGTATATAAGAAGGTCTGAGGTTGATGTCATTATGGGCAAACCAAAGATTGTGCTGAAGTGGAGTCCTCCGCGCACTATGTCAAGAATCCCTCTCAGGGAAATGCCACAGGACTTCACTCCCCACTTCAAATGGTGGTACTATGATTGGAGAACCGCTGAAGCTGTCATAGTGTTGAATAAAGAGGGACAAATGGATACTATCAGGGTATTCGACCCAATGTGGCTAACCAACTTGTCTGCTAATGATGTCTACACATTATACAAGTGGCCACTATTCTATGACACGCAAGATATTGTACAAGCCCTCCAATTCCAAAATGTCATAAGACTCTGCTTTGCATTTGAGATACACGCAGGAGTCACTAAAGAGGAGAAGTACAAAAAGTATAAGGAGGTGATGCAGAAGACAAGAGAATAGATAGATCTAGGTCCAAGGGGGAGTTTGTTGATGCATGTATGTCCCTAGATCATGAGCTGTAATGTAATAAATCTTGTCTGTCTGATTATGATGTAATTGTATCAATTAATGAAATGATATGAATTGATTGTTACTTGTGATGTTTAATATTTCATTAATGAGTCGATATTGAATTGGTAATTAGATTTGTGATTGTTTGAATGGTTACACATAATGTTATATTAATTAATACATTCAAACTTAACATAATGAAGTTCTCATGCGAATGGCCCATGCGAATGGACCACACGCATGAATAACTTCATACGATTGACTCAATCGCACGATTGAAACAGGAGACTGAATCAGTCGTATGATTGACACATAAGATTGACTCAATCGCACGACTGAACACTCAGTCGTGCGGATGAATCAACCGCATGGTTCAATCGCACGACTGAACCATACTTATGGCCCAGTCGCACGATTGAACAATACTAACCTATAAATAGACCCAATTCGTGGGAAAACGAAAGCATTCATCCCATTACGATTCCAGACGTACCCTAGCCGTCCAGAAGCCTCCCAAATCGTTCTCCAAGTTCACAGAACACATCAGATCGGTTCCTAATCGATTTCGGACGTTGATTTCAATTCTTAATTGATTCATCGTGTGTTCTCACTGATTGGATCGCCAATCAAATAGGATTCCGCACTATTTGAGTTGGTTTAACACGCAATCACTCGGTATTTCGTTCAAATACCAGGTTCTAACACTAACAGACCTCTCAATCTGTTTCTCGGCTAGTTTGGCCTTGAGATTTTCAATCTCAAGTTGCTGAGTGGCAGACCTATCCTCTAAAGTCCTAACCTTGGATTCAAGATTTGAGACTTTAGAAAGTAGGTCTTGAATGATGAGTTGCATTCTTCCCTCATCTTCTTTTGAAGAATCACGGGGAGATGAGGTAACATACCTTGTATGTTCATCCTCACCACCAGATGTGGTTTCTTGGCGCCCTGGTTTCCCTTGCTCAATAAAGTCTCTTTCAGAGTCATCAAAGGGCATGGTTTTCGTAGATTCAGTCTCAGTGATGTTACCACTGTCCTGAGGATCCCTTGAGGCTCCTTCAGTAGTGGCAGCTGAATCTACATGAGTCCCCTCCACATCAGTGGGACTCACCTCAGTAAAGGTTTGCTGATGGGGGCTAGAGATAAGAGATCTCTCTGGGCTCTGTTGATCCTTGAGAGGGTGTTGTGGATCAACTTCATTGCCCTGAAGAGACATAATCTCTTCATCAGCTCCAATTTAAAGGTCAGTAAAGGATATGGAAATAAAACCTAGTGACCCGGGACTTTGATCAATGTCTAAAGGCATTGAGCCTGTGATAGGGCTGTCCCTTTTGGCTGCTCAGGGGAGTATAGAGACTCTCCCTGAGGGCTTTCAGCTTGGGTTTCAGGCTCATGGGTCTGAGACTGAGGAGACTCAAGACCCATATTGAGGTTAATTGTGAAGGATGGTTGGACCTCAGGCTGAGTGGGAGCCCTTTGTTCCACTCTAGCCTTTTTGGGTAGAACATGAGGAGCTTGTTCAATCAGAGAAGATTGAACAAGGGTTCGTTTGGGGCGTCTTTAATAAGTAAAGGTAATGGGTGGAGAAGGTAGATTTGGCAAAGTGAGGGTAGTTGCTGTGTGGGTTCATCACCTATGGGGTTAACAGGGATGTCACCAGGAGCCATTGGCTCAATCATACCTGGAAGAAGTGCAGTATCTCTTCCGGTGAAGTTGGTGGACACTCTCTTCAAAGTCTTGAAGATGGCCGGCCTCATTTGAGGAGCAGTCAGAGCAGCTGCGCAGACAAGCTTGCTCTGGTCCAGCTCACAATTGATTATGTGCTGGAGAAACCTGGGATACATGAAGAATGTGTCCCTTTGAAGATTTCCCATGAGATTAGTTAGCACAAATCTTGAGTAGTTGAAGCGGAGGCTTTTCACCAAACCATGAACTAGGCACCCAAGTTCATATGGGATTTGATCCCATCCCCCAGATTTATTGGACAAGCAGTGAAGAACCACATGCAGCAGGAACTTCCAATTGTAAGAGAAGTTAAATTTGTAGACAGTTGACCTGTTAACATATCCACCATATCCCATTTGGATATAAGAATTGTCCAAAACTGCTTTGGGAATTCCATTGGAGCGCCCTCATCATGAAGCTCTAGATGCTCCCTAATGATTTGTTCAGAAATGACCAACTCCTGGCCACAGATGCTCGATCGAATGACTCGAACCCCATTTAGGGTTTCAATCTGACCATTTGCTCAAAATTCAGACATATGGTTTGATTAAATCGTGGGGTTAACAGTCAGAGCGGTGTAGTAAGAAGATTGGGTTAGAAAGGAGATGATGTCTGAGAAGTCAGCATCCCTTGAAGAGTCAAGGAGTGCGACTTGGTTGTGCTGAGGGTTAAGTGCCATTGAAGAAAGGTACAGGAAGATAGTTTGGAATAGGGTAAATTGATGATGAAGAAAGCTTTTAGGGCAGTAATTTTGGTAAAAAGGATGTAAGTGATTAGCCGGAGGTATTTAAATGGGTGGAATGGCGGTTTAAAGGGGGTTTGGATAAGACGATGTGAGGTTTCAGTGGATGATGTGACATGGGCGGTAAGGTTAGTCCATTTAAATAATCCGACATCATTACCAAAATCTTTACTTTTTACAGAGTGGGGCCCAAAAGATTTCCGTTACACAGTAAAATCTTTCTTTCGAGTATAAAGCATTTCCGAAGGTAATGTTCTTCCGAAGGCAAATTTTCTTCCGAAGGTAAAGTGATTACTTCAGAGAGTATATGTTGCTTTTCAAGTGGAGAGTGTTATAAGCTTCGGAAGTAGATCTGATATGAAATCAATCACTTCTTCCGAGACTTAACACTCTTCCGAGAAGAAAATTATCCTGGGAGAAATTTGCTTCGGAAGATATGTGAAATATCTTCCGAGGGTTAATTCTCTTCAGAAGAATTCATACTTGGATAAAATTTTAGAAAAAGATCTTTTGTAACAGGGCTTAGATTGTTTTGACATAAGACTTTACACATTAAAAGGTTTTCAAATGAGATCAACTAATCAAGGTTTATCATCCCAATAGCTGTAATGAGATATTTAAATCTTTGTTCATCAAAGGCTTTGGTGAACAAGTCAGCATATTGTTCATTTGAGTCAACTTTGATTAGTTGGATAAGATTTTTCTCATGAATATCTCTAATGAAATGATACCTGATATCAATGTGTTTAGTCTTGGAGTGCTTCACTGGATTTTCAGTAATGGATATAGCACTGTTGTTGTCAATGTGGATAGGAGTACTCATGAAGTTGAATCCGTAGTCTATCATCTGGTTTTGAATCCACAGCACCTGAGCACAGCAACTAGCAGCAGCAATGTATTCAACTTCAGCAGTTGATGTAGAGACACATGATTGCTTCTTGCATTGCCATAAGATGATCCTTCCACCAAGAAATTTACGTCCACCGGATGTTGATTTCTTGTTAATATTGCAGCCACCATAATCACTGTCAGAGTAACCATAGAGATTGAAATCATTATTTCTTGGATACCAGAGACCTAGTTTAGGTGGTCCTTTAAGGTATCTAAGAATTCTCTTGGCAGCTATTAGGTGAGACACCTTTGGAGCAGCCTGATATCTTGCACAAATGCAAGTTGCAAACATGATATCAGGTCTACTTGCTGTGAGATACATCAGAGAACCAATAATCGCTCTATAATGATGTTGATCAGTATCCTCCCCCTCAGAATCAGGGCAGAGATTGTGGTTTCTGGGTATAGGTGTTTTTGCTGCTTTACAATCCTTCATATCAAATCTTTCTAAGATATCATTGACATACTTAGATTGATTGATAAAGAACCCTTCCTTCATTTGCTTTACCTGAATTCCAAGGAAAAAATCCATTTTTCCCATGAAACTCATCTCAAACTTCTTTTTCATAATGCTCTCAAAGTCTTTACACATTTGGTCATTTGAAGAACCAAATATGATGTCATCAACATAGACTTGAACGAGCAAGATGTCCTTCCCAGACTTCCTTATAAAAAGAGTCTTATCAATGGTACCTCTAGTTTAACCATTCTTCAGGAGAAACTGAGACAATGTCTCATACCACAGTCTAGGTGCTTGGTGTAGCCCAATAGAGCTTTATCCAATTTGCATACATAGTTGGGATGTTGTGGATCTTCAAATCCTGGAGGTTGGCATACATAGACTTCCCTATCTATATCTCCATATAGAAAGGCACACTTGACATCAAGCTGGTAGACAGTGAAATTCTTGGATGCAGCATAAGCAAGGAAGATCCTAACTGCCTCAAGTCTTGCAACAGGTGCAAAGACATCAGTATAATCGATTCCCTCCTCTTGAGTGTATCCTTGAACCACCAGTCTTGCCTTGTTCTTGATTATCAAGCCTTTATCATCTCTCTTGTTTCTGAAAACCCATTTAGTGCCTATAGGTACTTGACCAGATGGTAGCGGACATAGGTTCCAAACCTTTTGTCTTTTGAATTGAAGCAGCTCCTCTTGCATTGATTCAACCCAGCTACTATCTTTCAAGGCATCTTCCACCTTCTTGGGTTCCATTTGGGATAAAAAGCATGAGTACAAACAAACATTCCCATTGTGAGTTTGTCCTCTTGTTCTCACGCCTTCAGAGACTTCCCCTATGATGTTCTCAGCTGGATGAGTGTTATGAATCCTAAGTCTAGGAATCACCTCCAGTTGCAAAGATAAATCCAAATTGGACATATTTTGCTCAGGAGCTTGAATATTTGGTCCAGTTGTTGTTTCAAGCTCATTCAATGAGGACTGATTTAATGAAGGAGAAACATCATCATTTGTTTGTTGTGAAGCATCATCAACAGTTGCATTGCAGGATCGGGTTTTGTCACTTAACACTTGTATTTCTCTCAAACTCACTTATAATAGTCACTCAAACAAGATGAAGCAATGTCTTTGACAAGAGTTGATAATAATATAATAAGTAATCAAAGCAACAAGCAGAAATATTTTCAAGGTACTTGTATATATTACTTCTCAACTCAAGATTACAAGACACTTACAAGCATAGAACATGAGTTACAATGAGAAACTATATATACTAGATCCTACAGCCGGTTATACTTGATACCAGCTGGAAACCTAAGACTAAAGCATATACTACAATGCTATAGTTAAGGTATCTTAGATAAAGTATTATCTAAGATATGGTAGTCATGACATGTCCATGACTTACCTTTTGTCACCAACTAAAGATGGCAACTGTACTTAACATAAAAAGGTAAACAGTAGATTAAAGTATGGTCAACTACATGGCTTTTGAGAAAACGCCATGCAGTATCTCAGAGATTTGCAGCGGACTGTCAGACAGACCATACTTATGTCTACTGGATAATAGAAGTGTCTTCCGAAGGTTAACTGGCTTCGGAAGAACAAGTTCTTCCGAAGCCACTTATACTTCGGAAGATGCTTCTATGCTTCCGAGGCTTTAAGGACTTCTTTATACTTCGGAAGTTGACTTCAGAACTTTGTCTTCAAGTCTTGAACCTTCGGAAGTAGCTTCTTTACCTTCGGAAGTTGGAGTTCTCCTTCGGAAGTGTATTTTACACTTAGACTTCGGAAGAACTCTTTCTTCCTTCGGAAGTCCCACACTTGGCTTCGGAAGTCCTTTGTATGTAGTACTCAAAATCTTCTAAGTGATATGGTTTTGGTTGCAACAGCCTCTTATGATCCAACAAACTCCCCCTAGGCTGATGCTACCAAAACTTCACTTATCTCTACTTCTCAAAGTTTTCAGCACCAGGGACAGAAGATATTTGTCTGTCTCTCTGTTCTTCCCGGAAGTAGTGCTGAGAAGCTTGTACAAGTCATTCGTGGATAGGAGATCCAGTCTATCACTTTGAATGACATGCACCCTTTGTTGTGACCCCCTGAAGAGAGTTAGTTGACGGGAGTTGTAGTCATACTCCCATCTAACTATGGATTCAAGTTCAGGACCTTCAACCATTTGAAGAAAGGCTTTGCCTTTGGTTGCTGATCCTTTCCTTTCCTCCTCCTCTCTCCGTTTTGACTCCTCTTCGACCTTGCTTCTTGTAGTGAGCTCGGCCATGTGAAGGCTGCCTAGATGATTTCTGATGTGAGCAGCTACTTCGGAGTTTGAGGGGTTGGAGAATGGTTTCTCTGCTAACTCAGCAATATCAAATCTGCTTAAGTGTAGCAGAGATGAGGCATTCAGCCTGTTAATCTCACCATTCTCTCTCTCAACAACAAAGTTGTGAGAAGAGTCTTCGAACCTCCACTGGACTATCTTCTTTCTGGGTACAAGAGATTGTCTTGGTACCCTATCTCCTTTCTTTGTGTCCAGCAGAGTCACCAGCCTTCTCCTCAGCTTCTTTTCTTCCTCATTCAATGTATCTGAATTGAGGCCAAAGAGTCTTGCGGCTTGGTCCAAAGTTCCTCTTGGCAGATCAAGAAACTCATCTCTTGTGAGGGAACTTGAGGATCCATCAACATAAGTCAGGTTGACTGTATCCTCCTCACATGAGATGTCGCTCAGAGTAGTGCAGTTGATGAGCTTGGTTTTGATCTCCTTGAATTCCTCCATTGAGAGATGTTTGGAAGGCTGAGGGGATGGTTTGATTGGTTGTTGGGTAGGTTTAGGAGGTTGGGTTCTGGGTAAGGTTTTAGGTTGGATGATGGGTAGTTTAGGTGGTTGAGGTGAGGGAGTTTGTAGATGTGAAGGTGTAGGTTCAGGGGTGAAAGGTTCAGGTTCAGTTTTGATTGGGAAGGGAAAGGGTATTGGTTCAGGTTGATGTTGGGTTTGGATATTTGGCTGAGGGGTGGCTTTGAAGGTCATCCCCTGTCCCCTTCTATACATCTCCTTTCTTCTCCCTGCACGAATGTCAGCCTTGATGTCACTGACATGTCGTTGGAGAGTCTTCTCAGACATTGGACCCACTTGCCTGCCAGAGAAGCCATGAGCTTTAAGATAGTTCTTCATCCAAGCTTTGTCACCTATCTTCTTGGCGGCAGACAGTCCAGCCTCTTCTTCCTTCTTCTTCTTCTCTACCAGCTTCTCCCTTGCAGCTCTCTTTCTCTCTTTCTCCATTTGATCTTGCTCTTTGTTAAAGAGCCACAAGATCGTATCACTGTTGTGTGGAGACAACTCCTCTTGAGAGAATCCTCTGGAGAGTAGGAAAGTGATCCTTTCTCTCCTGAGCTGCCGATCAGCTTCTCTTTCTTTTCTCAGCCTTTCTTCTTCCAAGGCCAACCTTGCAGCTTCTTCTTTTTGCTGTTTTTGCAGCAAGGTTGCCTTTTCAAGCTCTATCAGCTCCTCTAGTGGTAGCAGGAGTACATCTTCCGAGGCAGCCCCTAGACTTACAAGTCTATCAATTACCTCCACCCTTCTTCTATTGTTGATTGCCTCTTGGTTGGCTGCAGCTGCTTTTGAACTTGCAGCTAACAGTTTCCCAGTTGGCAGTCTTCCTTTCCTTTTAAGTTTCTCCAGCCTTTCTTCTTCCTGAAGCTCTTCCGAAGTCATCTTCCTTTTGCCTTTAATGTCTTCGGAAGTGCTAGACTTTGGTGGTTCTTGGGTAGAAGATTCAGGTTGGATGGTGGAGGTAGGAGCTGAGGTCAATGCAGATGTAATGGCTAGTGGTTGGCTGAGAAAGTCCTCCCTATTAACCTCAGATGCAAGTTCCAGAATTGCATCTGTGACTATTAGATCATCGGAAAGAGAGAACAGTCCTTCCGCAGCAGCAATTTCAGCTTCGGAAGTTTGAGTTGGTTCTTCCGAGGCTTCGAATTGTGCTTCGGAAGCCTGTGAAAACACACCTTCTGTCCCAACTGTTTCAGTTGCTGGGCCATCAGTCCTAGTTTCCCCTTCGAAATCAATCTTAGGTTCCACTTGGGCCTTAGGTTGACCAACTTCCTCAACAGTGGTAGGAGGTGCATTCAACCTCTGAAGCTCTTGAGCTCCAAAGTATATCACAGACATATCCGGACTAGGTTGATCAATGAGGGACTCTAAAAGGAACTTGTTGAAGATCCTATTTAGATCCTGAAGCATCCTTTGATCCACTTGAATCACAACTGGAGGAGGCTCAGGGAAGATGGCAGCTTGTTGTCTTGAGCTCAAAGAAGTGAGAGCTTGACTGATGGAATCCTGTCTTTGACTTTGTTCCTCAACTTTCTCCCCCTTTTTGGTAGCATCATCTTGAGAGGTAGATGAGCTAGAGGAAGAGGTCAAGGAGACTTGAACTGGTACATGCCTAACAGATCTCTCAATCTGTTTCTCAGCTAGTTTGACCTTGAGACTTTCAATCTCAAGTTGCTGAGTGGCAGACCTATCCTCTAAAGTCTTAACCTTTGATTCAAGGTTTGAGACTTTAGAAAGTAGGTCTCTTATTGTGAGTTGCATTCTTCCCTCATCTTCTTTGGAAGAATCACGGGGAGATGAGGTAACATACCTAGTATGTTCATCCTACCACCAGATGTGGTTTCTTGGCACCCTGGTTTCCCTTGCACAATGATGTCTCTTTCAGAGGCATCATAGGGCATGGTTGCCGTAGATTCAGTCTGACTATCGTTACCACTGTCCTGAGGATCCAATGAGGCTCCTTCAGTAGTGGCAGCTGAATCTACATGAGTCCCCTCCACATCAGTGGGACTCACCTCAGTAGGGCTTTGCTGGTGTGGGCTAGAGACAAGAGGTTTCTCTAGGCTCTGTTGATCCTTAATGGGGTGTTGTGGATCAACTTCATTGCCTTGGAGAGACATAGTCTCTTCACCAGCTCCGGTCAATAGGTCAGTAAAAGAGAAGGAATGAAGACCTAAGGACCCGGGACTTTGATCAATGTCAAAAGGCATTGAGCTGTCCCTTGGTGGCTGCTCAGGGGAGTATAGAGACTCACCCTGAGGGCTATCAGCTGGGGTTATGGGCTCATGGGTCTGAGACTGAGGAGACTCAAGACCCATATTGAGGTCAATAGTGAAGGATTGGGGGACCTCTGGCTGAGTGGGAGCCCCTTGTTCCACTCTAGCCTTTTTGGTTTGAAGAGGAGGGGCTTGTTCAATCAGAGTAGATTGAACAAGGGTTCGTTTGGTACGTCTCTGATAGGTGACTTTTATTGGAGGAGAAGGTAGATTTGGAATGGTGAGGGTAGTTGCTGGTGTGGGTTCATCACCTGTGGGGATAACAGGGATGTCACCAGGAGCCATTGGCTCAATCATACCTGGAAGTAGTGCGGTATCCCTTCCAGTGTAGTTGGTAGACACTCTCTTCAAAACTTTGAAGATGGTCGGCCTCATTTGAGGAGCAGACAGAGCAGCTGCACAGACAAGCTTACTCTGATCTAGCTCGCAGTTGATTATGTGCTGTAGAAATCTGGGATACATAAGGAATGTGTCCCTTTGCAGATTTCCCATGAGGTTAGTCAGCACAAACCTGGAGTAGTTGAAGCGCAAGCCTTGTACCAACCCATGAACTAGGCACCCGAGTTCATAGGGAATTTGATCCCATCCCCCGGATTTGTTAGATAAGCAGTGAAGAACCACATGTAGCAGGAACTTCCACTTGTAGGAGAAGTTGAATTTGTAGACTGTAGACCTGCTTACATCTCCACCGTATCCCATTTGGAGATAAGAGTTATCTAACTCAGACTTGGGGAATTTCGTCGGTGCGCCTTCATCATGGAGCTCAAGATGCTCCCTGATGATTTGTTCAGTAACGACCAACTCTTGGCCACATACACTTGACCTGATAGCACGAACCCCATTTAGGGTTTCAACCCGACTATTTGCCCAGAATTCGGACATTTGGTTGGTGTAAATGGTAGGGTTTACAGTCAGTGCTGTGTAGTATGAAGATTGGGCTAAGAAAGAGATAATATCAGAGAAGTCAGCATCCCTTGAAGAGTCAAGGAGTGCGACTTGGTTGTGCTGAGGGTTTAGAGCCATTTAGAAAGATAGCAGAGGAAAAGTTCTTGAGAGAGAGGTAAATTGGAGAAGAAGAAAGCTTTTAGGGCAGTGAATTTGGTAAAAAGAGTGTAAGTGATTAACCGGAAGTATTTAAATGGGTGAAATGGCGGTTTAAAGGGTGGTTTGGATAAGATGATGTGAGGGTTCAGAGGATGATGTGACAGGGGCGGTAAGGTTAAGCCATTTAAATAATCCGACATCATTAACAAAATCTTTACTTTTTACAGAGTGGGGCCCAAAAGATTTCCGTTACACAGTAAAATCCTTCTTCCGAGTATAAGGTATTTCCGAAGGTAAAGTTCTTCCGAAGGCAAATGTACTTCCGAAGGTAAATAAATTGCTTCCGAAGATACATGTTGCTTTCAAGTGGAGAGTATTAAGTGCTTCGGAAGTAGATCTGAGATTACCTCAATCGCTTCTTCCGAGACTTAGTACACTTCCGAGAAGAAAATTATCCTATGAGAAATTTGCTTCGGAAGTTATACTAGATATCTTCCGAAGGCAAGTTTCTCTTCGGAAGAACTTATACTTAGTTAAATAAGAAAGGATCTTTTGTAACAGGGCTTAGATTGTATTGACATAAGACTTTACATATTGAAAAGGTTTTCAATTGAGATTGACTAGTCAATGTTTATCATCCCAATAGCTGTAATAAGATACTTAAATCTTTGTTCATCAAATGCTTTGGTGAACAAATCAGCATATTGTTCATTTGAATCAACTTTGATTAGTTTGATAAGATTTTTCTCATGAATATCTCTAATGAAATGATACCTGATGTCAATGTGCTTTGTCTTTGAGTGCTTTACTGGATTTTCAGTGATGGATATAGCACTGTTGTTGTCAATGTGGATAGGAGTGCTCATGAAGTTGAATCCATAGTCAATCATCTGGTTTTGAATCCACAGCAGCTGAGCACAGCAACTTGCAGCAGCAATGTATTCAGCTTCAGCAGTTGATGTAGAGACACAGGATTGCTTTTTGCATTGCCATGAGATGATCCTTCCACCAAGAAATTGACATCCACCTGATGTTGATTTCTTGTTGATGTTGCAGCCACCATAATCACTGTCAGAGTAGCCATAGAGATTAAAATCACTATTTCTTGGATACCAGAGACCTAACTTAGGTGCTCCTTTGAGGTATCTGAGGATTCTCTTGACAGCAATTAGGTGAGACACCTTTGGAGCAGCCTGATATCTTGCACAAATGCAGGTTGCAAACATGATATCAGGTCTACTTGCTGTAAGATACATCAGAGAACCAATGATTGCTCTATACTGATGTTGATCAGTATCCTCCCCCTCAGAGTCAGGGCATAAATCATGGTTTCTGGGTATGGGTGTCTTTGCTGCTTTACAATCCTTCATATCAAATCTCTCTAAGATATCATTGACATACTTAGATTGATTGATGAAAAACCCTTCCTTCAGTTGCTTTACCTGAATTCCAAGGAAAAAGTCCATTTTTCCCATAGAACTCATTTCGAACTTCTTCTTCATAATGCTCTCAAAGTCTTTGCACATTTGGTCATTTGAAGAACCAAATATGATGTCATCGACATAGACTTGAACTAGCAAAATGTCTTTCCCAGACTTTCTGATAAAGAGAGTCTTGTCAATGGTTCCTCTAGTATAGCCATTCTTCAGAAGAAATTGAGACAATGTCTCATACCACAGCCTAGGTGCTTGGTGCAGCCCATATAGAGCTTTATCCAATTTGCACACATAGTTTGGATGCTGTGGGTCTTCAAATCCTGGAGGCTGGCATACATAGACTTCCCTATCTATATCCCATATAGAAAGGCACACTTGACATCAAGCTGGTAGACAGTGAAATTCTTGGATGCAGCATAAGCAAGGAAGATCCTAACTGCCTCAAGTCTTGCAACAGGTGCAAAGACATCAGTATAATCAATTCCTTCCTCTTGAGTGTATCCTTGAACCACTAGTCTTGCCTTGTTCTTGATAATCAAGCCTCTGTCATCTCTTTTGTTTCTGAAAACCCACTTGGTGCCTATAGGTACTTGACCAGATGGTAGCGGACATAGGTTCCAAACCTTCTGTCTTTTGAATTGAAGCAGCTCCTCTTGCATTGATTCAACCCAGCTACTATCCTTTAAGGCATCTTCCACCTTCTTGGGTTCCATTTGGGATAAGAAGCATGAGTACAGGCAGACATTCCCATTGTGAGTTTGTCCCCTTGTTCTCACACCCTCAGAGACTTCCCCTATGATGTTTTCAGCTGGATGAGTATTGTGAATTCTAAGTCTTGGAATTACCTCCAGCTGCAAAGATAGGTCCAAGTTGGACATATTTTGCTCTGGAGCTTGAATACTTGGTCCAGCTGTTGTTTCAATCTCATTCAATGAGGACTGATTGAATGAAAGAGAAACATCATCATTTCTTTGCTGTGAAGCATCATTAACAGTTGCCTGTTCCTTCAAAATGCTGCTTCCATCAGCTTGGTGTTGTGTAGGATCACCTGAGGAGACTTGAAGATCATCAGGTGAGTCCCTTGTTGAAGTTCCACTATTTCTTGAAATGGTTATACTGTCAGATCTTTCAATAGTAGGAACTTGATTTGTTGTTCTTGGAGAACTTGGAGCAGGTCTGGGAAGCTCAAATAGTTGATCTTCATCAGAATAGCCTTGAGCACCTGTTCCAGCTGAAACATTCTCACAAGATGGTTTAGAATAGTTTGGAAACAATTCTAAATCAAAAATATGATCAGGTCCATTCCCCCTAACACAAGGAGTGTGCTCATTAACTACAATGTTGGAGGATTCCTCAAATTGTTGGTTTTTAATGTTATAAACCCTGTAAGCTTTAGAATGGGAGGAATATCCAACAAAATGGCATCATCTGACTTTTCAGCAAATTTTGCTAAATTGTCTTTTGTGTTAAGTATGGTACACCTGCTGCCAAAGGACCTTAGAAAGCCAATGAACGGTGGCCTCTTGTTCCATAGCTCATAAGGGGTCTTTCCATGTGGCTTTACTACAAGAACTCTGTTCTGCACATAGCATGCAGTGCTGACTGCCTCTGCCCAGAATGTTAGAGGCAGCTTTGAATCAGCTAACATAGTCCGAGCAGCCTCAATAAGTGTCCTATTTCTCCTCTCAGCAACACCATTTTGTTGAGGAGTTCTAGGAGCACTGTATTGTCTGGCAATCCCTTTTGAGTTACAGAATGAGTCAAGAACAAAGTTCTTAAACTCAGTCCCTTGATCACTTCTAATTATTTTAACCTTGTGATCAACTTGATTTTCTATTTTAAGAATAAAAGATTTTAAAGTTTCAGCAGTTTCATCTTTAGTTCTTAAAAAGAATACCCATGTAAATCTAGTAAAATCATCAACTATCACAAGGCAATATGATTTCCTTCCAATGCTCATTATACTTGTGGGACCAAATAGATCCATGTGCAATAAGTGTAATGGAGTAGTGATAGAGTTAACAACTTTGGATTTATGAGAAGACCTGTGTTGTTTCCCTTTCAGGCAAGCAACACAGTTATCTTTGCAGAAAAATTCCTTTTTAGGCAAACCATGTACCAAGTTATTTTTAGCCAATTTATTCATTGTCTTAAAATTGACATGACACATTCGTTTATGCCACAGTGTTGACTCATCACTATCAGCTTTGGAAAGAAAGCATGATACTTCTCCCATTGGGGAAGCATTGTTCATATCAAGCTTGTACATATCCCCTCTCCTGGGAGATCTAAGAAGCACCAATTCCTGAGGAATTGTCATCCCAGGTTTGAGGATGATGCACTCATGTTCTGTGAAAAGCATTTGATGCTTTTGATCACAAAACTGAGAAACACTTAACAGGTTGTGTTCAAGCTGTTTGACAAAGTTAACTTTGTCAACTTTTAATTTTCCGTTGGATATACTTCCTCTGCCAGAAATATATCCTCCGGCCTCACCTCCAAACTGAACAGGACCTCCATCATAATGTTGAAATTGTTGAAGGAGAGATCTGTTCCCTGTCATGTGCCTGGAGCATCCACTATCTACTATCCAAATGTTGTTATTCTTGTCATATGGATGTCCCTGCACATAAGGTGAGATAATTAGTTTTGATTGGAAACCCAAGCCTTTTTGGTCTTGGGTTCTTCCAATGAAAGTGACATGATTGAACCAAAATTTATGCATGGGGGTTCAATGGATGTCTTTGAAGAAGAGGTTTGGGCTACAGCATCTTCCTTGATCTTCCATTCCATCCCTTGGTTGATCATAGAAGATGAGCTTGATGAAGCTTTTGTAGCTTGGCATTCTTCCGAAGCTTCTTTCTTTTCGGAAGAGACCTTCACCACCTTTTCTTCCGAAGCAGTCTTCTTCTGGGATGGTTTCAAGGGGACTCTTTTGTGAGTCTTTGTAGCTTTCACTTCCGAAGCCTTTTTCCTCTCGGAAGAAGAGTTTTCTTCCGAGACAAGCCTTGCTTCGGAAACAAGCTTTCCCTTTTTCAACACTTGAACCATCTGATATGGTCCAAATGTGAAACCTTCCCTGACTCCTTCTCTTTTAACATTATTTGCATAATGTGTGCTAGCAGGATTGTAGTAACAATCTTTAGCCATGTGATTTTGCAAACCACACATTATGCATGCAATGTTAATTTTCTGGGAATTGGAGGGTTGCTGTTTCTTGTTCTTTTTCTTCTCATCAGCAACCTTTCCCTTTAACTTCTGATCCTTTGGTAGGACAGGAGTACTGGTATTATACTCCTTTCCTGAATCAGAAGGTCCAACCACCTGGAATCCTGCTGATATGAATACACCCTTTTGCTTTGGGTCTATCTTCAGCTTGGATTCAGCCACCTTCTTGGCAGTTTTTCTGGCTGCTTTAGCCTGCTTCTTCTGGCTTTGGTGGTTAGGGATTGATCATCATTGGTCTGGGAGGGTTCAATTACCTGTTCCTTCCCTGTGATGGTCATGGTCTCCACAGTTGCATCACTCTTTGACTCTTTACAAGGTGGGTCAACAGATGGAACCTCTTGCTCTTCAGTACCACATCTTGGTTGTCTTACAGACTCATAAGAGTGTGGTGGAGCAATTTCATTGGTTCCCACCCACTTTTGTTTTGATAACAAAGTTTGGAGTGAGAGGATGATGCAAGTATGGCTTGGAAGTTTTGCTCAGCAATAGCATACTTCCTGGCTTGAGCCTCAGCTGTGACAAGCTGGGCTTGAGCCTCAGTCAATTTGGATATTAAATCCTTGATTTGAGTCTTGTAGTTGGTGTGTTCATGTTTTAAAAGAGATACAGTTTTCTCTAACTCCTCAATTTTCTTTTGGTAGTCAGATTCAGCTCTCTTAAAGTCAGATTTTAGCACATTTAAAGACTCAATATCGGATTTAATTTCCATATTGTAGTCCTGGTACAACTTAACCTTAGCAATACAAGCAGGGGTACAGAGATGTTCATATACCTTATTTTCATCTGTTCCTGCCATGAGTGCTTGAGCAGGAGTCACATCTTGAACCATAAAGCTCCAGTCAACTTCTTGAGCCATAGCTGCAGTTTCAGTTGACTTCCCATTGGGCTTTGGTGTAGAAGGATGTGTGGAGGCCTGTGAGGTTCCCGGGTTGGACTTGGGAGCCTTGCATTCCCTTGCAAAGTGGCCAAGCTGGTTACAGTTGTAACACTTAGCCTTGCTCTTATCAAACCCAAACTTGCTAGTGATTGGGTTTTGAGGGAATTGCCTTCCAGTTCTCTTAAAGAACTTCTTCGCTCTGTAGGTAAGGAGAGCCATTTGCTGGACAATGTCCACATACTCTATGTCATCTGGACTGAAGCACTCAAGATCAACAAAGCAAAACTGATGATCATTGGAGTGTCCACTCCCTGAGACAAATGCACAGCCCTCCTGAAAGGAGCTTTGCTGAGCTTGATGAGACCTTGGAGTCTCAGGGAATGTGATGTAAGGCCCAGATGAACAAGATGGCTGCTGGGTGTATGACAGGTACTGCTGAGACTGAGAGATACCTGAGCCTTCAGCAACCATTAAAGCGTTGCTAGCAGGAAGGCTCAAGGGTCTGCTTGCTTGGTGACCCTTCTTGCTTTCCATTTCCAAACGGTATCCATCAAGGATCCCATAGAGTTCGGTCATGGTGAGAGTGTTTAAATTCTCTGTTCTCTTAATGGAGACACAGTAGAAAGTCCACTCATTGGGTAGAGCACTCATGAACTTTCTGGTAAGGTCTCTAAGTTCTTGAGTGATTCCCACAGATTGGAGGGAGGAGATAAGATCCATATACCTGAAGTATTGCTGGCTAAAAGTTTCTCCAGCAACATAGGTGAAGTTCTCGAACTGCTGCTTCAGTGAGTCCTTCTTTGAATCATTAGAGCTCGAGTACATTTGAGCAAGTGCATCAAAGAGTTCTTTGGCTGACTTGCAATGCTCAAACCCCACCATGATGGAGTTTGGGATTGCAGTCATGAGAACAGTCATAGCATTGCTGTCAATGTCGAGCTTTTTCCTGTCTTCATCGGAGTAGTCTTCAACAGCCTTCTCGATCATGGCACCGTTTCCACCAGCAACTTTTGGCTTGTACGGGCCATTCACGATGGACTGCCACATCTTGCTATTCTGGTATCTGATGAAGCCTTCCATTCTTCTGCTCCAAGACCTGAAGTTTTCAGGATCGATGATGGGAGCTTTGGTCATCGTTCCCATTTCAACTTCAGATTTGATGAGGGCCATTTTTGAGTGAGGTATAAGGAGGAGTGAAAAACTGGTTGATTAGGATGGTAAGATCTCACAATCAAGAGCCTAAAAAGCTCTGATACCAATTGCAGGATCGGGTTTTGTCACTTAACACTTGTATTTCTCTCAAACTCACTTATAATAGTCACTCAAACAAGATGAAGCAATGTCTTTGACAAGAGTTGATAATAATATAATAAGTAATCAAAGCAACAAGCAGAAATATTTTCAAGGTACTTGTATATATTACTTCTCAACTCAAGATTACAAGACACTTACAAGCATAGAACATGAGTTACAATGAGAAACTATATATACTAGATCCTACAGCCGGTTATACTTGATACCAGCTGGAAACCTAAGACTAAAGCATATACTACAATGCTATAGTTAAGGTATCTTAGATAAAGTATTATCTAAGATATGGTAGTCATGACATGTCCATGACTTACCTTTTGTCACCAACTAAAGATGGCAACTGTACTTAACATAAAAAGGTAAACAGTAGATTAAAGTATGGTCAACTACATGGCTTTTGAGAAAACGCCATGCAGTATCTCAGAGATTTGCAGCGGACTGTCAGACAGACCATACTTATGTCTACTGGATAATAGAAGTGTCTTCCGAAGGTTAACTGGCTTCGGAAGAACAAGTTCTTCCGAAGCCACTTATACTTCGGAAGATGCTTCTATGCTTCCGAGGCTTTAAGGACTTCTTTATACTTCGGAAGTTGACTTCAGAACTTTGTCTTCAAGTCTTGAACCTTCGAAAGTAGCTTCTTTACCTTCGGAAGTTGGAGTTCTCCTTCGGAAGTGTATTTTACACTTAGACTTCGGAAGAACTCTTTCTTCCTTCGGAAGTCCCACACTTGGCTTCGGAAGTCCTTTGTATGTAGTACTCAAAATCTTCTAAGTGATATGGTTTTGGTTGCAACAGCCTCTTATGATCCAACATGCATGTTCCTTCAAGATGTTGCTTTCATCAGCTTGATGTTGTGCAGGGTCACCTGAAGAGATTTGAAAGTCAACAGGTGAACTGCTTGTTGAAGCTTCACTATCTCTTGAGATGGTTATGCTATCAGATCTTCCAATAGTGGGAACTTGATTTGCTGCAGCTCTTTGAGAACTTGGAATAGGTCTGGGAAGCTCAAACAGTTGATCTTCATCAGAGTCACTTTGAGCACCTGTTCCAGCTGAAACATTCTCACAAGATGGTTTAGAATAGTTTGGAAACAATTCTAAATCAAAGATATGATCAGAGCCATTCCCCCTAACACAAGGAGTGTGCTCATTGACTACAATGTTGGAAGATTCCTCAAATTTTTTATTTTTAATATTATAAACTCTATAAGCTTTAGAGTAAGAGGAATATCCAACAAAGATAGCATCATCCGACTTTTCAGCAAATTTTGCCAAATTGTCTTTTGTGTTAAGTATGGTAAACATGCCGCCAAAGGACCTTAGAAAGCCAATGAACGGTGGCCTCTTGTTCCATAACTCATAAGGGGTTTTTCCATGTTGCTTTACTACAAGAACCCTGTTCTGCACATAGCATGCAGTGCTGACTGCCTCTGCCCAGAATGTTAGAGGCAGCTTTGAATCAGCTAACATAGTCCGAGCAGCCTCAATAAGTGTCCTATTCCTCCTCTCAGCAACACCATTTTGTTGAGGAGTTCTGGGAGCACTATATTGTCTGGTAATCCCTTTTGAGTTACAAAATGAGTCAAAAACTAGGTTCTTAAACTCAGTCCCTTGATCACTTCTAATTATTTTAACCTTGTGATCAACTTGATTTTCTATTTTAAGAATAAAAGATTTCAAAGTTTCAGCAGTTTCATCTTTGGATTTATAAGATGCCCTGTGTTGTTTCCCTTTCAGACATGCAACACAGTTATCTTTGTAGAAAAATTCCTTTTTAGGCAAACCATGTACCAAGTTATTTTTAGCCAATTTATTCATTGTCTTAAAATTTACATGACACATTCGTTTATGCCATAGTGTTGACTCATCACCATCAGCTTTGGAAAGAAAGCATGATACTTCTCCCATTAGGGAAGCATTGTTCATATCCAGCTTGTACATATCCCCTTTCCTGGGAGATCTAAGAAGCACCAATTCCTGAGGAATTGTCATCCCGGGTTTGAGGATTATGCACTCATGTTCTGTGAAGAGCATTTGATGCTTTTGATCACAGAATTGAGAAACACTTAACAGGTTGTGTTCAAGCTGTTTGACAAAATTAACTTTGACAACCTTTAACTTTCCATTGGATATACTTCCTCTACCAGAAATATATCCTCTGGCCTCACCTCCAAACTGGACAGGACCTCCATCATAATGTTGAAATTGTTGAAGGAGAGATATGTTCCCTGTCATGTGCCTGGAGCATCCACTATCCACAATCCAAATGTTGTTATATTTGTCATATGGATGTCCCTGCACATAAGATGAGATGATTAGTTTTGATTGGAAACCCAAGCCTTATTGGTCTTGGGTTCTTCCAATGATAGTGACATAATTGAACCAAAATTTATGCATGAGGGTTCAATGGATGTCTTTGAAGAAGAGGTTTGGGCTACAGCATCTTCCTTGATCTTCCATTCCATCCCTTGGTTGATCATGGAGGATGAGCTTGTTGAAGCTTTTGTAGCTTGGCATTCTTCCGAAGCTTCTTTCTTTTGGAAGAAGCCTTCACCACCTTTTCTTCCGAAGCAGTCCTTTTCTAGGATGGTTTCAAGGGGACTCTTTTATTCTTCTGAGTCTTGACAGCTTTAGCTTCCGAAGCATTTTTCCTTTCGGAAGAAGAATCTTCTTCCGAAAGCAGCCTTGCTTCGGAAACAAGCTTTCCCTTTTTCATCACTTGAACCATTTGATATGGTCCAAATGAGAAACCTTCCCAGACTCCTTCCTTTTTAACATTATTTGCATAATGTGTGCTAGCAGGATTGTAGTAACAATCTTTGGCCATGTGGTTTTGCAGACCACACATTATGCATGCAATGTTAATCTTTTGGGAACTTGAGGATTGCTGTTTCTTGTTATTTTTCTCTTCATCAGCAATCTTTCCCTTTAACTTCTGATCCTTTGGTAGGACAGGAGTGCTGGTACTACACCCCTTTCCTGAATCAGAGTTTCCAACCACCTGGAATCCAGCTGAGATAAATACACCCTTTTGCTTTGGGTCTATCTTTAGCTTGGACTCAGCCACTTTCTTGGTAGTTTTTCTGGCTGCCTTAGCTCTGCTTCTTCTGGCTTTGGTGGTCAGGGTTTGATCATCATTGGCAGGGGAGGGCATAATTACCTAGTTCTTCCCTGTGATGGTCTCCATAGTTGCATCATTCTTTGAATCATAAGAAGGTGGGTCAGCAGATAGAACCTTTTGCTCTTCAGTACTACACCTTGGTTGTCTTATAGACTCATAAGAGTGTGGTGGAGCAATTTCATTGGTTCCCAACCCACCTTTGTTTTGGTAACAAAGTTTTGAGAGAGAGGATGATGCAAGAATGGCTTGGAAGTTCTGCTCGGAAATAGCATACTTCCTGGCTTGAGCCTCAGCTGTGATGAGCTAGGCTTGAGCCTCAGTCAATTTGGATATTAAATTCTTTATCTGAGTCTTATAGTTTATGTGTTCATGTTTTAATAGGGACACAGTTTTCTCTAACTCCTCAATTTTTCTTTGGTAGTCAGATTCAGCCCTTTTAAAGTCAGATTTTAAAACATTTAAAGACTCAATATTAGATTTAATCTCCATATTGTAGTCCTGATACAATTTAACCTTAGCAATACAGGCAGGAGTACATAGATGTTCATATACCTTATTTTCATCTGTTCCGGCCATGAGTGCTTGAGCAGGAGTCACATCCTGTACCATGAAGCTCCAGTCAACTTCTTGAGCCATTTCAGCTGTTTCTGTTGACTTTCCAGTGGGCTTTGGTGTAGAGGGATGTGTGGAGGCCTGTGGGGTTCCCGGGTTAGACTTGGGAGCCTTGCATTCCCTTGCAAAATGACCAAGTTGGTTACAGTTGTAACATTTGGCCTTGGTTTTGTCAAACCCAAATTTACTGTTGATTGGGTTCTGGGGAAATTGCCTTCCAGTTCTCTTAAAGAACTTCTTTGCTCTGTAGAGCCATTTGTTGGACTATGTCCACGTATTCCACGTCATCCGGGCTGAAACACTCTAGATCATCAAAGCAATATTGATAATCATTTGAGTGTCCACTTCCTGAGACAAAAGCATAGCTGTCCTAAAAGGAGCGTTGCTGAGCTTGTTGAGACCTTGGAGTCTCAGGAAATGTGATGTATGGCCCAGAAGAACAAGATGGCTGCTGGGTGTAAGTCAGGTATTGTTGAGGCTGGGAGATTCCTGAGCCTTCAGCAACCATTAAAGCGTTGCTAGCAGGAAGACTCAAGGGTCTGCTTGTCTGATGACCCCTTTTACTTTCCATTTCCAAACGGTATCCATCAAGGATCCTATAGACTTCGGTCATGGTGAGTGTATTCAGATTCTCTGTTCTCTTGATAGAGACACAGTAGAATGTCCTCTCATTGGGTAATGCACTCGTGAACTTTCTTGTAAGGTCTCCGAGTTCATGATCAATTCCCACCAATTGAAGGGAAGAAATGAGATCCATGTACCTGAAATATTGCTGGCTAAGAGTCTCTCCAGCAATATAGGTGAAGTTCTCGAACTGCTGCTTCAGTGAGTCCTTCTTGGAGTCATTTGAGCTTGAGTACATTTGAGCAAGCGCATCAAACAGTTCTTTGGCAGACTTGCAATGCTCAAACCCCACCATGATGGAGTTGGGAATTGCAGTCATGAGAACAGTCATAGCGTTGTTGTCGATGTCTAGCTTCTTCCTGTCCTCATCAGAATAATCTTTTGGGAGAAAAAGATGAAAATGTGCAGGTGAAATGGTTGAGAATGAGTGGTATTTATAGGGAAAGATTAGGGTTTGAGGAAATGGATAATGCGTTTGTCTGGTAGGTAAAAGGGTGCACTTTGGTTCTTTTATTTAAAATTAATTTTGATTTAAATAAATTATGAACAGGTATAAAGACATGTTTGGAGGGTTCTAGAATGATTGTGGGTTAGATCTTGGTTGGTTTGGATGGTTATAATACGAGTCCGGACCTTAAACGAACCGAAAACGTTAAAAAAACTGATTTTGCTTAAACGAACTGTGGGTCACGCCACGATAAGTATGAAACATGATTACAACATAAAATCCATCATTTTATTAATATTCAAAGATCCGAAGACCAAAACGAGTCGGGTTTACAATACAGAATAACAAATACAAAGCTAGTCAAAAATAACGAATGTCACAGTATTCCCTACTTTTGGAAATTTCGTCCCGAAATTAGGAAGAAGCTACGACGAAGAGATGCGGGTACTTTTCCTTCATGGCATCTTCTCTTTCCCAAGTAAATTCGGCACCACGTCTTGATTCCCAACGAACTTTCACTAACCGAATATGGCTTCGTTTGGTTCGTTTCTCGTTGCGATCCATAATTTCTACGGGTCTTTCAACAAATTGCATTGTCTCATCGATATGTACTTCGTCGAGTGGTATATGGAGATTACCCTCGGCTAAGCATTTCTTAAGGTTTGAGACATGAAAGGTAGGATGAACACCAGAAAGTTCTTTCGGTAAATCGAGTCTATAAGGCACTTTTCCAATCCTTTCGAGGATCTTGAATGGGCCTACGAAACGAGGAGCTAGTTTTCCTTTCTTTCCAAAATGGACTACCCCCTTCCAAGGAAATACTTTGAGGAGGACAAGGTCGTCGACGTGAAATTCTAGAGGCTTTCGTTGTTTATCGGCATAACTCTTTTGACGGCTTCTAGCGGCGAGTAGATTCTTGTGGATTTGATCGATACGATCGGTAGTGTCTTGAAACATCTCAGGACCAGTGATTTGAGTTTCACCAATCTCGTTCCAACAAATCGGAGAACGACACTTGCGACCATAGAGAGCTTCAAACGGAGCCATACCAATGCTAGAATGGAAACTATTGTTGTAGGAGAACTCAATAAGCGGAATATGAGAGTCCCAATTTCCACTGAAGTCTAGTACGCATGATCGAAGCATATCCTCAAGGGTTTGGATTGTACGCTCGGATTGGCCATCGGTTTGAGGGTGATAAGCGGTACTAAGGTCAAGGAGAGTACCTAGAGCATTTTGAAGCGATTTCCAAAAATGAGGCGTGAAACGAGTATCACGATCGGAGATGATGGTCATTGGTATACCATGGCGGCACACGATTTCTCAGACATAGATTTGAGCTAGTTGTTCCACATAATACTTTTCTCGGATCGGAATGAAGTGAGCCGATTTGGTCAATCAATCGATGATTACCCAAATACTATCATTTTGGTTTCGGGTATTTGGGAGCTTAGTGATGAAATCCATGGCAATGTCTTCCCATTTCCAAACAGGAATCGGGGGTTGCTCGAGTAAACCGAAAGGTCTTTGATGCTCGGCTTTAACCTTTGAGCATGTAAGACATTTTGAAACGTAAGGTGCCACATCTTTTTTCATAACAGGCCACCAATAAATGGGACGAAGATCGAAGTACATTTTATCCGCACCGGGATGCACAGAATAACGTGACTTATGAGCCTCGTCAAGAATGAAAGTACGAAGTTCGTCACGATCGGGAACCCATAAACGATTGAGAAAGTAAAGTAAGCCATCGGGTTTAGTTTTGAGTTGAAGTTCGGCTCCACATGACATATCTTCGTACATGTTACCTTCATCAACAGAGGTGCACTGGGCTCGATAGATGCGGCTTTGAAGATCGGTTTGGATGAGAATGCTATGTAGTAGAATAGATTTGACATTAACTTTTCAACTAAGGGCATCGGCCACAACATTCGCTTTACCGGGATGGTAGCGAATTTCGCAATCGTAGTCACTAAGTAGTTTGGCCCATCGCCGTTGTCTCATGTTCAGATCTTTTTGGTCGAAAATGTGTTGAAGACTTTTATGATCGGTGAATACTACACATTTTGTACCATAAAGATAGTGTCTCCAGATTTTTAAAGCGAAAATGACGGCACCAAGTTCGAGATCGTGAGTTGTGTAATTTTTCTCGTGAACTTTAAGTTGTCTTGAGGCATAAGCGATAACTTGACCTCGTTGCATGAGAACGCAACCGAGACCTTGGTTGGATGCATCGCAAAATACCACAAAATCGTCGTTTCCTTCAGGGAGGGCTAAGATAGGAGCATTGCAAAGCATATCCTTTAGAGTTTGGAAAGCTTCTTGTTTCGGTCCCCATTCGTAAGATTTTCCTTATGAGTTAATGCGGTGAGGGGTAGCGCGATTTTGGAGAAGTTTAGAATAAAACGCCGATAATACCCGGCCAAACCAAGGAAGGATCGAACTTCGGTAGGTGTGGATGGAGTCTTCCAATAATTTACGGCCTCAATTTTAGCGGGATCAATATGAATACCTTTATCGTTAACGATGTGACCCAAAAATTGAACTTCTTTTAGCCAAAATTCACATTTCGAAAATTTGGCATAAAGTTGTTCTTTTCTTAGGAGATCGGGCATGGAACGTAAATGATGCTCATGCTCGGCTTCGGATTTAGAAAAGATGAGGATGTCGTCAATAAATAAAATTACGAATTTATCCAAAAATGGTTTGCAAACGCGGTTCATGAGGTCCATGAATACCGCGGGTGCATTGGTTAATCCAAATGGCATAACCATGAATTCGTAATGTCCATACCGCGTACGAAAAGCAGTTTTAGGAATGTCATCTTCGTGAACACGCAATTGATGATAACCCGATCGAAGATCGATTTTGGAGAAGCAAGTTGCACCTTGGAGTTGATCGAAGAGGTCGTCGATTCGAGGCAATGGGTAACGATTTTTTATGGTGAGTTTATTGAGCTCACGGTAGTCGATACACACGCGAAACGAGCCATCTTTCTTTTTCACGAAGAGAACGGGTGCACCCCAATGAGATGAGCTTGGACTGATAAAACCCTTATCTGAGAGTTCTTGGAGTTGGTTTGACAATTCTTGCATTTCAGAAGGAGCTAAACGATAGGGAGCCTTGGCTACGGGAGTTGCTCCGGGCACAAGGTCGATTCGAAATTTGACGGGACGGATGGGTGGAAGACCGGAGACGTTGTCGGGAAAAACATCAGGAAAATCACAAACAACGTTGTCACACCCTTAAAATCCACGTGCGGAGTTTTACTGCGAGGCGTGTGAACAAACCAGGATCACAGTCAATTGTTACTCAGAACGACTCTATATGCCACATTTAAAATAAATTCAACCAAAGTTCAAACTTTAAAACCATGCGGAAGCGTTTTGTAAGTAAAGAAACCCAAAGTATATAAATGCATAATATGGCAAAACACACGCCAACCCAAATAAGTAAACACTAATAAATAAGACCAACAAATATGTCTTTAAAACAGAGTCTTAATATGCATGATGAACCCGTGCAGTGCTCCTATGGCAAGCGAAGCTAACGACCTGAGACTAGCATACTAAAAATGTCAACACAATGGTTGGTGAGTTCAAGAGTTGGCGTTCAAATATAAACAATTCAACATTGTGATATATAAGCAGTGTATTGTAACAGATAGCTAGTCTATTAACAATAAATATTAATTCATAGTGATTTCGCAATTGAAGCTGACTGTGATAAGTTGTTGCCTCCTGTCACGACTTACCAGGTCGTGACAATGTTCAATAGGACAAATTGCACCCGGTTGACCTCGAGTCACACAGGTGGGGCTCGTCAGACCCAGTAGTACTACCCAAGTTTCCCCGCTATTCAATATTAACAATTCGAAAGTGTGAGGACTTTTCCATGATAAACAACACTATATTAATATTATACACAACTTAAATATTTAAAACATTTGTAAATTACCAGTATGCTATCTCCCCCAAAAGAGATTAAGTAAAGAGTGGGGCATGAACTCACCTGATACGCGTAACAAATACTTAGGGTTTACTTGGAAGAAAGAGTGGACAGACAACCTTCAGAGGTTACCTAGATCATGTAAGTACATAAGTACGTGTAAACAGAGAACATGTAGAACCCTAAGCACACTACACCCAAAGACTCAAGGTTTCAGAAAAACAGACACGTTTGACTCAGTTGACCCGTTTGACCCGTTGGTGACATCATGAGTTATAATTCAATTAAGCAAACGTGAACATATAACATACATGGTTAACATTCAACTGAATCACATGAGGTGCTACATAACCCAATGCATAACCTAGATCATCATACCACCAAATATCATATAAGTCATGCGAATCTAAAATATTAACATGCCCATCAGTTACAACATAACTAACACGCCACACAAAGATCAAATCACGCACTACATGCCATGTGAAGCCACTCACGACTTCACATCCTAAACCCTGCCAATCCTACTAAGTAGGGGCCTCAGATTCGCACGCGTGTATGATGATCACAGTCATATTCATTAACCATGTTCATTGCATTTAACATACACCACAACAATTAATTTCCAGTCCCAAACATGATGTCTTAGCTACTAATCAACATCAACTTATACATGATCATCAAAGTCCATACATCACCCATGATTATCCAAGCATTCCATACAACTAAATTAACATGTTCTATCACCTTAGAAATCATCCATGAACATACCAACATGCTCCTAATATCCCAAACATGCTCAAACTATCATCTTTCAAACTTTGTGCAAATAAAGTTTCCCTTTTGGGAAAGTGTATTCCAAAATCTATCAAACACCCAATGTATTCATGAGTTTATTAATAATACACCAATTCAAGCTCATAACAACATATATGCATGATCAACAATACCTAATCATCATTATCCATCAATCATCATGAATAAAAGTTTCTATTTTTGGCAAGGTATGAACTAGACTACATCATACATAGATTTCTTGCACCATAATCATTATCTAATACTCATGAACCATTATCAAGCACATTACATCACCAACTCTTTGCAATTCATTAACATTCAATATCAAAAGTTTCTACTTTTGGCAAACTATGAACTACAACTTCCATTTCAAGGTTTCTAACATTCATATCAACAATCTAGCACCTAATCATCATCATTAACACATCAAAAACATCAATTCATGATCAAATCACCCTTTCATGCAAAATAAAGTTACTATTATTAGTAACCTATGAACACAACCTTCAATTCATCAGTTTCTTGCAAGATCAATGTAATCTAGCATTCATACAACCTACTAACCATCATACATTCATCATACAATCATCAATCTCACATAATCACATCAATTTCGAATTAGGGTTTATCTTGAATCAAAGTTCATGATCAATTCATCAAAAACGTATCATTCTTGCATAACCAACGTTAAACAACATGTATACTACCTAACATACTAGCATCATCAAACAACAACAATTTCGACATCATGAACACCCATACACGAATTAGGGTTCGGCCAAATAGAAAACTCCCCAAAACTTGTAAAATTCTAACCTTTAAACGTGTAATGGCTTGTATTTGATGATTCTAACTTGTTGCAACCCGTGAAATCGATCAAATCCGATGTCTTGTTGCTTGTTCTTGGTCGAATTCGCAAAGGGAGGGGTGTGGGGGTGGATGTCGCGGCCGAAGGGGTGTGGGGGGGCTAGGGTTTTGTTTTATTTAATTTAATTTTGCATAATTACCATTTAAGCCCTTGTTGTTTGTATTTTTATAAAAGTTAGCTTTTAACTCCTTTTTAAAAGTGTTTTTAACTAAGTTATCTTAAACATATAACCTAATAATAACAACTATATATTTTATTTTTTTACTAAACACCAAGCATACGAATTAATACACACGTTTCCATGTTACACGATTAATTTCGCAATGAACATTTAAAACACGCAAACATATAAGCATAATGCAATAATCATATTTTTTTATTAGATTATTATTAGTTTGTCATTATTAATTAGTTTAAAGTCACCAACGTTAAACGACAACTAGTGTGCTTACGACACGTGCATGCAAGACTTAACGGAACTAACGGAGTTTGGTAACGGAAAATTACCGGATGTTACAAACGTAAATGTCTTGAATTTTCCTTTCTCCGGGGTCTTTTGCCATTGCTTGAGCTAGGATGGAACGTACTTTTGGCGTACGTACTTTTGAGATTGAGAACACGACATGAGGTTGAGCTTTTTGGGAGACGTTTTGCCAAAGATTTTGAGAGTTTTACCATTGGCGAGTGAAATTCGAATAAACTTATCATAGCAAACAATTTCGGCAAGATGCAAGGCTAACCGATCCATGCCTACTATGATGTCGAAACTTCCCATTTGCATCGGGATGAGGTCAATTGAGAATTTACGCTTACAAAGAGTAAGTATGCAATCGCGGATGATCGAAACGATAGTGATTGAGCTACCACTGGGGACTTCGACAGAAAAAGGTCGAGAAAGTTTAGTACGGGGTACGGCAAGGGTTGATTCAAATTTAAATGAAATAAAACTCCTATTAGCTCATGTATCGAATAAAATTGAAGCAAAATGCTCCTTAATTAAAAACGTACCATTCACCACATCGTTGGCAACTTGGGCTTGGTTGACATTCATCATAAAAGCACGCCCTTGGTTGCCGTGGTAGACTTGTGGAGCTTGCGAAGGCGGGGGAGGAGGAGCCTGAATTGATTGGAGTGGTTGAACCGGAGGAGCCATGAGTTGTAGAACTTGAGGTTGGTAAGTTTGCAATTGGTAGGCTTGAGTTGTGTAGTATGGTGCGGGCATGATTTGGGCTTGATTTGCAAAAGTGAGTCGGGAACAAGCATTGCAGAAATGATTCGGGTCTCCACAATTGAAACAAGCTCTCGGTTGAGGAGGAGTTTGAGCAAAAGTCATGGGTTGGTTTTGAGGATTATGCGGAACAAACCTTGGTAGAGTGGTTTGTCCACGGGAGGCTTCATGACACACATTGCTAAGGTGACCGTAACGATTGCAATTTGAGCATTGACGACAAGAGGAGTAAGATGGGTGGTGGCGTTGACAAGTGTTGCACAAGGGATGGGGACCGGTGTAAGGTTTTTGATTTTGGGCAGCTTGAGATTGAGATTGGGGTTGAGTTGGGTGAGTGACGGCAAAGTTTCGATGGTTCGGTTTATGCTTCTTTTTAGAGTGGTGAAATGAGTTGGATTAATTGATTGATTGGGGTTGGGATTCAACTTTGGAGCTTGGAGATGGATCAGTTGATGGCCTTGACATTTGGTTTCTTGGAATCCTTTCGGGATAAAGTCCCCTCTTTGACATGGTTCTTCGAAAGGGCGTCGGCAAGAGTGATCGCACCATTAAGCGTTTGTGGCTTGCTACTCATGACGGAATCTCGGATTTGCATTGGCAAACCTGAAACGTACTTGTCGATTGCCCTCTCGAGTGGGGTAACCAAATGGGGCACTAGAAGGCTAAGCTCATGGAAGCGGTTTGAGTAAGCGGAGTTGTTACCGCTATCTTGTTTAAGATCCCAAAATTCGGCCTCCAATTTTTGAATTTCATGCTTGGGGCAAAACTTTTTGAGCATCATATCCTTCAGTTCATCCCAAGGGAGAGTCATAGTGACTTCCGCTCCTTTGGCATTCATGATGCTATTCCACCACGTTAGGGCGGTTAGCTCGAACACACTTGATGTGAAAGTGGTTCGCTTGGCCTCCGGGCATTCACAATGTAAGAACACGCTTTCCATGCGTTCAAACCATTGAAGGAGCGTGGTAGCACACTCCTCACCCATAAATTTCGGTGGATTGGCGCTCGTAAACTGTTTATAAGTAAAGGTAGCATGAGAGGGTGTGGCTTGAGTAGCAACAAGTTGCGGTTGGATAGCTTGAATTTGAGCAACAAGGGTGGGGAGTACGGCGGCCATTTGAGTTGTAACCAATTCGGCTATCTTAAGGTCGGAGTTCTTGGGGCGACGAGTTCGACGTGTTTGACGAGCTTGACGATGAAGGGGAGGCATTCTAAAAATAATAAAAGTGAGACAATATGAGATTTTGGGTAAACTAGTGAAAATATGATGGTGATTAATGTAAATATAAGATTCTAGTGAATTATTTTGTGAACCTTATAATCATAAAAAAACCATTTTAACACATATATATATATATATATATATATATATATATATATATATATATATATATATATATATATATATATATATATATATATATATATATATATATATATATATATATATATATATATATATATTTGAAACTTGAAACGTTAAGATTTCAGGCGGGAAATACATACATGAATCACCATGACTTGTTGTCCCGACAGTAATCTTAAAGAAATACGAGGTGATGCGGGGAGTCGAAACGTTGCGCGAATCACCGCGTCTTTCATGTTTCAACCAAGATCATAAAATGGGATAAAATGAGAAGTCAAAACCACTAGTTCACGTATCACCGTGGCCTTCATGATTCAACTCAAAACAGATCGAAATCGAGGGAGGGATCAAAACACTAGTCCACGTATCATCGTGGCTTTCATATTTCAATCCAACAATATTAATGGAGGTAACCGGAACGGTTACGGTGACTGCTTAAAGTTAGCAACCCATATAACGCGCATTCGCTTTGGCCTATAAGGTCAAACACCTTGACTTGAACCTTCTAGGTAAGTAAATCACCTTTGATTCTCAGAATCGTTTTGCCAAAGGTTCACATCTAGTTATTTTCCCTCTTCCAGTTAGTACGAACCCGTTATAATGTCACGCTTTAAGGAGATGAGAAATATCAAAAAATTTGGGACCCAAACTCAAATTTTGAGATCCATAATTTGATTTTTTTTAATTTTTATTTATTTATTTATTTATTTTTTAAGGTAAGGTAAGGATACCTTGGATTTCTATAAAAGTGTATGTGTGTGTACATGAGGGTAAATGAAACAAATAAGTAAATAAGAGCAAATAAACACTCAAGTAGGATAACACGTATAGGCAACACGTTTTGGGACCCTAAAGCATAAATAATCAAGTAGGATACATAGGTCGTTACGTCTAACCACCTATGCTATAGTCATGGCTCTGATACCAATCTGTCACACCCCGACCAAAGCGGCGGAACATGCCGGGGCACAACTAAGATTGTTCAAATGCACATGACACTATTAAAGTGACAATATTTAATCAACTCATTCATTTCATAACATGTTCTTACAAATACAAGAAAATAAATAGTTCTTAAATAATAACCTAACGGTCCAAAATAAAGTAACGTCTTTAAATCTTCAATCAACCAACAATCAAACCTGTAGCATTGCATAAAATATGTTTTGTCAACATGTATGTTGGTGAGCAATTCCATAACTTTATAAATATAATATAAGGCAAAAATCCACAACTCAAATATGTGAAACCGTAAATAAAAGCGACAATTAAGGTATATCAATCATAAATAAATAAGGCTTCTTTCTAATTGATAAAACTACCATATTACAAGGAGGAGTGTATGATCATACTTATTGAGGATGAGGATGAGGCTAAACGATCAAAAGCAAAAAACATGTAGCAATTAATCATATGACGTATATAGCATACAATTGGACAATTATTCTAAACAACACATAACCTAGAGGTTGTGGGTTGAGGATCTAGATCTTAAATCTTTTTTTTTTGTTGAGTAAGTATGCTTGCTACCCCCAAAGTATAGAAGAGAAAACGGGGATGAAATTACTCACTTGGAAAAAAAAGACGTTGAAGAATAATCTTTGAATAAAATCCTCAAGTAAGCGAGTCCGACGGTTTTAACGTGCATGTCCCAGATTGAAAGATCTTGAGTAAGTACTGAGTCTTGAAGATGAAATATAAATGGTATAAAAGTTCATAAAAATAAGGCTTGGATTTTCGGGAGTTTTAGTTATATTTTACAAAGTGTGTTTAAATAACGTAAGTAAAAAATGAGTTTTACAAGAAAACGGGTCCTTGATGTTTAGTTTTACTCAACCATTGTTAAGTTTTACATATGGGAGTTGGTTTAGTTCTAGTGTGCACGATCCCGTTAATGTAAGCATCAAGGTCCGACTTACACTCTCTTAAACCCGAGTTTGAGACTTTAATTAATAAAGAAATTCGCTTAAACCCGATCTTAGTATAAAACCAAGTTTGGTTCCGTCATACCATAATATTATTAATATAAATAACATAAAGTGAAACATAAGTTAAAAAAAGTTAGGAAAGATTTTTTTGGCGTTTTGAACGGTGACTAGCTCGTTAAGACGATAAGTTCGACTTTTATTCGGGTTTATTTTTACCCGAAACTTGGTGAGCTAATATTTGTTCTAACACTTCCAAAATCTTAAGTAATATGAGTAACATAAATTAAAACATAACTAAAAAGATAGGTTGAACTTTTGGTGGTTTGAACATTGACTAACTCGTTAAAACGGGTGTTCGGTTTTACTCGGTTTGTACCCGAAACTTGGGTTCAAGCCAAGATTTGTTCTACACCTCCATATCAACCATATAATAACTAAAATATCAAGAAAAAACTCAGATCTAAAGTGTTTGATGTAACATGGTCGCTTAAAAGTTATTTAAAGTGCTTAAACGAGCATTCGGTTTGGTTCGGTCTTAGACTCGGTATGAACCCGAGGATGTTTACCACATGTCCAAAACCATTGAACTAAAAAATAAGGTAAAACTTCCAGATCAAAACTCAAACAAGAAAGTTAAGCGAGTAAACTTCCCGAAAACGACCCAAACGGGTCTAAAATGCATAAATATGAGTTTGAATGCCCACAAGACTTAAATAAAGATGAAAATGGTTTTGTAAACATAAAATAACTTAGAAAAATTGAAAATATCCAAAATTACATACCCGAAATGATTTGAAATGCAAGATTCGGTTCCGTTGACTTTTTAAAGTCAAACTTAAGCAAAACTAGCTAGAACAACTTACAAGATCAAAACTTTTGGGAGAAGAAGATGAAAATGTGCAGGTGAAATGGTTGAGAATGAGTGGTATTTATAGGGAAAGATTAGGGTTTGAGGAAATGGGTAATGCGTTTGTCCGGTGGGTAAAAGGGTGTACTTTGATTCTTTTATTTAAAATTAATTTTGATTTAAATAAATTATGACCAGGTATAAAGACATGTTTGGAGGGTTCTAGAATGATTGTGGGTTAGGTCTTGGTTGGTTTGGATGGTTAAAATACGAGTCCGGACCTTAAACAAACCGAAAATGTTAAAAAACTGATTTTGCTTAAACGAACTGTGGGTCACGCCACGACAAGTATGAAACATGATTACAACATAAAATCCATCATTTTATTAATATTCAAAGATCCGAAGACCAAAACGAGTCGGGTTTACAATACAGAATAACAAATACAAAGCTAGTCAAAAATAACGAATGTCACATGAGAGCCTCTTCCATATGGATCTCCTAAATAAGTTCAGGGAGATCCACCTCAATGCTAGGTGGATGATGTGGGCTAGATAAGGGAGAGGCAGGAGCACTTACCTCTCTTTGGGTAAGGGAGGAATAGAGAGACTCATGTTACTCACTAAATATCATGTCTTTATCATCATAGAATTCAAGTTTAGGAATAGGTTGATTGAGATCTAGAGGCTGGGGATGGTAACTTTCCCCTAAAGGTTGTTCATTTAAGTGTTGAGACTCAGAGTGAATGTTGAGACTCAGAGTGAAGGCTTAAGGCGGATGGACTAATGAGCTCATCAGGCTGAGCATGAGGAACCTTAGCACTGATCCTTGATGAAATGAGAGTGGTTTGCTACTCAAGATAAGTGGGAGCTCCAGTGTCTACTTCCTCCTGTATGGGTAGTGATATGGGGGCCCGCACAAGCTGAATAGCCAATGTAGGGGTTCGTTTGGATCTTCTTTGGTAGGTGAGGGTGATTTGAGGTTGTTTAGGTGGTTGAGAGATAAAAGGTGTGGGTTCAACACTAGCTTGTGTTGCTAGGTTATCACCTTGAGCTATGAGCTCTAACATTTTAAGGACAAGGGCTGTTCTACCCTAGAGAAGCCAACAATTGGCTTCTTCATGATTTTAAAGATGTTGGGCTTCATCTGTCCCAATTTAAGAATATTACCCGTTTTCCTCAACTGTGAGCCCATTTCACAATTAAGAATGTATTGAACATATTTAGGAAACATGTAATACTCTAAGGATTTATATAGACAAACCGAGAGTACCTGAACTTGACCCATTGAACCATTCCATATACTATAAAGGATAGATCCTCAGGAATCAAGTCCCACCCCCCATGCTTCATATACAAAATCATCTTTGTTTTTGAGTGAATAATTCAAAAAGGTGAGTTAGGGACTTAAATATAAAATTAGTATTTTTTTTGTTTACTCATATTGTTTTATGAAACTACTTGACAAAAAATAGAACTAAAACCTTTTACTTTTTTTAATGATCTTGATATGAAGAAATATGACTATACAGTTATAGTAAAAATAATTTGACTTTGAAAAAAATTTAATGTTTACAAGCAAGGTAAAATATATTTATTGATGATTAGGAACATTTTAATTTTATTTATTTATTTATTTATTTATTTATTATATCTATTCTTACAAGTTTTAATACTTAACTTTGTAATTAAAATATTTGTGTTGTAATTCCAAAATATCAAAATAAAACCCAACTATTGAACATAATATTTTATAATGTTTAAAAATAATCTAAATGAAAATAAATATTTTTTTATTCATAAGTCACTACTTAATGAAAAATATTTAAAATTTAAGCATTTTGATAATGAACATATACTATGCTTAAATTTTGAAATAACGATTATAAAACATATCAAGTTTCTAAGCTTCAAATATGGTTTTAACTTCCCTACCATTCAATCTATTTTAGATCGTTTCATTTCTCAAATAAAATTGTTTGTTTTCTAATATCAAATTAATTGTAATAATTATATTAATTTTTAAAATTCTTACACTAACAATATGTAATTTATAGAGTCAATTTATATTTACATCTTAACATATAAACATAAAAAGTCAATATAAATTTAAATATGAAATCTTGCAATATATTATTTAATTAATCAATACAGTTCTAACCTAGTAATATATATTTACGATTAGATTACTCGGTTGTAATATGTTTCAAAAGATTTGCTAATTCAATGAAAGGTTTTTAGTATTCTATTTCGAAAATAATTATGATGTCATGCAAAGAAAAAAAAATGTAAATAAACTAAAGTTTATACACTTTCAGAATCTATGTGTAAGGTTAGGAACTCACGATTCGTGAATGATGTTTACGGCATGGATCCGTGAATCAACTTCACGGAAGTGGACATTTACATAATTTAACTAAGCTAGTTATTTAGCGGTCGTGCGTTGCCGCGGTATCGTACGCGACATGATAATGTATAGACTAACAATCGAATAGCCAGTCGAGAGGTCTGATCAGGGCTCTGAATCGCCGGTGAAACAATATGTGAAAATGAAAAGATAATTTCACAAAACCCGTTATATAGCCCATAATTTCGCTGCCAGCGAAACTGTAGTTTCGCCCGGTAAAAGATTAGATCAAAATGGCTCTGAAATGAGCGAAAGTATCGGCGAACCTATAGTTTCGTTGTGCGAAACTACTAGCGAAACAATAGTTTCACTAAAACCAAAACTTAACTTATTCTTTTTCGTTTAATTATTTAGAATAATTTTTAAACTGAGACAAAAAAAGAATTTAAGAAACAAAAACACCCCACAAGACCAACATCATTTCATAAAGAAATATAGGAAAAATATAAAATACTAAAAGAAATAATAAAAAATAAAATAATAAAAGAGGTTAAAAGGATATTGGATGTAAGGCCCCGTTCCCGGGACGCTTACAGTTGGATTCTCATCGCATATAAAACATATAATTACTTTTATCTTTCATAAATCGTTGCAGCGGAAACACTAAAAACAACCTTTTCATTTCATCAAAATACTTTTGCAAAATAATACAACCGTCCATTTCACATTCATTACAAAAGAATTATAATATTGGATGCCCTCCAAAATATGCTGAGTAGCCGCCCCGTGCCATCCTCAGCAACATACCTGCCAACTGGAAACACATCAAAGTCAACGTTGCTAAGTGAGTTCTAGTTTTATAATAAAACATACTTTTCTTTCGTTAAAACCGTTCTTTACTTTCTTTCAAATCATACTATACTTTCGTACATGATCACACATCATACGTACATACAGATAATATCATTATTATCTTCATCATTACGTTCGTTAACTTTCGCTCATTCAACGTACGTTATTATCTTTCACTTCTCTCGAGATCCGGTCAGACTTTACCCTCTTCGTGGCACTCAGCCACGATTACTGAGGTCGAATGACAAGGATCCGTATCGCACATTATTATGATAATTCATTAACATTCATTACATACTTATCGCACGTTCGCACATTTCAAACTTTTATTATCATTCATTTCTCATCTAGATCATGTCAAGCTTTACCTTCTTCATGGCACTCAGCCATGATTACTGAGGTCGAATGACAAGGATCCCCTTCGTTCATTCCATACATATCTTACCTTCGCTCAAATCGCACCTTCGCATCATCGTACCCGAAGTACATATCGCACGGATCGCACACATAAGGAAGCCAGAATCGCATGCTATCTCATGGGTTAGCCAAGATCGCACGCTATATAAACCACATGAGTTAGCCAAAATCGCACGCTACCGTTATGCTTTCCATCGCACCTATCGCACAAATCGCACCATCGGAGTGGTCACCAAGACCGACTCCCCCTGTGTGTGTGAGAACTCTCGGGGTTTAGCCAGAATCGCACGCCGTCTCATGGGTTAGCCAAGATCGCACGCTACATAAACCACATGAGGCAGCCAAAATCGCACGCTACATAGCACACAGTAAATACCACATCGCACGTATCGAAGCAGTTACCAAAATTGAACTCCCTACTGTGTCTATGTCCCCTTATGAGTAAGCCAAGATCGCACGCTATAATACACACACAGTTGAGCTAACAACTCACAATGAGTCGTGAACCTCCTTTCTTCTTTCGCAAGCCATCCTTACTCTCATTTGTTCGTTCATGCTTGCATTCATTCATTACGTTCCTCTTTTCATTATCTTCCACTTTACATTACATAATACTTTCATTACATTCATTAACATTCATCACACAACCACGGGAAGATAATCACACATAACAATAAGGAACATAATAACATATAACATCATCACACACGACAACATCATACATACATAACATACATCATGCACAATCACACGACATCAAACATCACACGAATCACGCGCATCGCATCAGACATCACCATCAGCTCATCATCATAAATCATTAACATCACACACATGCCCGACATAACGTCTACGGCCTCGAAAGTCAACTTACACAAGCCTACGGGAACTTCCCGAGTCAAAACCCATTACTGCACATTCCCTCGGAAGTCATATGATAACCCGTCGTTCTTTCGGGCGTATGAACCCTACTTGAGCGTATGGACACCCTCCAGTCGCATGGCCTTCCGGGCGATTGAACACTTCATTCGGGTGACTGGCCCTTCATTCGGGTGACTGGCCTTTCATTCGGGTGACTGGACCTACATTCGGGTGACTGGACCTTCATTCGGGTGATTGGCCCTTCATTCGGGTGACTGGCCCTTCATTCGGGTGACTGGACCTTCATTCGGGTGATTGGCCCTTCATTCGGGTGACTAGCCCTTCATTCGGGTGACTGGACCTTCATTCAGTTGACTGGACCTTCATTCGGGTGACTGGACCTTTATTCGGGTGACTGGCCCTTCATTCGGGTGACTGGACCTTCATTCGGGTGACTGGACCTTCATTCGGGTGACTGGACCTTCATTCTCCCTCCAGTCGGCCGAATGGCCTTCATTCTCCCTCCAGTCGGGTGATTGGACCTTCATTCTCCCTCCAGTCGGCCGAATGGCCTTCATTCTCCCTCCAGTCGGCCGAATGGCCTTCATTCTCCCTCCAGTCGGTCGCCTAGCCCTAGCTGATGCAGAATGCAGTTCATCCCGACTGCAGCCGAGGGTTTTCGGCCTCCAAACTCATCTAAACCCATTTAAAGCCCAAATCGACCATCCTAAACCTTAGGTATGCATACCACAACACCATTCAAGCACACACAAGCTCACAATCAAGACTCAAACGCATCATACACATACATACATGCATAAAAATGGGTTTACACCCAAAAACTCGAAAATGGGTTTTCAGATGTGTTCCAGCCCCAAAATCATTCAAAAACATGTAAAAGAGGGGTCCTAAAACTCATACAAACGTTCTCGTCGAGTAGAGCTTCGATTTGACCCGCTACACGACGATTTCCACGCTCGAATCCACCCGAACCAAGCTTTTCTCCTCTTTTTCTCCTTCTCTTCTCCTCTCCTCTCTTGGCTGAAAAATGAGAAGGATGGGGTGTCTTCCCCCTTTTATACTCCCATTCATCAAAGTTTCTCTCGTTGGCGAGTTTGGTCCCTCGACTTTAGACTTTATTTCTTTTTTGTCGGCTTTAAAGGAAATTTCCGGGTGTTACATTGGAACACTTTAAACTGAAGTGGTATACAAAATTAAATATAAACCGGATGGAGAAATAGAACGGTACAAGGCCCGTCACGTAGCAAAAGGTTTCACCCAAATGGAAGGTGTTGACTTCCATGACACTTTTGCCACCGTTGCTAAATTAGTGATTGTTCGATGTCTTCTAGCAATTGTTGTGAAAAAGGAATGGTATATCCAACAATTAGACGTAAACAAGGCATTCTTGCATGAAAACTTACACGAAGACATTTACACAAAGATACAGCAAGGTTTCGCAAAACAACGTGACAATCGAATATGCAAACTCAAGAAATCACTTTATGGGCTCAAACAAGCATCAAAGATTGGTACCAAAAATTTATCACCTCCTTACAAAGACTCGATTACAGACAATCAAAGGCCGATCTATCCTTATTTTTATTCAAGAAAGATAAAAATTTTGTCGCGACTCTTATTTATGTGGATGATGTCATCATCACCACGAATGACATTCACAAAATTCAAGGGACCAAGAACTTCCTTGACAAATAATTTAGCATTCAGGATCTTGGCCTTTTAAAAAATTTCTTGGCATCGAAGTTGCTAGAACAAAAGGTGGTATGATCCTTAGTCAGTGCAAGTGCACATTGGATATTCTTGAGGACATAGGGATGTTGGGTTGTTGGCCTACCCTTTTTCTAATGGAATAAAATTTAAAACTCGACAAACGGGAGGTGAAACTCGTGTGGATGCTGACCAATATAGAAGACTCGTGGGGAGACTTCTCTATTTACAAGCAACGAGACCTGACATTGCTTACTCCGTAAATGTCCTAAGCCAGTTTGTGAGTGACCCGTGAAAGAGTCATCGTGAGGCTGCTAACCGTGTCCTTCGATGCCTAAAAGCCATACCAGGACAAGGTATTCTTCTTACCAAAGATGGAGGAACAAACCTCATAGCATATTGTGACTTTGACAGGCTTTGGATGTCCCGTCACAAGAAGATGAAGAACATGGTATTTATTACTTCTAGGGGAGATCCTATTTCCTGGAAGTCAAAGAAACAATCGGTTGTCTCTCGATCTTCTGCCGAAGTTATATATCGAGTTATGGCATCCACCTTTAGTGAAATCCTGTGGATGAGATGGTTGTTACAAGAACTTGAGATGCCATGTACGAGGCCAACACAACTTTTTTGTGACAACCAGGCTGCTAGACATATCACCAATAATCATGTTTTTTATGAACGGACCAAACATGTTGAAATGGACTGTTGTTTTGTTATAGAAAGAGTTGAATCCAAGGAGATACACCCCACGACAATAAACACAAAGGATGAGATTGTAGATGTCTTCACCAAACCATTAGGGACACAAAGTCTTTAGAGCCTACTCGACAAGGTGGGCATTACAAACCTTCATGCGCCAACTTGAGGAGGAGTAATGGGCCAAGATTTTTTTCCTTTCTTGTTCTCTCCTAATTTGTTACGGTTCCCATTTTTAGTTCCCTTTTGTATGGCTAATTAGTAGTTTTTCTTTTGTTATCTCTTGACCCCTTATTATAAAAAGGGTGTCTCTTTTTTAAAAGAAATATGCAGACGTAATTTCAATTCTTTCTACACCATAATAGCTCAAGTTATTATTACTATATGTGTCCTATACATATGTATATCTATATATATTATGTGTGTGTGGAACCATGGTTGTGTGTGTGACGATTGTACGTGTGTTTGGAACCATGTGTGTGTAAGTGATTGGGTGTGTATATATGGGTGTTGTGTGCGTCCTGGATGTGTTTATGTTTCTATGTGTGTAGTGTGTGTGTGTGTGTTTCGGTACAATGTGTGTGCATGTATAGTGTGTGTATGTATGTGCATATATATGTTGTGTAGGTGTATAAATGACGTGTACGTGTGTGTGCTCGTTTGTATCTATATACACGGGTGTGTGTTCGTTGTGTGTATATATATGTGTGTGTGCTCGTTTGCATGTAAATATGTGTGTGCGTGTTCAGTGTAGGTATACATGCATATATGTGTTCATTTGTATGCATATAAATGTGTTTAAATGACTGTATGTATTACAACATGTATATGTTATGTGAGTATGTTGCAAGTGTTCATGTGAGTGTGTGTTGTGGTAGTGTATGCGTGAAATCATATGTTTATGTTTGACAGAGTGTGTGAGTTGTGTGTGTAAGTGTATATGCGTGTGTTGGTGATTTAGGTGTGTGGGTGATTTAGGTGGTGTGTGTTTCATGCATATGGTGAGTATGTGTGACTAGAATATATGTGCCATGTGTGTTTGTTGAGTGTGTGTGGTTGTTAATGAAAGTGTGTTGACTGGTGTGTTAGTATGTAATTATATGTGTGTAAGTCAATATAAGGATAATGGAAATGAGTGTATAAATCAATCATATATAGATGTATATGTATGTATACTCATACTTAGTTGTGTACTTAAGTGGAAAATTTACTAATGTGTATATGACTATATATAAATTAAGTGTGAGTCACATCTAACTCGAACCGACCCTAGATCAACAGGATGTATCAAAGTTCATTAGATGTATCTATTACCTTTAATTATCGGTGTTTGATGATTCGTTTGCTTCATTTTTAGAAGCCTTTTGTTCGCTTTATCTCCGAATCTTTGCAAGGTGACTTTCAAGGCACCGTTTTAATTTCAATTGTTTATAAAACCTAGGGGGAAAAGTATGTTCACCCTTTTTATGTTGTGAACTCATTTAATCTTTAGGACCGTTGTGTTTTACATTTTTGTAAGTTAATATGTGGTACATGCATGATTTTTCTATATGGTTCTTTATTTACAACTATTTACTCTGGTGTTGGAGTTGACGAACATGCATTGATAGTACTATTGGGTTGACACCTCTTTCCATATTTGTTGGTATAGGAATTGAGACTAACAATGACCACGGACGGGGCATATAGTGAATATGTTCTGACAAGATCTGTGTGTACGTCATAGGTTTAGTTGAGAGGCTCGTGTTTACATGTGATATTGCTTGCTTATAATTGTATACACTTATGTCCTACAAACCATTACACAACATCAAATTTTGTTTATTTCTTAAACCTATGAACTCACCAACAATATGTTGACATTTCTGAGCATATCTTTTCGGGAAAAATTATTGAGCATAACTAGAGACGATGCCTTAGTGATGACCCAAATGAATACATTTAAGACTTACTACGTATCAAACTATTATGTTTTACTTTAAGTTAATACTGTTAGACATCTTTGCATTTATTTGTTCCGGGTTGTGGGATTTAAAATCATTACACTTGTTTGACTATGTGTTTGTCATGAAGTTAACAACTATGACACAAGTCTTCGTTTGTATTGGGTGACGTCATGACACTATAATGATCAACGTGTTATGACGATCCCGTCTGTTACATATTCGTGTTTGTGCTATAAGCGGGGGTGTGACATTACATACGGTGGTCAATATTTGTCGGTAGTGAGAAATGATGCCTCTTGTGGGATGATTTTTTATCATTTACTACATCTCTATTAATGATCAACGTGTTATGATGATTACGTCCGTTACATACTCGTGTTTGCGCTATAAGCGGGGGTGTGACATTATGTACAGTGGTCAATATTTGTCGGTCGGAGTCTTAAAGATGGTAGTGAGAAACGATGCCTCTTGTATAGAGTGATGCAATACATACCCCCATTTAAGTTATTTTTACTTGTTATACCACTTCCCTTAACATTTTAAAATTGTTAATATTTTATTTTATGTTTTTGTATTTAACATATCACCCCTTAATTTGTTAAACTAAAAATTTTTAGTTTAATTTATTTATTTATTATTTTTTGTAATTCTTAATTGTAGTAATTATGAATGTTGAAAAAAGCCAAAGACAGACTATAACTGAAAATTGAACCGTATATGTAACCGAAAAATCGAATCAAAATCATGAATTCGGTTTTTGGTTCGGTTAACGATTACACAAAATTTTACTTATTTTTTGTTCAGTTTATCCATATTAACCGAACAATAAACAGGTTTAACAAGTTAAATCAGATAACCGAACCTAATAAATTGGTTTTAAAGGATTAGTCGGTTGAATTCGGTTCAGTTAGGACTATTCTAATTCTAAAATATATTTTTAATTTTTTTATTAAAAATATTTTTCTAGAAATGTTTATATATATTTGTTATATATTATTATTTTTAAATATGTTTTAATATTATTATTTATTATATAAAAACGTGTTTTTGTAACTTCTTTTTAGGGAAAAATATTTTTTTTAAACTAAAGAAAAACTTAAGGTAAAATATAACAAATTTAAATATTAAAATTGGTTTTTAAAAGAAAAAGTATGGTATGTATAACTTAACCTCTTGTATAACTAAGGGGCTGTTTGACAGCCTCTTAATCATAATCTTAATGGTTTAGATGCTGAATGGTTCAACACTTAATGGTTCAGACTTTTTGTTTCGCGAGTAAATGTCTGAATGGTTTAAAAGTTTGCCTCTGAATGGTTAAACATTATACTAGTACACAATGGTTAAAAGGTATAATGCTAAATGGTTAAGACCTCTTATTTGAATTGATTAAACATTTGTATTTAAATAGTTAAATGATATACTAGCTCTTAATGGTTCAGATCTCTTAATAGTTCAGCACTTAATGATTCAGATCTTTTATTGATTCAGTACTTAATCATTTAAAAGTTGTCAAACAGTTCCTAAGTTGTTTTAATGAAAACTAAGCATTGGTTAAAACATTTGGACCGGACCCATTGGGCATGGGTTTCGTTAAGAAAAAAAAAAGAAAAAGAAAATGGTGAGGATTGCCGCCACTACTTTAAACCATAACTCCAAACCGACCCCATCGCTGTTGTTCTAGTGTATGAAATTAGGGTGTAAAAGATGGTTCAGCATAGTTTTTTCTCAAACTTTTTATGTCTTTTTTAAAAATTATTTGGTTTATAAAGTTTTTTCTCAAAAACTCCATAGTTTTTTAAACAACTTTCTAAAATGTTTTTAAAACAATTATGTATTGTGTTCCTGAGTCTAATTTAAGGAGAAAAATGAAAGAAAATGAATGAAAAATGAAAAATAATTTGTGTTCCTGGGTTTTTTTAAGAGGGAAATGGAAAGAAACAAAAAACTTTGTGTTCTTAAGTTTTATAAAGGATGAAAATAGAAAGAAATGAAAGAAAAATTTTCAATAATTTTTTCTTCTAACTTTTCTTTCAAAATAAAAAGAAATAGAAAGAAAAAGAAATTAAACAAGTTAAATTCTTCCTTTTATTTCTTCCTTCGAACTTTCGAACACGAAAATTAAAAATGTCTTTTTTCCTTCATTTCTTTTCTCTTATTAATATTCTTTCTCTTCATTTCTTTTATATCGTTAATTCCTTTCACTTTTTTCTTTTTTTTCTTTTATTTATTAAACTCGGAAATACAACGTCAAATGTTCTAATTATAATTTTCATTTTTTTGCTTATTTCTTAAAGTCAGTTGGTTTTTAAAAAAGATTTTTCTAAAACAGTTGTCTATTTTAAACATTAATTTTAAACGTTTATTTATTAAAGTTTGTTTTTTAATATATTTTGTAAATGGTTATAAAATCGTTTGCGCAAAAATACATATAGTATTATAGCTAGACTTTAAAATATGTTTGCTTTTTTAAACGTATTTCTTAATTCTGTTTGCTTTCTCTAAAAAATGACGTTTAAAAACGGGGGTTTTTAAAAAAGACGTTTAAGAAACTAAACGGTCTTAGAAGAGACATTTAAGAAAATTGAGAGGTTTCAAATATAAAATTAAAAACCGAGTGGTTTTAAAATGGTAGTTTGAAAAAATGAATGATTTTAAGAAAAAACATGTAAATATTAATTGATTTTAAAGATGTTTGAGAAGGGAACAATCACAAAAACTATATTAACAATAATGAACGATTTAAGAACGTTTAAAAAAAAAGGAATAACCAGATGGTTTAAGAAAATGTTAAAGAAATAGTTTCAGTAAAAGGTTTAAAACCACTAAACAGTTAAAAAAACAATTTTTATTTAAAATGTGTTTTAGTAAATAATAAACATGATACTAATGGAATAAAAAAATAAAACTAAAAATATCTCAAAAAATAAAAAAAAATGTTTGTCTAACACATTTTTGTGCTTATAGTTTAAAGAGTAATAAATATATGGACGGTTAATGGGGTAAAATAGTCATTTTGAAATTTTTAAAGCTATTAAAGGTTAACTAAGTTAACATACGTATGAACCAATAATGAAAGATAATAAGAATGTTAGGGGTTGTTTGTTTGGGTCTGGTCAGACTCATAAGTCTGACTCGGTAAGACCTGGTTGGATACCCACTTATTAAAAAAGACCTCTTATTAGGTCAGAGCACATACAATAAGAAAATCCACCCACTGCTCTCATTGAAACTCGACAGCCATCACCAACGCCACCACCGGTTAAAACAGTCGCCCCGTTTGGACCCGACCTATTGGCCATTGGTTTCCTTAAAAAAAGAAATAAAAAGGTGATAAAATTAGGCTGATAAAATTCAGACCCATTGGCCCCGTTTGGATTGCCGCCACTATAAACCCTAACCCCAAAACCGATCCCCATCGTTGTTGTTCGGCTGATAAAATTCAGACTCTACTCTACACTAGTGTATGAAATTAGGGTGTAAAAGATGGTTCAGCATAAGGCTCAGTTGAAGAAGAAGCAAAAGCGTGGTGTATATTTCAAAGTAAGTATCATTCTCCCACACATGAGACCATGTTTCAACTTCTAAAGGCAGTTGTGTTTCCTGCTTGTAAAGAGGTGCTCTCTCTCCCTCTTAAGTTGTTAGATTTGTGTGCTTTTTAGCTTGTGTCATCAGTTTATCCTTTACTTATTTAAGTTTCATTTTTATCTTCTCCAGGATAACCAGGGAACTTTTATATCTTTGATGATGGCATATATATTCAATGTAATGACACATTTGGCAATTGATGTCCGTTTGATGGCTTTCAAATTTTTTGACCTGGTTGTCCAGCACTATTCATTGTCATTCTCCATGTATGGTGATAAGGTATTTGTTTTATTTATTTCACATGGAAAAGAACTTATGTGAAACTCTCAGGACTTCCAATTATTTTTTTTCGGGGCAATGGGACATTATGCATGTGGTAGATTTGATTGTTGATGTGAATGCTTTTTTTACGTATGTTGAATTTTTTTTAAACCATTGTTTGTTATGTGTGCGTATGTGTTTTTTTGCTGTGTGAATATGTTTTTCTGTCATTTTGTTTATTGAGAAAAAAATGACAGACGGAGAATTGTTAGCTTGAGCTTGGTTGGTACATAACACAAATGTTATATATACCAAAAGAAAGGTGGTTCTTTCATGCACAGGTCATCCAACATTACAAAGAGATATTGCAGAAGAACCAGTTTAACTTGCATGACAATGGAAAACTTAAGGTCTTATGAATGTTTATGATTTGTGGGTTTTGTGATTTTGTAGGATGGTTATTTATAAGAGTAGTTGTTTTCTAGTTGATTCTATTTATAGAATTTCATACAATTTTACATAAACTAGTTAAAGAGATCTAGCTTGGTCTAGATCCTTCCATTTAATATCATTCAAGTCTAGATCCTCTTGTAATGTTTCATTATTACCTTATGCTTTGTTTAGTGTTAGAATCATATAGAATTATCTAGAAACTTCCAAATACCCCTTTATTTGTTTAAAACAATTTGGATTGTTTTAAAACTCAAGAGTAACGATTTGAAATGAGGTGTGTCATGATAAAAGCCTTTTATTAATTTAAGGGGGTGTATGTGAAGTTACTCAACTAATTACTTTTCTATAGGAAATTCTTTCTAATTTAATTTTTTTTAATAAATGTATCCACTTCATTGTATAGAAATAGACTGTTTCAAAAGTTAAAACAGCCAAAAAAAATTTGAAAGTGTATAATTTTTATTTTATTATAATTATGTCTTTGCATGACATATTAATTATTTTTACAATACAAATCCGAAAATCTTTTATATACGTTATTGATTTAGCAAATCTATTGAAACATATCATAATTGATTAGTCTAATCGTATATATATGTTTATGTCTTTTTTAAAAATTATTTGGTTTATAAAGTTTTTTCTCAAAAACTCTATAGTTTTTTAAACAACTTTCTAAAATGTTTTTAAAACAATTATGTATTGAGTTCCTGAGTCTAATTTAAGGAGATAAATGAAAGAAAATGAATGAAAAGTGAAAAATAATTTGTGTTCCTGGGTTTTTTTAAGAAGGAAATGGAAAGAAACAGAAAACTTTGTGTTCTTAAGTTTTATAAAGGATGAAAATAGAAAGAAATGAAAGAAAACTTTTCAATAATTTTTTCTTCTAACTTTTCTTCCAAAATAAAAGGAAATAGAAAGAAAAGAAATTAAACAAGTTAAATTCTTCCTTTTATTTCTTCCTTCGAACTTTGGAACACGAAAATTAAAAATGTCTTTTTTTTCTCTTCATTTCTTTTCTCTTATTAATATTCTTTCTCTTCATTTCTTTTATATCGTTAATTCCTTTCACTTTTTTCTTTTCTTTTCTTTTATTTATTAAACTCGGGAATACAACGTTAAATGTTCTAATTATAATTTTCATTTTTTTGCTTATTTCTTAAAGTCAGTTGGTTTTTAAAAAAGATTTTTCTAAAACAGTTGTCTATTTTAAACATTAATTTTAAACGTTTATTTATTAAAGTTTGTTTTTTAATATATTTTGTAAATGGTTATAAAATCGTTTGCGCAAAAATACATATAGTATTATAGCTAGACTTTAAAATTTGTATGCTTTTTTAAACGTATTTCTTAATTCTGGTTGCTTTCTCTCAAAAATGACGTTTAAAAAACGGTGGTTTTTAAAAAAGACTTTTAAGAAACTAAACGGTCTTAGAAGAGACATTTAAGAAACTTAGGACATGTTTGGGTTTGCTTATTAAAACAACTTATTGACTTATTGACTTTTTTAATAAGTTAATAAGTTAGTATGGAGTGACTTATTAACTTATTTCCCTCACAATCATTATATTACCAAACACTATAAAATGACTTTTTAACTTTTTAAAAGTTAATAAGTTAATAAGTAAGAAAAAAAAGCACTCCCAAACACCCACTTAAGAGGTTTTAAATATAATTTTCCCCTTATTAGGTCATCACCAAGGCCACCACCGGTTGTCGTCGGCCTCCCCTTCAATTCGAACTCACCGGCCTTCACAGGTATGTCTTCTTCGCACCCCACAGCAGGTTCGGGGTCCCCCTTCGATTGTTCGGTGTTTTGAATGTTCTGTGGTTCGCTGACCCTTGATTGTTTGGTGTTTTGAATGTTCTGTGGTTCGCTGACCCTTCGATTGTTCGGTGTTTTGAATGTTCTGTGGTTCGCTGACCCTTGATTGTTTGGTGTTTTGAGGTCGGCCATCGCCGCCAAATTTTGTGTTGTGGTGAAGTGCATTTTGATACTTTGTGTCTTCTTGTTTCTTTTTCTTTTGAATTTGATTCCAATACATGTGTTTTCTTTATAAGCATCGTAGCTTACATATTCAAGCCTATTTTTATGCATATGATTCATGATAATCAAATTAGGGGCTTTGGGATTTGGTTAATTATGTGTTTGATAATTAAATTAGGGGCTGTGTCAAATTGCATGTTAGAAAAGCATGTTATGTTATTGGTAACAGTTACCTGTATTGTATTTGATGCTATATCCTGAAGATTACATATGCAATACTTCATATTTTTTGGTTGATCAAACTCTTCATGTTTATTATTGATGTGATATTGTTTTGTTGCAAGTTTGTTTGTTTTAACTTGTTTTAGTATTAGATAAAACTTTAGTTTCTATAAAGTCATTCAAATATCCAACCAAACATACTTAATTTGGTTCAGCATTTATTGGTTCATACCTCTTACTGGTTCAAACCTCTTATTCTTTCAGCACTTATCCATTCAAAAGTTGCCAAACATCCCCAAAACCGATCCCATCGCTGCTGTTCGGCTTCAGACTCTACTCTACACCAGGGCTTCAGACTCTACTTTACAAATTAGGGTGTAAAAGATGGTTCAGCATAAGGCTCAGTTGAAGAAGAAGCAAAAGAGTGGTGTAGACTTCAAAGTAAGTATCATTCTCGCACACATGAGTTTCACAAGTTACAGACTAGTTCAATCTGAATGTATGTGTTTGTTTTTTTTAATTCTACAGAAAATTAAACGAAAGGTTGGAAGGAAATTGCCTCCACCGAAGAATACTACCAACACTGAAGTCAAATCGAAAGGTAATCTCGATATAATATCGATTTTGTTGTGTGATAGTAGAGATATATTTTCTGTTTTTTATTTTATGGTTTTATTAGGGTTTGTGATGTGAAAAACTTGTGTTGATACTCATTAAAGATGGAGAGTGAGGTCTGTTGTGTCACTTTAGAGGTTTAATATGGTGAACTTGATTATGAGCAGCAATTATTTTACCTGAACAAACTTTGGCATCGGAGAAGGTCGGTTTAGCTGTGAGCAAGAAAGGTTTGACTTTGAAAGAGCTGCTTCAACAGACATCTCATCACAATGCAAAAGTTCGCAGAGGTATCGTTTTTTCCATTAAGATTAAGGGTTGCCAATATAATCGTCGAATTACTTAGTAAGCTAGTGAGAATGAAGAGGAAACATATATACCATTGTTTTGATGTACTCCTTAGTCTTTTCTTGCTTGGTCACTAGGATCATGGTGAAGGCATCACATCTCTTTCTTCCCTTTGCATAACTTCAGTATTATCAGTTTCTACATCCTTAGGCCTCCAACTATGTGTATTATTAGGTTAGTAGCTTTAATGCATTATATACCATTATTCACAAATCAATTGGAATCATGCTGTCGATGTTGTCCGACCGTAAGAGATGCTAGGAAGTTGCCTCTTCTCTTTAAGTTAATATGAGAGTGTTGATTTTCGGTGCATTCCACTTCCAAAACGATATGTGTTTTCATCTAGAAACGTGTGATCTTTCCCTTTTTTGTTTGCTTTTACCAAAGTTCTTTCATATGTCATTAGAAGTATTTTTTAGTAACGTGTCTACGATACAGTTGTCGTATAACCCTTAGTCACATTCATAACTTGCATGCCCCACATATTCAATAAACCATAAATAATATAACTTCCTGTCTGAATTACTAAAGCAATATGAAGTAAAAGGTTGGCAAGTTTTTTTTAAGAACTCTGCTTCATTACAGAAAATGTGAAATCTCTATTGAATGTTGTTAGACCCGATGTGGTGACACCGTGAAATTTTGTGTGAATATTCTAGATGATAATTTTTCCAGTGGTCTTTTAAGTTTTAACTTAGAAGCTAAGCCAGTGAATTTGGTATTAACAGTAGCTTTTTTTATTTGAAGATGCATTGGTTGGTATTAGGGATGTCTTCCAGAACTATCCATCAGAACTGAAAATGCACAGGCTCACTGTTATTGAAAAACTGCGTGAGCGCATGAGCGATGAAGACAAAGTTGTGCGTGAGACCCTGTTTCAACTTCTAAAGGCAGTTGTATTTCCTGCCTGTAAAGAGGTGCTCTCTCTCCCTCTCAAGTTGTTAGATTTTGTATGCTTTTTAGCTTGTGCCATCAGTTTATCCTTTACTTATTCAAGTTTCATTTTTATCTTCTCCAGGATAACCAGGGAACTTTTATATCTTTGATGATGGCATATATATTCAATGCAATGACACATTTGGCAATTGATGTTCGTTTGATGGCTTTCAAATTTTTTGACCTGGTTGTCCACCACTATCCATTGTCATTCTCCATGTATGCTGATAAGGTATTTGTTTTATTTATTTCACATGGAAAATAACTTGTGTGAAATTCTCAGGACTTCTAATTATTTTGTTTATAGGGGCAATGGGGCATTATGCATGTGGTAAATTTGATTGGTGATGTGAATGCTTTTTTACTTATGTTGATTTGTTGTTGTTGTTTTGTTTTAAGTCATTGCTTCTTGTGTGTGTGTGTGTGTTTGTTGTGTCATGGTTTAATATTATGTGTGAATATGTTTTTCTGTCATTTTGCTTATTGAGAAAAAAAACGACAGACAAAGATCTGTTAGTTTGAGCTTGGTTGGTACATAACACAAACGTTATTTATACTGAAAGAAAGGTGGTTATTTTCATGCACAGGTCATCCAACATTACAAAGAGATATTGCAGAAGAACCAGTTTAACTTGCATGACAAGGGAAAGCTTAAGGGTGTTCTTGCTGGTTTGGCACATTGTCTCTCTATATTGCCGCGTAGTATCAACTCCTTAACTGATAATCATGTACTTTCTATCCCATCAGCATCATTTAATTTTCTTTATGATTCCTGACTTCCGCGCACTGCTTGTTTAGTTATAACTTTGTATTTAAGCTCTTCACTCGCTTCCATGAGCGACTTGAGACTATTATACCTTCTGTCTTCTTTGCTATCAGGTTTTAATTTAGAATTCCATTCTCCCTCACCTTTTCTCTCTTGCCAATAGGCCATTGCTGATCGAAGAATTTTGCATGCTTTTGAGTCTCAAGTGTATGAAGATCGTTCTAGTAAGTGAAACAACCTGGAATTTGATTCTTTCTGTAGATTGTTTGCATCTGGTTTTGTGTATGTATTAAGTATAATGTTTTTTTACGAACCATCATTACATTAAATACGTTCTTTAACAATCATAGACAACCTGTGACTTATTGTGAACAAAAATATATTTATAATGAATTTGATTACTTTAAAGTTATCTAGCCTTGTGCTCTATTATAATCACTTAATTTTCTCAAGTTAAATGTTCAGTCCTTCCCTTTTATATGATGCTTACATGTTGGTTGGCTCTCTCCTTTTTATATAGGCTTTTCAGTAACTGCAAAGGAATTGAAGGACCTTTTGCCTGTTTTAACTGGTGGCCTCCAGGATTTTATGCCTTCAGTTCTGACAATGGAAGCACAATCATTTGATTGTGTTCTTTCTATATTGAAAAGTATAGATTTTGTTGTCAAGTATTTTGTTTATGGGAAGGGCGATAGAAGTGATCAAGTTGAGTTGCAAAGGCTATTGAAGAAGTTATTTGGTGTCTTTCCCCTTAACCCTACACATCAGTCATCAGAGAAGGTATACAGCTATCCTTGTTTAATCTTCAGGATTTTCTATGTTTGGTCTTGTTTGATGATCTCTGACTTCAGCTTTTCCTTTGTGTTTTTCTATTCTTCATTATTGGTTAGTATTTCTGTTCACCGTTTAGTTTAATTGATTGAACCTTTTGTGTGATTTACAGGGTGACAATAAGTATTTTATCATGAATGTCATAATTTCAGAGATCTTCTTTTGCTTAATTGATTGGTCAGCTCCCCCATCTGCCTTTTTGGAGAAATTCATGGTTTTCATTGTAGATGCATTGTCAGAGATGGTATGTACTATGAATCATTTATTTTGATATCATAATGAGATTGCTAGATCCCCTTTATTCATTCCAGTGCAATTCCTTTATGGTTCATTTCATGGAACACTTAAATTTAGTAAAAGTTATCTTATGGATATTGGTTGAAGACGACATGAAAATTGACAAATGTTTTGAATAATTTTGCAGGCAGTGCACTCAGGCAAAGCATCTTTCCAGAAACATTCTCTTTCACTTATTCCTTTCATCCCTAAACTTATCATGCATGTGGACAATACTTGGAGATCACATATTCTTCAGGTGGTTCTTTGTATGAAAAAGATTCTTCTACACAACTAATCACTTAACTGTAGTATCTATGTGCCAATTCTTATGTCGTATGTAAGAGGACAAATACCATCCCATTTTATTCTAGTGTTTACTTGTTAAGGATTTGTAGCTTAACCATGCATTTTTACTTGTTTATTCTCACATGTTGAGATCCTTGCATAAGATGTAATGATGCATATGTTGCAGGCTTTTACAGAGGTTTTCAAGAAGTGTGACCCAGAGTCTGTAATGAAACTTGTATGTCTTTCAGCAATCGAGGATATGTTATTTCCGGTAAGCTCTTTCACCTTTTTGTTGTACCATGAACCTGGTTGTTTTTTGTTCATTTGTTTCCTGTTTGACATTATGTCCAATTTACAGAAGAACTGTTGGATGTCCCCAAATACAAGTGATTCAGAAATTGTGGACTTTCAGATTAGCTGGATAAGAGAGATACCTTTGTTGCTAACCCTCTTGGATGATAAAAATTCATTGACATCAAAGGTAATATATATATATATATATATATATATATATATGTGTGTGTGTGTGTGTGTGTGTGTGTGTGTACATGCTCACTAGTCACAACCAATCAACCATTACTTGAATATTGTTTTGATCTTTAGTTAAGATATTCTAGCAAGTGTATCTCTCTCATCTCCCTCAGACCTTGACTATAGATATGTATGATGATTTCCCATTTAAATTTAGAGGGCTTGCTGCAGGCTGTATTGCTTCTTCAACTTCACTTGGGACAACGTGGAACTTTCTCCCAGGAGCTTGACAATATGCAGTACTCGTTGACAGAATTTTACAGTACATGCCCCCTCCATGATGGTAGGAATTATTATTGTTGCATCTTACTACATCTTACTGATATTATTTTTGTTTTGCAATAATCTTTTTTGTATTGGCAGGGGAAATTTCCTATGGTCCTTTTATGAAGCTTGATAAAGAGATTCAGGAACTTTCGATTTGTTCCCTCTATTACTTCTCCTTCTTAGACCCATCCCTGCTTCAGTCTGTAGCCGCTTGTTGCTTGTGTGAGAATTAGTCTAATTTTTGTTTGATTTGGTGAATAATATCCATAGGATCCTTCTCTCATTCACCATTTTCGTTGAAAACTTAAAGAAAGGACTCCGTACCAATGAATGTAATGTGATATTAAATGCATGCAGGCCATGATCTGGAGCCATCTCTCTTATTTCGCTTCTTGGAAGTTATTAATTGTGCCTTTAAAGCTGGACATATCCAGATTGCTGACTATATTAGTTTTCTCATCACATTACTCTCACGATATCAAGTCTCTTCTGGTAAGCAGCTTTCACTTGGTTTTTGTAACTTCTTGTCACTGAAGTTTTCACTTGGCTTTTTGTCAATTTGTGTCACTAGTTCATTTTGTGAATTGTTTATCAGATAGCAATTCACTTGATATGGAGAAATGCGAGAAGTCAAACTCTGGATTGTTTAGGTCTGTCACTAGTGCTGTTTGCTCTTGTCTGCCTCAGATTGGAGATGATCATCTTGTTTTCAAGATGCTAGAGGGAATAGTTGTTGATCAGATTGTAAGTTGTCCATTCATGTATATTTAAAATTAATACTTCTAGATTTGTGTTACTTAATTGATGATCGGTCAATTAGGTGCATGGATGCATGCGTGATCTTTTTAACTTCTAATTATTTTTCTTACTTTCAGTCGAATAAACCACCATTGGCCTTGGAGAACACATGTGCATTGCTTAGAATGATTGTTACACTTGATTCAAAGCCCACTAAACTTTCTGAACAGAGCATTTCCAAATTAGGGAACGTTCTTCCAAGATACTTGTTTCATGTTGTTTCTGTAAGTGCTACACACCAATACACATCAATAGGCTATTTTAATGCCAATCTCTAGTTCATATCTGATTTTAGTTTTGTTTGTAATTCTAGATCATCACATGGATTGTATATGATTTTATAACATCATGTAAATTGACTATTTTATATGCATCATATGCTTGATTAAAGAAGAAATACCAGCCTACTGATGATAATATTAAAGCCTGTCAAGTTTTTTTGCCAAACATAGTATGTTTAGTTTTAAGGGTTTACGGTTTGCTGGTCATGTGTCTAAGTTTTGTTTTCTTAGCTTGATTGGTTTAAACTGTACTGTTCCTCTTACCAGTTTTTGTTGACTGCAGGGTCTTGGAGAAGAAGATATTGGGTCCAATAAGACCGTTCGTACCAGCAGAATTCGTTACTATATTTTGCCTTGTTTTCTTTTGTTCCATAGAAGTGAAAAGATTTTAAATTACGTGTTGAATGTGATGTCATCTTTCATCTTGGGGCCATCTTTTGATGTTCAGAACGACCATGATATGACTGACCATTCAATCAGGATAGTTGCGACTGTCCATTTTTTTGTGCTAATGCATGAGGATATTAGAGTTTGGGAAATATTACTGTGTTGCGAGAAAGAGATTGACAGCATATTGCAGAATATAGTCAGAGTAATGGTAAGCTCTCGTTACCTTTTCAAGTTGACTAAGCATCCCGTGAAAATTGCTACACCTTTTACCCTCAGAAGTTGTCATTTTGAAGTTACTTATTCTCTCATTTTCATCACAAGTAAATTAATGCTTTTAGTTGGGGTTCACAATTTTTTCTTTGCTGGAGAACAATTTAGGTCACTATTGTGTCTATTTTAATGATGCAGATTACTTGGGTGGTTGAAGGTTTTTTTTTTGTTTTTCTGTTTCATTTTTACCACGAATTTATCATAGTTTTTGCAAGAGAGAGACAGTATTGTCTTTCAGGACATCAATTTTTTATTGTTTATCATTATTAATTATTGTTTGTGCAATGTTCTTGCATAGTCTGATGAAGGATACAAGTTAAAGATCGAACAAAGGCACAAAATACAATGCGCCTATGATCGATTAAAGACTATCACTGGTAGATAATATATTATAATGGTGGCGGTGCCAGAATTGTGAACCAGTAAGTCTTCTTTCTTTGAGTTATGATTACGGTGGTGTGTTTACATTAAGCATTTGCTTTGTGTCTGGTATTCTGATAAGGCAGCATGTTTTTAGTCTTGATATTAAAGAAATATGAATTTCCTAATATTATTGTCATTTTAATCATAATATTTCTTGCCATATTCTGGATTCATAAAGACCTATATTTCAAGACTAGTAATAAGCATGAAGGATGACATCCACATTTTTAAAGATGATCCATTGTATAGCTAGCTAACCCCCCTTCTCTGCAGGTAGACATGTTGCATGACCACCTGTGGGTTAGAAATGCTGAAACTTGAATCGTCACATTGATCGTTGAAGAGGATTATATGTGGAGGCAGAGGCCGAGGTTGAGAGAGGTTTGATGACTGTGGCTACTTGATGACCCAATCAGCTTTAGTTGACATAGATATAAGTTATACTTGGCAATATTTACCTACTAATTTATGGCTTATCCAATTTTTTAATATTATTTTGATACATCTTGTAAGCATTGCTTGTTTAATTTTAACTCCAAAACAGAAACCAGAACATCATGTGTGAATTGATACCATGTCTAACATCACAGACTTTATCATACACTGTTAAGCATACTGCATATATGGTGGAAATAAACCCTAGGGTTTCAATAGCCATTGCAGCAAGCATAATGATTGTTTTGTAGCAAGCATGTAGCCATATAAGGATTGACTAATCTTGACTTTTGGAATTAAGAATGTTGGTGTGTGCAGCAACTTCAAATCTTTGCGCAAAAAAAAGTGTAGTTGTGCATATTGTCATCACTTGATAAAACTTCATGTAGTTGAGGGTAAAGCAAATCTGATTTTTAGCGGCAAAGAGATGATATGGTGATCAAACAAATGGGATCTTGGTTCAATTTGTAACTTTATATGTTAATTTTTTCATCAACCATGAATGACTTGTATACTATAATTATAATAAACTTGTTAGTTGCTATATATTCTTTTGGGAAGAGCATGGTTGTCGGGTTGCACTTGTTCAAGCTATCTTGAGATTGGATCTAAGCTGCAACATATAGATAAACCTGTTAGAAAAACATGCGCTTATAAGGTTAGAGGAAGTAGAAGTAAATTGGAGAGAAAAGAATGCAATATGGCTCCAACATATAAGAAAAACTCGTTAAAAAACGAACTGAGAGCCCCAAGACCAGGACCAACAAACATGATGATCAACTTTGTGTATGGCACACGTGAGGTTTAAAGTGGTAAAAGCAAGATGCAGAGAAGATGATGAAATTTAGCTACCAGTAGAGATGCCCTCTTTTAAGATGGGGCTATCCCTCCTTGGGGGAAGGGGACTTAGATTGGGCTAGGTCTAACGGGCTAAACTTACTTGAGACCGAGATCAAACGTTAGTTCTAACACAAGTCAAGTCTACAAGCCTTCAATCGGCTGAACTTGCTTGGTTACGTTAAGTTGGACTAGTCGTTTTTGTTTTAATTTTGAACCTTATATTTAATTGTCTTTTCTTCCTTGTACGGATTATCCTTGAATGTTGAACATGTGTCTAACATTTAGCTAGATGACATTAACACAACATATATAATGCTTTAGAATCAAGGCTATCCAATATCCATAATCATCCCTGGGTTGATTTGATTCAAAGTATCTTCGTTTGGCATATGTGCCCTTGGGCTTGGGTGATGCTACAAGTCATATAGTTAGAATCATGTATCGAATTATACATGAGCTCACACAATTATGGCAAGCTCTTTTGTTGAATGTTATGAAGTTGCGGTAATTCGGAATGCACATGAACGATTGAATCTTGTCTATGGGTCAAATGCATGAGAATGAATACATTTCTGTGTATGTTGACACAAAACTAATATGCAAAATGATGAATCAACTTAAGTTGCATCCATGATTAAATAACAACATGCCTCTAGAAAAGATGTTTAGTAAAACCAACGGAAGTTTCACAAAGACTACCATAGTCTACGAATAACAAAAACCATTTGATAGCATTAGCTTCATACATCAAAAGCTAGATGAAACTACAATATAGAGATTTTAATGGCATAAGTAATAGCTAGTAACAAATCAGAGGAAAAAGGTTTTTAAAAAACAACTAACAGCCTAAACATCGCAAAAATATAATATGAACATCTTCTACAAAGCTAAAACAATATTCTTCTAAAAAGGCACCAGGAAAGCTAGTTTAGCTGTTCCTCTGCTTGATTGATATACACAGCTTACACACGTGCTTTGCTTAGGAAGAAATCCTATCACCCATGATTGGTTTTCCCTGTACAAAATCAAGTGAACATATATTACAACATGCGCGAGTTTGAACGGAAAATTGATCACAGTTAGCGATTAACTTTTCAAGCCAAGTACTGGATGAGAATAAGCTGTGTATAAATGTCAATTTCAACTCCCTAATTGTAGCAAAGTAAGAATACAATCAAAGGTCGCAGCACAAATTTCAAAATCAGTCACTCTTAACATACATGAAAAGCAAGATGTATTTTGCTTACACTCTCCATTTTGTATTTCAATTACATCAAGCATATGAGAAGTATAATCATGTTTTCATTCACATATGGATCCATGAAACAAGTTAAACGATTTGGTGTGGCCTTCATGAACATTAACACGATTACTAGGCATGTAATTTGAGTAAATCATTTGATCATTGTCAACAAATAAAAAATGACAAACAAATTCTTATAGAGAAAAAGATTGTGTACATTTATATATAATGGGTTAGTAGGTAGGTTTAGCCTGGAAATGAAGCAAAGAAAGTAATATTACCTTTTGATGTAACCTTTCTTTGACCTGCATGTGAAACAGAAGGTATCTTGGAGATGGTAAGTGAGCTTTGTATACCTTCCAATAGCTGAGGCCACAAAAAATTAATATGTTCAGTTATAAAATTACTAACAAAAAGAATAAATGTTAAGTGCCCTCCTAGATGGAAAGACAGATGACATTGTATGTTAAAACGGAAGACTCCTCTCACCCTTGATGTTGGCTGGATTCTACGATTTGATCTACGAGGCTCATTAACTTGAGAATTTGATTTGTCCTTCACCTCTATTTTAGGGGCTACTTGTAGTTTCTCTCTGTTTAAATGCTCAGATTTAGACTTTGATGTGAAAGCGAATGTTTTGTTTGGAGCGGGACCTTTTGCTGGATCTCTACTCTTGTTAGATGACGACCCAACTTGTGTCTGGTTTTGGTGACTTAACGAGTTTTCAACAGAATCTACATCTGTCAGTCCAGAATCATGACTTGTTATAGTTCTGAACACAGGAACCGGAGGTTTTCTAGACTTGAGTCTGGATTTGGTTTCAATCACTTGATTTTCCGTAGCATCGTTTTTTGATCCACGGGCACCAGGTGGCTTTGCAAACTTGAATGAACCATTTGTCGTGTTGTTTTTGTTGCTTCTATCATTAATATACTGTGTGCTCATTTCCATGAATTTCTGTTTCTTGCCAGGTTTAGGGACACCAAAAACAACTCTTGCCTTTTCCTTCTGTGTTGTTCTAAGATTGCTGGTAAGTTTGTTAGTGCTTTTACCAACATTAAAACAACGTTCTTGAGCAGATAATAACGGGAGTAGAGTTCCTTGTTCTTCATGCCTTCCCGGCTCCACATTCATTGGCAACTTGTCCTTCCTTTTATCATTGACAGCAGCAGGACTACCAAGTTTCATTCGCTTTTCCTTTGGCATCTCACCCTGTAAAAAAATATACAAATATATAAAAACTGAATAATGAACAAAAGTTGTTCTTTTACCAAAAATGAAGATAAACCTGAGAAGAGTGGCCTCCCTTCCATTCAATCCACTTTCTATCCTTCCAGATAAGAGTTGGCCGGACATGCCAGGATCGAACAACTGATGTTTCTCCTTGCGCTGCAAACAACAAAGACCATAATATTATACAACGATCGACGATACCAAAAATCCAAACATTATGTATACCAATCAGATACATTATATGACAACCAAGGAGACATAACTTACCTTGAAATTGAACAGTTAAGGAAGTTACATCAATCTTATTCGGCTCCATGACAACTCCCTCACGCCAACTACAAAGAATTATGTTTAACCCATGTGAAGATACACATACAAAATTTAAACCAAGGACATGAACAAAGCCAAGGATAACCAGACTCATTAAAATAAAAAAAATGGCTATCATATCCATATATTTCTTTGATTCAAATGTGTGGGACGATAAGCTATATTAACAAGGTTCATCTTGATGGATGCAAGATAACAATCCCAACCATTAGCTTGCAGTATACTTTGCTGACCTAAAATACATCGTAACATAAAAATACTTCCTCCTTAATCTATTTGCTACCATCATTTGACTTCAAATTATGTCACACTAAAACGAACAAATATCCCAATAATAAAAACAAATAGCTATTGATTATACTTTAATATGTACAACTCCAATCCTTTTATATTTTGCTAATAATACTTTTTGATGCAATTATTGACTTCACCTAAAAATATATCAGTCCTATGATGGTACGTCATTTGTGGGAGTAAAAGTAGGACGGTAAATAGAGAATAGATGGGTTAGTAAGATGCATACTCTATAATGAGCTTAAACTATTTCCAAGAAAACAATAGAAAGAAAATTAAACAAACAAACAAACAAACCCAGTAAATCCCACTCAAGAGCAGGGTCTGGGAGGGGTAGTTGGTGGCGAGTCTTTCCTCTATCTTGGGAGATAAAGAGACCGCTTCCGAAGAGACCCCCGACTCAGTAAGGAAAATCATAACCGTAGCACTTAAAATAGAAAGAAAATTAAGTTATAAAAAAAACACTAACCAGTCTTGCATCCAGACGTCAACTCTGTCTCCCTTTGACCAAGCATAATCTGTGACAGCTGTTCTGCGTCTCTTTCTTGCCCCTTCAAACCGCATGGTAGTAATAGGATGAGCAATCCGTATCCTAGGTACCTCCTCATCGCCTTCTACTTTAAATGCAACCCATTCCTTTACTTTCTCTGGCCCTATAAAATATATTGTAACAAAGCTTCAAAAGTTTTCCTATAGGACACTCTAGTCAACATCAGACACGACCCACATCATATAAATCACTCCAAAACATGACCAACTACATATTGTCTCGAGTATAATTTATGAGCAACCAAAATGTCTAAATTAATAAAAAACAACATAGAAAGAAAAAAATAAACGTAAAAGATGATTTACTCTATATGTTTGTTTTAAATATACAGCACACTTGGTTTGGTACAGTAACCAAATCTGATTAGTACATGTTTCTAGTTTTTAATGTAACATTGCTTTGAATTTTAACTGCCTTCAGGTAGAAAAGAATATCACACTTTTGTAATGCACACATGATAATAATTGATTTTGAATAGTTTCCACAGTTTAGTTTTTACTACTTCAAGATCCAGTTCACTATTATTTTCTCAGATACAACAATCCCATTATCTTATGTTCAAAAGACCAAGGTTATATGGTAATATCTATATTTACCTTCATCTGAAGATTGGATTTCAGTGTAACAGACCAACGCCTCTTGATCCTTCAAAGTCAATACATTAGCTGCTAACCAGGCACCTTTATACTTACCATCTTCCTTGTATATCTAAAACAAATAACCGGTGGAAACAAGCAAGTGAATTACAAAGAACAGAACTTCACTATCAGTCTATCACAAGGCAGAAACATGAAATATCAAAGTTACAGTTACCTCGACAAGGCAACCCTCCTTAATGTTATGCTCTTCCCAGATACTTGGAATATTTTGAGGGACGCTGTGTCCAACAACATAGGTATGAGGTGATACAATGTTTGTTTCAGTAGAAACACCAACGGCTTTGGACAAGCTGGGAACTTTAGAAGTCCTAGCACCCTTTTCATTGCCTGTAATTGAACCATTATCAATCACCATCATCATCTGATTATGTGCCAAATGCACAGGAGGTGCTCGACCATGATTCAAAGTCTGAATATCTTCAATAAACACATCAGGTACATTCTTTTTACCAGAGTTGCTATTCATGTATGCTCCTGAAACCTCACCATCCTGGTTCTGATCACATGCTAACTGTGATGTCTTCCAGAAACCCTCAGGACCAGCTTCTGCCAATTTTCTCAAAGCTGATGAATCGCGCATTGCAACAATTTTACCGACTTGTGATACGGCTTCCGCTGCCAGTTCAGCAGCCTTTACCATAGCATCTAGATTTTCAGCATGTTTTGAAGCGGCTGAAGCAGCTTCGATTCTCCGTCGAGCAGCTTCTCTGGCAGCAGAAATAATTGAATTAGGGTGGTTGTCGGTTGTTTTGTCAACGTTCTTCAAAGTAGAAGCAGGTGTAGCTTTGTTGACGAGATTCGGATGTAAATGATCACAATTTTCAGTTTTGCTTGATAGTAATACTTCATCAGCCATTAACTTTGCTTGTTCTGCAACATGTGATGCTAATCTAGCAGCAGCTGATGCCATCTTAGCAACAGAAGCAGCAGCAACTACTGAAGACATTAGCTTAGCTTCAGCATCTGCAACAACACCAGAATTATGCTGGCCATCCAACCTGCTCCATACATCCTGGCAATTACTGACTTCAGCTGCCGCTAGCAGAGCAGCACTCTCTGCTTGAAGCTTGGACTCCTTGACTTTGCTCATAGTCTCCTCTACTGCTAGAGCATTCTCCATGTTTGGATACCCAGTTTTAGGAAAAGCATGGGTAGATGTAGTAGGATATGTGGTCTCAAGAAACCTACGAGTAGGACTGCTGTCAGATGTGATGGAAACAGGTGTTGACATGGCCACTGATGTAGGAAAAGAAGTACACAAGGTAGGAGCAGTTACTGGAATTGTCCGACTTTGAGCAAGTAATGAGATCTCACTGCCAAGGACCTGAGGCAAATAGGTGACAGCAGGTTGAGATGGTGCCAAAACAGGGGTCTGGCTGACAGCCGGACTAGTGGTAACCTTTGCCCTTTTTGAGCCTCTTGAGTCACTAGAGGGCTGCCGCGTTTTGGTTGCACTCACATCCGCTTCTTGCACATTACCCTCTTCAACTCTTTTCAACAAGGCACCCTCTGAAATTCCCACCTTTGTGTCCCCTAATCTAGGACGATCATGAACAGAATGAAGCCAGCCAGGACTGCTGCTTTTAGAAGCAGGTGGTGTTGATACAGTAACTGAAGTAGAAAAAATACTAGTTACAACAGGATCAGTAAGTGAATCAGTCTGGTTTTCAACCAAAAATGGAATACGACTGTGACTGTTACCCCCAGGACGAGGAATCAGATGAGCAATAGGAGGAGAAGACGTCAAAACTTTACTAGGAACACTACTAGCCGCTGCAGCAACCTTCTTCCTCTTTTTGCTTTTGGAATCACTGGAAGCTTTTTGTCCATCAGAAGATAGAGAAGAAAACACAGTACCATCAACCAAAGGCATAGAATAGGTATGTGGGCCACCTCCAGAAACTTTAACAGGGGTTAACTTTAGTGCCTCTGTTATGGGTAATGCAGAAAAACGAGGCGTGGCAGAAGCTGGTGAAGAAGCAACCCCCCATTGTCCAAGAAAAGGATACTGAGATAGCCACAGAGGATTGGGTGGAGTTTGATAAGTAGGAGGCATTGGAGTAAAAGATTGTTGAAAAGCAACACTTGACTGAAAACCAACACAAGACGGGGTAGACATATTCCAAAGAGGTGACGAAACATGAAGCAAGGGAGTGACAGCTGGCGGAGTGCCCTTGTTGCTGCTTGAAAGCGTACTACTATGTTTAACTCCTAGATCCGGACTTCTGTGGCCAATGTCTTTCAAGTCTGTAATGAAAGTTCAAATATTACTGGACCTACAATACATGAACAACAACCAATGCAAACTTTACCTGATCTTGGCTGTTGCATAGCAGGGGTGTTCGCCTGGGATTTCTGACCATGAACCCTTTCGAGACAAGCATGCCAAGGAGCCTCCCATGTTTTCCTTTCGGCATCTGAAAATACAATACGATTATGTGTAAACATTTTAATATCAGAAATGTCAGCTCAACTTCAAAGACAACTAAAACCATAAACTCACCAGAGTCTCCGAAAGCGGCAATCATGTGGGGCTCTTCAGGCGCCATCCCTGATCTGAACCACAGTTTGACACATCTCAGCCAAGAGATTCATAGACAAGGAAAAAAGATATATCTAATTTAAGAATACAATAAAAATACCAACTTCAGGACATACTAAGATAACTGCCCAAATTCTGCAGGTTTTATTAAACCACATAATATCATCCTAGGATTGGAATGGTGTGTCTCCCAAGTGGTGAGGGTTTAAGTCTCATTGTAAACAAGTGGTGTACATTTAGAAGTAGGTTTAGTAGGTGTGCGAGTTTGCCGCTCAAAAAATAACATCAAAAAATTTATCCATCTGCCTTCAAGTGCATAATGCATGTTCCCATTTTTGGTTTAGAAAATCAAGGTGAGAAGAGTATTTGACCAACAATTGTTAAATTATTAAAACTTTGTTTTTGCCAAAAAAAGATAACTTCAGTTGCTGGTTTCAAAATCCCTTTGCCGTATTAAAAGAGGCCAGTTACCTGGAGCCAAAGACAGATATAAGACAACGGAAAAAAACAAGCATCCGACAGAATTTGTAGAAGTCGAATCTTGTACCCTACTTGCACACTACTTGTCCCACACAGAAAAAGATGCTATCATCCACACAAATCCATCTACCAGAACTTGTGTTCAAAGAAGTAAATTACTCACATCAATGATCCATATACCAGAATTTGTGCTCTCAGTTGAACTTGTTGATTATTAGTAAAAGGCTGGTAGAATATACAAGTTGCATTATTCAAATCTGGCAGATTTGAATTAGGACTAGGTTTTGCAACACTACATTCAACGTTGTCTTTGGGCCTCAACTCTTGAAACTGAATAACATGACCTGCTGCTGCTGGTGGTGGGGGGGTCACCAACAGAGGAGATGATTTTTCTGCTCCTTCTACTTGTATGGCATTTGTTTCCTTGCCTTTCCTCGCACTTTCTTTACCAACCGATTTTCGTCTTGTTTTACGCTCTTTGGTTCCTGCCTGAATGGTCCCACTGCCAGGTGTTTGAGCAGTAACAACTGGAGCTTCACTTGGTTTTCTAGGATCCAATGTGCTACTGCTAGAATCAACACAAGGCGCTTCCATAGTCTACAGCACAGATTAGCAACAATATACAGTGTTATAAGACACTGAGATTCAAAGGAAATCAAATAATGAATGTAAAAAGGTATTACCATTGACATATTACAAGCTTGAGAGACAGAATCTGATTGTAAACCCTTGCCTGTTTCGCCTAGTCCAGCAATTGCCCCGACTGCAAAAGTAAAATTTTTATCTATTTTCATATCACTGTTCGAAGAGATTGATTGCTCTTTTCCCTGTGTGTCTTCTGCTGCCTCCGGAAATGGAGCATTCTCATTAACCCCACCTTCACTGGGTTTCACTCGTGTACTCTGAGAAATTTCAGTATTGATTGTGTCTAAAAGAGGAGAAACAGATTGAAGTTTATCCATAGAGACAGAAACATCTTCATTCCTTATATGACTAACATCGCATTCTGAGGTAAGCACCACATCTTTTGTTGCCTCTGGAAGTGTGGCATTCTCTTTAATAGCATCTTTAATCAGTTTTACTCCTGTACTCTGAGAAAGTTCAGTATTGTTTGTGTTTGAAAGAGAAACAGGCTGAAGTTTATCCATACAGCCAGAAGTACCTTCCTCATCCCTCATATGACATTCATCGCACTTAGAGGTAACCACCACGTCTTCTGTTGCCTCTGAAAATGAGGCATTCTCATTAATAGCATCCTCAACGGGTTTTACTCTAGTACACTGAGAAGGTTCAATGTTATTTGGGTTTGAAAGAGGATAAACAGATTGAAGTTTATCCTTAGAGACAGAATTATCTTCCTCGTGCCTCATATGATTATCATTGCATTCTGAGGTAAGCACCACATCTTCTGTTGCCTCTGGAGGTGCGGCATTCTCCTTAATGGGAGCTTCACTGGGTTTTACTCTCGCACTCTGAGAAAGTTCGGTATAGTTTGTGTTTAAAAGAGAAACAGATTGAAGTTTTTCCATAGAAACAGAACTATCTTCTTCATGCCTCATATGACTATCATCGCATTCCAAAGTAAGCACCACATCTTTTGTTGCCTTCGGAAGTGAGGCATTTTCATTAATGGCAACCTCAATGGGTTTTTCTCTTGTACTCTGAGAAAGTTCAGTATTGTTTTGATTTGAAAGAGAAACAGATTGAAGTTTAACCATAGAGACAGAACTATCTTCCTCATGCTTCATATGACTATCAACACATTCTGAGGTAAGCACCATGTCAGTAGAAGCATGCTGCTCGATTGAATTATTAACTGCAAAATTCATTTAAGTAATCAGAAACAGAGGCAAATACATGTTTCAACTGTGTGAACAATGAACAGTAAAAAGGAACGGGGAGTTGAAGGTCAAGAGGATGAAAGCAATAACATAACAATATATAAGGAACAAGTCATTGATGCAAGGAAAGATGGTTAACCAATACACCATGATGTAAGTAGGAAGAATCTACTAAACTTAGAGGTCTCTCACCGTCATGATACCGGATAGTGATAATCGGTATTAATCAAATTGGATATTTAAATGTAATTTTTAAAATTTATATATATATATATATATATATATATATATATATATATATATATATATATATATATATATGTATATATATATATATATATATATATATATATATATATATATATACAATATTTTTCAATTTTGACTCACTGTGATGTCCTGAGATGGATTCCTGGATACCAACTCTGGCCTCAACGTTATCACACACTTTTGCTGATGAATCACTAGGTATGGGATCTTCAACCGTAGGCATGGAGCAACCCCCCAACCCATCAGGGTTAGCCTCTTCTGCTATCTCATTCATGTTTTCAACAGATGTCCCATGTAGGACTTCTTCAGCACTATCAGGAGATGCAGCTGTTTCAACCACATGTAACGAACCACATTCTACCATATTACTTGCAACTTTGAGAGACTCAATTTCACAGGTTCCATCACTGACGAATCCTTCTTCCTTTTTCTCTTCATTATCATGATGAACTGAACTTAAACCCCCAAGTGTAGGAGGAGACTTAGCATCAATATAACCCATAGCAGCATTTCCATAAGTTAAGTGGACTATATCTGAAGTGTCAGAAAATGTTACACATATCAGAATTCAGAGCAACAACTCATGAAGCAAGAAAAAATGCAATGACTTGCACATGATGTGTATGTGTGTGAGAAAATACTTACATCCTACATTTGAAACTTGAAACTAAGAGCGGAACATTTCAATACTATTGGTTCAGGTATGTTTTTAAAGAATATGTGTGTTTAGAGAGATACCTGGTTCAGCCAAAATGGTAATATCAGCTTCAGATCCATGATTGTGACAGCCATCAGCAGACGAGATTGATTCAGCACTTTTTTGGTTGTTAAGTACTGCAATGTCCATATTCAAAGGAAATCTTGCATTTTCTTCTTCGTGTAAAGTAACATCATGAGTGGTACATGTACCACCATCTTGCTCAGATGATTGCAATTTATCATTTACCTGCTGCTGCACTGAACCAGAAAGCTCAGAAGCTGGGCTCTGGTCCTTGTCGCTTGAATTACCACTGTGAGCTTTTAAAGTGCCTACAAGATCCATGTTTCCAGCAAGCAATTCAGCTGATGAGCATGTATTTGTGATACCCGAAGCAATTATGTTGTTTCCTTCACCCATTTCAGATGGGTCAAATACACTGTCTGGTTTTTCTGATTCCTCAACATAACAACTCTGTACATTGAACACCTTAGATGGAGAACACACATTCCCTTTTAGAGAAGCAAGATTCTCTGATTTTGTCTTGTCATCATCCTCAACAGCAACTGGAGGTAAGTCCTCATGCATAAGGTCATTATTAAGTTCATTTGCCTCAGGAAAAGCAGTGATTGCACACTTGCTATCATGAGAAACTTCAGCACAAGCTGCTGTCATCAGCAAATTGTAACTCCCTGCTGATTTTGTGTCCTCATCAACAGGAATGTCACCTACAAATGATGGCTGATCAAGCGATTCCACATTTGAAGGATTTTCATCACTGTTTGTACAAGTGTCAACTGTAGTGTGACTGCATATTGATGTATCCGTGTTCTTGGTACTAAACTCGGCCTCATTGCTTGAGGAACATTTTTTCAAATTGCATTCCTTACTAGCATCTAAATTCGCACATTCTAGCTTGGAGGTAGAAAGATCTTGCAGTTTGTTTTCAGATAATTCAATGACTATATTTTTGGCCTTGTGATTTTCATCATCACATATACGATTAACTTTTTCCTCAGATAAATCACACTTACCTAAAACATCTGAATCTAATTCTCCACCAGAAACCTTAGCCTCCTCATGAGAGTCTTTAGTAAATGTAGCATTAACCTTTTGACAAAGGAAGCTCGCGTTAGAACCAGAAAAATGGTCTTGAGGCTTATTTATTCCCATTGCTTCCTGGGAACGAATGTTTCCATCATCTTGCTCCAAATTAGGATCCATATTTGTTGTTAACTTACCAGGATCATCACTCACATCCAATTCTTCAGTAGCCAAGACCCCCGCTTCCTTGTTTGTTACCATTGCTTCTTGGGCATGATTAGTTCTATCATCTTGCTTCAAATTAAGATTCATATTCATAGCTAAACTAACAGGATCATCGCTCGTATCCAACTCTTCAGTTGCCAAGGCCCCTTCTTCTTCATTGTTTGTTATCATTGCTTCTTGGTCATGATTATTTTCAATATCTTGCTTCAAATCAGGATCACTATATATAGATCTGCCAGGTTCATCACTCACATTCAATTTTTCAGCTGCCAAGGCCCCCTCTTCTTCCTCGTTTGTTACCATTGCTTCTTGGTCATGAATTATTTCATCATCTTGCTTCAAACCAGGATCAATATACCCAGATAAGCTACCAGGTTCATCACTCACATCCAATTTTTCAGCTGCCAAGGCCCCGTCTTCTTCCTTAATTGTTACCATTGCTTCTTGGGCATGATTATTTTCATCATCTTGATTCAAATTAGGATCCATATTTGAAGCTAAGCTACCAGGTTCACCATGTGATTCCGTCACCAAGGCCCCTTGGCCAACTGATTTTGGAAGCATTTCAACAGATTCTGAAGCAGTTGCTTCAGACCATACATTGTCACGTCTTGATTCTGCAGCACTTGAACTAGTACCACGTGAGTACTCCTCAATCCACTGATTGTCTTCCTGACCTGTGATGCCAAGAAAAACCTCGTTCTCAACCAAACTATCAAACCTTAAATTTCCCCCATCTTCATAGTCATATGGACGTAAAACAGGAGAAACTGAGGAGCTCCCTTCTTCAGCTAACTCCACATTATGGATACTGAATTCATTGTCATCATAATCCATTGGCATATCTCTGCAGTTCACTCAACTCTTTTAGGCACAAGTACTTGTATATTATTCAATTTATAAAATGTAACCCATTGATTTAGTAGAATAAAACAAAGTACAGGTTCAGTCAGAGGTGGCTGAAACCATTGATTACATGTAAGACATCAAGTCTGCTGCTCTACTCTATGTGTAACTTTGTGACAATGCTGCAAAACTCTGTGATAGTCGAGGATTAATCGGAAATCAGCCACCAACCTGTCGATTTCACATAATTGGAGGGTATAGTCTGTAGTCGGTCTCAGTCGGAAAAAAATGGACCTAATCGGTCAAAAATGGTTAAATTTCGGTCAAAATCAGCCAGAATTGGTCAGAATTCAGTCAAAATCAGTCCAAAGTGGACAAAATATGTTACTGTTTAAAAATTTTCAAATATAAATTATATATATGTTTATAGTTATATAGTTATATATACACAAATATAAATAATTTACATATAAGATTCCAATCTGATTAATCCCAATTAATCCCTAGGCGGCCCGACTAGCCCCTAGCGATTTTTACAACCATGCTTTGTGTGCAATATAAAAATGTACATACATATTCCATATCACTTAGACAGCTTACATTTTCATAGACTAACACTACCTCCTACTTTCCAAGAATGAATATCCCATGACTCCATGAGTCGTGACTCCTAATATCAGCTTATTCAGATATTTTAACTTGTTAGTATCAAATACCATGGTCATCATTTCATACTATATTACAAGGAGAAACCTAGATTTATAAGAAGTACATCACAGTGGAACATAAAAAAAGAAAATAAGATAAATCAAGTCAAGTTATTCCTAAATCAAGCATAAATCAATATCATATCTATCAATACGCATCCTACATTCAACATAATGAAAAAATCTTGAAATGCCAGTACATAAACTAGCTAACAATGAGGCAGACGATCTGAGAAAAAGCAAAAGCTTCCTAGAAAGCCATCAAACCTAACTGTTTTGTGATTCATACTACACTAACTCCTGATACTAGTTAAAACATCCCTCTTGCATACGAGAACTACTTAAACAAACACAAGTATCTAATCACTTAGGCAAGCATTTCCACTTTCCACAAACAGCCAAAGCCTCACACCAACCACAACACAGAGTTATTCCCTTGCGTACCATATCCCTCATTCTCTAAAATATCATTAAAACTAAAAGACCCCAACTTTCTTACATAAAAAAAAAAAAAACCCTCACAGCCAACTCACTCACTCACCCTCTAATTGACCAGTTATTACCAAATGTGGAAAAGAGAAGTGGCTATTAGTCTATTACCTCCCTCCATTCGGTGTCAAAATCCTGACCGTTGGATCAACGTTGCTGCCGCTTCATATCAGAAGATCAAACACTCAATGGCTCCAAAAATTCCCCTGATGAACAGCCAATACAAGCCCTAGTTTCGACTGGTCGCACACAACTGCGCAACTAATTGCTACTGATTTCTTTCACAAATGAACACTAGAATCTGAATAGCATTCAAGATGAAGACGATGAGCAGAATATGAGTAGACGTCTTGAAGAAAACCTAGAGAGAGAAAGTTAGAGAGAGAGAGAGAGAGAGAGATTTGTTGGTTCTTTTTTCAGTGTGAGTGGTGAATGGTGAATGGTGATGGCGAACGAATTTCATTTGAAACTGTGGGGGAAGGGGCGTTTTGGTAATGTGATAGGGACATTTTCTATATACACGTGGCTATAGATGATTGGCTCTCTACTATAAAGAAGGGCCCATTAGTTTCGTGTATTATAAAATTAATCTTAGATGATTGTTAAAAAAAATTAACTTTTACCATTGAAATGTTAAGTCAACGGGTGATCTTTGTTTTCTAAAACATTATGGACTCATTTGTAAGTGTTACAAATGATTTTAGTTAATGTTATTAAAGTTGAAAGGGAATTGGACCCTTCATTGGTTCGGTTTGCATGGGTTGAATGAAGCAAACTTGTGTGCACTGGTCGCAAGGATGGAAAATGGAGACTGAGGTGGTGGCGAAGAAAGAGCGAATGAAGTGTTGCTCGAAATGAAGACTAAGTGCAAAATGAGTTTGGGAATGTTTAGATGGATGTTAATGTTAACATGAGAGTGATGTTAGATGTAGTGGTCGTTGTAATTTGTTTTATGTACATGAAGGTAAATGAGAAAAGCCATATTCTAAATGGATGATGAGACTTGGGCTCAAAACGACAAAGGCTAACAAGTGGTTCAAGGTCGTTAACAATGATGTTGAGCTAATTGATAGGGTGAAACGATGCATAAAAATTAAAATCAAGAAGCATGATAGTAAGGTGGACTTATAAGTTGTTGTGGTCGATGACTTCAACTTCATGCTCGTGATGGGTTTATTTGATAACTTACATGTAGTTTAATATCATTTACCGATACTTTTTTGTATCTAAGAGGGATACCAAGTACGCATGGCGATGATGGAAAAAAGAATCCAAACGTATTGTAAAGATGATTATGGCTATGCCATTTTAGACTGTTTTCAACAAACGGGAATTGAATAACAAACGATGGGCCAGACCGATAACAGACATCTTGCGAGACCAAACTCGTTCTTGAAAAGGGTGCGAAACCAAGGGGCTTGACCAAGTGATTTATATCTAAATGTAATCACAATAGTGAAAGATGAATGAAGTGGAGGCGTAAAGTGTCATGAAAAAAACATAACAATGTTGTCGTCTGTATACGTGGGGGATGTAACGGTCAACTTAAAATACAGATTAAGATGATTGTGAGTTCATGAAAGTTTGAGATTAGTTTTCAAAACAAAATCTTGAAAGAACAATATAGAATTCTAATTGAGAAATGTATGGAGGCTTAGTCAAAAATATATGAAAAACTTCACAGAAGGTATATTGGAATTATTAAGAGAAGCTAGAATAATGTATATTGATCTAGCTTTTGAATATAATATAAAAAAATTATAAAATACACAGTAAAATTTAAAAATAGGAGGTACCTCTTTTTGCACAAACTACCCCCTTCATGTCTTCTCACTTAATACGAAGTGTTTTCCCTTAAATAATATTTTGTTTCTCTTTAGTTGTGAAAATTTACAAGGGTTAAAGTTAGGTTGACTTAACTATAACACTATGTACGCATAAGACTATAAGAACTTATAAAAATAGGTCTATGAGACTTATAAGTCTGAAACTCATAACCTTTATTTACATACTACATTCATATTGATTTTATTGTTTTCCTAATCATAAGAATAACATGTATAATAGTACTATCTGGTCTTGTTTTTAGTTAATTAACTTTATTATTAATGCTTGTTCTAATGAACAGTTAAAATGTTAAAAACTTCCATAGCCCTCCACGTTTTTGCACACGTGTCCTGCTACGGTTTCTTTATCGGGATTTATGTTTTTATTTTCCAGCTTCATCTCTCCATACATCACATGCCCGCCTGATCAATCAATCTGGGAAATATTTTTTGGACCTGCTTCGTCTTCCTGCCCCTGCTATCTGGGAAGTGTCTTTGGTTTATGCATGTTGCTATTTTTTTAATCTGTATACTCACTGTTGTTTCTATCCCAATAGTCTTTGGTTCTTATTAAAAACATGGTTAAACGTTTATTAAAGTTCGTTGAAAAAACATTGAGTCATAGATTTTATATGACTATAATTGTTTGAAGTCTAGTTAATTTGTATAATTATCTTATAAAACACAAACTTTAAAAATACCTTTTAAAATAAAAGCTTTTTTTCATTATATGAGTGTTGTGAGAAAAGGCATGCATTTGTCTCACCCAAACTTGTTAACAGCTACTATAATTTGTTGTACTTGACAAGTTTTACAAAGTCAGTTACATGTTGTGATATCTTGTATATGTACATGCTTTTGACATTTGTGATATTTTGATTCTTGGTTTATGCATATAGTATTTTGATATTCGTATTAGTTTCTCTATATCTCCAAAATTCTGGCAAATAACATATAGTTGGGTCATGCATCAAGCGTTCTTCCTTAGTCCAACAAGTCTTCTTGTTTTATTGATCGTTTTCGTTTGGACCCTTGGACATTGGTTGTTAAACTTTTAAAAATGCATGAATATTTGTAATTAAACATTTATAGTATATGTTTATATTTTTATTGTTATAAAAATTAGAGTGCTTTTATAAACGTATAACTTATGGTGTTGTGGATAACAAATCATATTATATGATTTAAAATAAAATGAAAATCAAATCAAATTTTCTTAAACAAGGAGAAAATAGATAACAACCCCAAATAATGGAATTTGATTATGAGATCTAGGCAAATGTCCGTCTTGACGTGGATTTTTGTGCATACAAACAGAGGTAGAGGTGGGCATAAAAGCCAAGTTTGGATCTGACCTGAACCTGGGTACGAGTAGTATCCGATAGGAGGTATACCCGGGTTGGACCTTTTAAACCCGTAGGATTGGAACTGGTTTTAGATTTTGAGTTTTTTAGCGAGCCTGACCTGAACCGAACCCAGTCCGGTTCAACCTGAATTGAGCCCGGAATTGGACCTAGTATTGGATACACACACAAGAAAAGAAAAAAAACTAAACTGGTATTGGACCCGGTTCCAGACCCGACCATACCCTACCCGGGTATAGTGGGTAGGGTGTTCAAGTGAACCCAACCCAGGTTCATACCCGTTTTCGCCTCAACTAGGGTACCAAAAAACCCAATTGGGCAGAACACGGTTTCGGGTACGACCCAAAACATGTTTTGCCCACCTCTAACCAGAGGTGCGAAAATTGGGTTTTGGGCCCAACTTCGAATCGGGTAAAATCCTGGTTCAGCCCAACCGAGTTTTTGGGCCCGGGTACTACTATAACCGATTATGAACCTTGGTCGAGTTTGTGGATATGAAAAACACGCAAACTGGAACCACATAGGGGTGTAGGGTCCAGGATGGGTCGTGAACCAAGTCCAATACAAGTTTTTTCCTACCATTTGGCGAGGGTACGAATTTGAATGTTGGTAACGACTACAGATTCAACTATTACCAACGACCATGGCATATAAATACTACTAAATATTAAACTTTTTTCACCAGAAAATTACAATCTTTCTCAAACATTAAAAAAACATTTCACTTGAAATAACGTGAAACGTTTATAGTGATAATGAGGAGTTGAAACTGCATGCGACCTCACTTGTTTAAAGGAGCTGGAACTGGGTACACCTTTGATCGGGCATTACCCAGAACCGGATATGCGTAAAGTACACTGGGTTGGGTCTGTTACACGGTTATTTTGCCCACGTCTAATACAAACGAAATCTTCTAGCTTCAATTAGCGAAGTCAAACACAATTCCAATTAGCGATTACTCACTATAAAACATCTCTGCTTTGATGTACACCACAGTTCAATCTTTTCATGTTTAAGTATGTTTTACAACAGCACAATCTCATATTCACAATTTTATATTCATTATTTCAACCCACTCTATAACAAAATAAAATATATTCAAATTTCATCAAGATCTTTATTTGGACTTAAATTTAGATATCTGTAGTAAGCTAAGTTATAGATATAAAAACAAGTAATCAGTTTATTAATCCTTACTCCTGTTATGTTATCAATATCAACTTTTAAACGGGCATACTTTCATTATTAATTTTTAAATATCTAAAATTAAATTTAGACATCGAAAGATTCAACCCCACCGAAACTACTGTAGCAGATTATATCTAAGGGACAATTTGATAGTCTTTTAATAGTCATTAAGAGACTACCTTTTAATGGTTCATAGTCTCTTAATAATCAAGGGCCAACCTTAATGTTTAATAGTTAAAAGGTACCACTAAAATTTAACCTATTAACCATTCAGTATTATGGTTATCATTTAACTATTAAGAGCCTATAAACCATTAAGAGATAGTCTCTTGATGATCATGAATAGGCTACCAAACAAAACCTAATTTTTTGGGTTGTATCGTTATCGGCGACATAACTGACTTCGGGGGTTGGCCTTCGATAAACAACACCTAATTCGGAGGAAGATGACCACGTTTACACTGTTAGGATTATTAATATTTTTGTTTCCATTGTTTTGAGTTTTTATTTTCAGTTGGTTCTATTAATTGAATTATAAATGAATATGTTGTATGAATTCATTTTTTTACACATATTTTTGCGTTGGTAATGTTATTTTGCTTGATAAAAATCTTTCTACTTTACTAAAAAAAAGTAATTAAACGGGACACATAACAACACTAAATTCACCCTCACAAAAAATTCTTCATTTTTATCTTTTATTTAATAATTACATTAATTTTTAATAATATTATTTAATTATTTAGACTAACAATACCTTTTTAATAAACTAAAAACAACTATTTGATTAATTTTATTTCTAAAGATATAAATTTTTATAAAGTAAGAATTTTTTTATAAAATACCGAACTTTTTTAAAAATACAAAAAAAAACTAAAATTGGTGTTTTTAAAAGTAAATGTTTATAGAACATAATAATTAAAATTGAGAGTTATAACAAAAAAATTAAACAGTTTGTTTTGAAACTTAATGCTTAGTTCTTTTTCCTGATAAATAAATACTAAAAGTTTAAGAGGTTGAGATTATCATTTTATAACTTATAATACTTACTCATACGTACTTCAATCATATATTATCTTAGAATATCATAATAATTAAGAAAATATTATTTTATTTTTTATTTTATTTATTCAACTCGTGTAATGTCAACAAGTTCACAATTGTTATAATCTATAATACGTTTTTTCTAAAACATACATATTAACAATTATATTTTTATATAATCTTATTAAGTCAGTTTTGTAATAGTGATCTACATATCTACTAGAACCAAAAATATATATAAACATATATAGATTTATGAATAGCTAGGTTAAAACTCATGTATTATACGAGTCAAATAAATACAATGTTATAAATTTCGTAATAATGATATTTAGAAATTTTAAAATAATGTTTTGAGTTAATAGATTCTTGATCGTGAAAATCAATAAGATGACACGAGTATTTTTAACATTTTTTTCCATTCTAATATCCATGTAAAACAGTGTTGATTTTATAATTTTGTATTTTTATTACATATAAAATAGTTTAGCTTCTCGTTATTATATTATATTATACTAGCTTTAGTAAACCTGTGTATTACACGGGTTGAATAAATAAAATATGAATATAATAAAATTTATTAATTATAAAATAATATTTCTAAGATATGATATGACTGACTATAACTAATAAAACAGTGATATCAACTTTTCAAAATTTTATTTTTAAACTTTTTCCAAAAATAAATATTTTGTTATAAAAAAACCGTATAAAAATACAATTTTTTAAAATTCTCTTATTATAACTCTCAAATTTAATTATTTTTTGTTTAAAAAAATCAAAAATTTGAAAATACCAATTTTAAAATTTTTTGTATTTTTTTAAAATTTGCATCCTTTAGAAAAATTAATTAATTTATATGATATTTGTTTATTTAAACATAACATTAATAAATAAATCTCTTTTTTAATTTATTAAATGTAAAAGAATTTTAAATAATATTATTAGTAATTAAGGTAAGCATTTAAGAGGAGAGACATGCGGGAAATTTTTGGTGAGGATGATTGTGGTGTTGCCACGTGGCATCTCAAGTTACTATTTTATTAGAGTAAAAAGATTATATTATATTATACTATCATTAATTTAAAACAAAACACATTGAATAGTGATTTTTTGTTGTAGGTCGTTCGATTGTTCACGGTTCTGGATTAAGAGCAGTTTGGAGCTGGATTCATTATGGCACGTTATACGTATAAAGGTATAATAATTGGTAGTGATGTTGTGATGGTGGGACGTATATTGGTTATGTTCTTCACCTAAGGTACACGTGGCAAGGCTATCTGTCACACCCCGACTGACGGCGGAATCATCGGGGCGGACGAATGTGAAACGATTGTTCATAGCACATGGAACTAATAAGTTTAAATAATATTAAATATCATTTTTATAATGAACATTACAAGACAAATAAATCATTACAAAACAATCAAGATACAATCAATAACACAAGATTTGCAATTTATCTAGGTCCAAGTCCTATATGAGCACAAGAAGATCTTCAAGTATCAAACCTGAAACATGTTAAAAAATAAAAGGGTCAAATTTGAAAGTTGGTGAGTTCCCATGGTTTAAACACACGCATACATATATATATATATATATATATATATATATATATATATATATATATATATATATATATATATATATATATATATATATATATCTATATATATATATATATATATATATATATATATATATATATATATATATATATATATATATATATATATATATGTAAAAAGGGTTACAAGTAGCAATTCATGTCAATGGTTACGAGTTAGCAAGCTTATAGAACACATACAGTTACAACCAAACCTCGATTTGATTACAAGTATATATGACTGGCTAAGTGTACTTGGTTCCCATGATGAACAAGCATACGTCATCAGGAGCCGGCAATACATCGGCTTTAGCACCAAATAGGCTTGTCAGGCCCAAAGATCTAAGACGTCACCAGGCTAGCAATAGTTAATGATTGTAAACAAAATATGTATCTCATATAAGACTTACAATAATACAAATAACCATGACAAAAAGGTAAAGATGAATTGCATGTGCATTTACAAGTATCAAGATGTTTACAAGTGTAAGTTGATAAAGTTAACATGTTTCACCCCAAAAGGTGTGAAATAAAGTAAAAAGGGGCATGGAGAACTCACGTGGGAACTCACCAACTTTCAAAGTTGACCCTTTATTTTTAACATGTTTCAGGTTTGATACTTGAGGATTCTCTTCGTGCTCATATAAGACTTGGACCTAGTTTAACTAAATATGTTATTTCTTTGTTTGAAGCTTTTGTATTGTATGGGCTTATTTGTCTTGTAATGTTCAATGAATAATGATATTTAATATTATTTCAACTTAATTAGTTCCATGTGCTATGAACAATCGTTTCACATTCATCCGCCCCGATGATTCCGCCGTCGGTCGGGGTGTGACAAATTGGTATCAGAGCTGATTCTTGATGTTTTAATTCGATTGACCACTTGAAAAGCTTCGTATGATTATGAAGGTCGATTCCCCTCTATTAATTTCCAGTTAGAAGGTTCGAAAGGTGCCGAACGTTAGTTACAAGTTCATGTTGTGTATTTGGATCGAACATGCTGTTTGTGTGTGTTGCAGGTGAAATTTGGTGCTCAAGAAGTTTCAGAATATTGATTTGAAGATTTTCCCCTGTTTGTAAATGTCTGACTTGATCAGTTTCGGGTCGATCGAGTTCTTGTTTTGAATACAAGTTTCGGTTTCTATTCGAGAGGATTAACAGAGCATTGATTCAAATTGAAACAGTCATTGAGTTCGAAACGGGTTATGAGAGGGTTAATACGGCTTAATTGTGTTTTTAATCGCCCGTTTCGGGTGTGGAAGGGTCGCCGGACTTGGCCGGGGCCCTTGCCGGCAGTTAGCCGGAGATACGGCCGGTGACGGGAGTGGGTTTGGGTGGTTTGGGTAGTTTTAATCCAATTTACAATTTTGGTCCCTGATGTTTAGGTTCTTTATTATTTCATGTAGAAACTTCTAAATTAAGTTTTGGAAATTACCAAATAAACCCTAGACTTATACAAACTAATTTGAATAATAAATCAAATTAATTAGTTATTAATCTTTATAACCTATTAAATTTTTATAAGGAATATTACAATTTAATTCCAATTGTGTAATTAAAACAAAAGTTTAGAATAACCCTATAATCTTTATAAAATCCACATTTTATATGATTATTCCATTTATCCATTTATAAAACATGATAAAAATTATAAATCCTGTTAAATATTAATTATTTAATTATTAAGGTGATTAAGAATAATAAACTTTATAAATCACATAAAAAATTTTTAAAGTTTAATATTATTTTACAATAATTATAACTTCGTCAATGATATATATAAAATCTCATAAGTTTATAAACTTATTAAATGAAAGATTTAAAATTAAATTTAAATCACAAATTTCACAAAGTTAGTTAAATAACACATTATTGTTTTAATACCACCAAAATGAAAGAAGTAGTTTAAATGATATGCTTGATTTATTTAACCAATAAAGAGGATTCGGGTCCATATTTTCAAAAATGGCAGATGTTACACTATCTGTACAAGTACATGGAATGCAGGATCACGTGTAGACTTCTAAATCTGCCACCGGTCGTCTCATACGTGTAGAGTTCTCAATGAAACAGAAATATAGAGAGAGTTATAATTAAAACAATGAATGCATATTTGCATATTGATAGGTGTAGTTGTATCTGTTTTATAAGATCTCAATTCAATTGTATGGGTATGGCAAAACTGATAGGTGTAGCTGCATAATGGGATGATGGAAAATGGTTAAGTCACAAACAATGCCAATATGCATATAAACGAGGAACCATGGGAGACTGAGGTCTCCAAAATCTGTTGGAGGAATTGAAGCTTGATATATACACTGAAGACGAGAATAGGAAATGGTTTTTGGTTTGTTACTTTGGACACATATGGTGAAGTTTTGCAAGTTAAAACCGTTGAGATATTTACATTATCTTATTATTCATGCTTCAAGGCGAGGGCTAGGTATCCAAGGACAAGATTCGCTTAATTGCCTGCATTTACTTGATTTTGATCGAATCTTCAAGGAACATTTAGTTTGATACAACAAATGTCACTCAAGTTTCCTTTAAGCGTCTAACGTTTTATGTTTACTCCTTTACAATTTATTTTAATAAAACTTTCTTACATTTATATTTTTGTATACGTGTTAGTGCGATATAGAATAGACTATAATCGACCAAACTTATTTCCGAACTAAATTTATGTCAATATTTGAATCATTTCAAATTAAGTTCAAACTTAGACCCACTACCTGAGTCGTTTAAAAAACCTAGTTTAGTTAATTGACTAAAACAAAAGAGCATTTACACTAGCTTTCCCATCATCATATTCATATTTACATTAAAAACACTACTTTTTACTCTCTCCTTCAATTAAATAATACTTTTCATAACATTATCATTACATTTTCTTTTCTCTTTTACTCACAACCATTTTTAAAAATATTAAAAATTTACAGTGGTTGTATCATGTTTCTCCAAATATAAAAATTCACGGTACAATCCTCATAAAATTTCTTTCTCTTTCACTTACACCCACTCACAATCATTTTCTATAATATAGGGTCCATATATATATCAAAATGGAAAACCCATTATGAATTCTTTGCATTCATATGACTAAGTTAAAAACTCATGTACTACATTAGTTGAAGAAATTCAACATATTATAATCATTAGACTTTATATTTTGTATGTTATATATCATCAGCCATTAATAAAATGATAATAAAAAATTAAGAAATTATAAATAACAAATAATAAAAATCAAAAATTATAAAAATTTATATTTCAATATAAAATATAATTGAAATTTCATATTTGGTTTAACTAAACTAATTGCTACGGTTAATTACTTTGTATACGAAATATATTTAACGTTCTTTTAAAATCAGTCTTAAATATTCTTATAAGAAGTAAACAGTCTTAAACTTCTTTTAAGAAGTAAATTAACTAATCAAGTCAACTTTGACAAATCATATATTTAACTAATTTATTTTGATCAAACATGTTTAAGTAGAAATTATCGCTATTTTGTGTAATGACATGGGCGGAACAAAAGAGGACGTGGATGTGTAAAATCATGTAATGTGCCACCCAATATCCTCTTTTATTTTTATTTTTGAATTTGAATGATAAGATATTTTTTTATCAGAGTAGATAAACATGCTACTTACTAACTATCATAAGAACAATTATATATATTTATTATTTGTAAACACACCAAACACTTTACTTTTATAGACATGTAACCATCGGAATATTTAAGTTGAAACAACACAACTCTACATAAAAAATGTATCGATTAATGGTTATAACAATTGATTTGCTTATCTTTTTAGTAAAATCATATAGCAGGAGCTCCATTTCATGCACTTAGTTACCACCAATCTCTCAAGTTCGTAGTTACACATGTAGTTAGTTAGTAGTTACTACTGAAGACACAAGCTAACATGAATCTACTTACCATTAGGATTTTTTTTCTAGACAAATTTGAATGCTAAACACTCTACACTCAAAATGTCATAAAATTAATAAACAATTGCCTTTGAAAGCAAAGTGATCGATTAGTTCTTCGGTCCACGAGCGGAAAGTGGTTTTCTCAAGACCATTTTAAAAATATATACCCACAACCCCTCGGCTCTTATACAATGAATCACTAGATTTCACATCTTCAAATGGATCACAATCTTTATCAAGGTTTTATACATTTTTTGTTAATATAATTCGTGTTTAATTAATAATAACTTATACTATTTTATCGATTTTATTACAACTATAGCAAATCACTAAGTGATATCTTGCAATTATTTATTCTAAACTTATCATCTCCGGAGTTATATTAATTATAAAAATTCATCTCTTTTGCACCAATATGCACATGTATTACATACGGATCTTGAGTCACGGTAACGAATGTATCGGCTCAAGAATGAAATTAAACAAACTAAAGTATCCTTATGGTTTGGCCCAAATTAAGGATAATGTTTATCAGTCAAACATTTGGTAAATCTCGTATATTTTTGTAACATAAGCTTGTAATTTAAGTCTTTAGCCCTATAAATTAAATTGGGCAACCTTTAATATTTTAGAAAAAAACATTTTACCTTTTTCTTTTAATTTTAGTAAACTTTGATATTATATATTTTAATTCTAACATAAAAATATACTTGCAAATTATAACATTGTTTCTTACATTCTCCTATATATTTAAAACTAGTTTTAGAAAACCCGTGTGTTACACGAGTTGAATAAAATAAAATACTAATATAATAAAATTTATTAATTATAAAATTAAATTCTAAGATATGATATGACTAAATTATGTATGAGAAATGACTATAACTAATAAAACAGTGATATCAACATTTTAAAATTATATTTTTAATTTTTTAAAAAAATAAATATTTTGTTCTAAAACAAACCGTATAAAAATATTATTTTCAAAAATTTTCTTATTATATAGAAATAACATTGATAAATAGATATTTTTCTTAATTTATTAAATTTTAAAAGTGTTAAGTAATATTATTAATAATTAAGGTAATTATTTAATAGTAGAGATAGACGAGAAAATTTTGGTGAGGATAATTGTGGTGTTGACACGTGTCATCCCAAGATACTCCTCTATTAAGGTAGGAAGATGTAACTGAAACGAACAGTGAATGGTGATGTTTTCGGTATTTCACTATGCATCGGGTATTATGTCGGTATTTCACTGAGAGTGTTAAATTGTTCTACACGCCTCACTTCATCTCTCTCGTTCGGCCGGGATGTAGTTGGCGATGGCGGTGGATCCATCGCATTTAGTGGCCGCTAGTGGCGTTGTCGATGGTTCTGTTCTGGGGGGCTGCCTTGGTGTTATGGCGGTGGTCAATCGCTGTTGATGTCTCTGATTGTCTTCTTTTGGCACAGTTTGACCCTTCAGGGCTTATGCCGGTGGTGTTTGCCGGAGGGATGGAACTACGCTACAACAGGCGTCCCGACGGCCTGTCGTGGCGGCGAGGCTGCTATGCATGTCGTTAGTTTCTCCATTCTTCCTATTTTGGGTTCTGATTTAGTTGTTTGTGTTGTTTTTGAATTGTTGTGATAAACCCTAATTTTTTGTGGTTGTTGCTTTATTAGACGATGGTCTGGCGGACAATAGGCGACCTCAGTGTTAGTGGCTTGGCTCTGGTGGTTTGTTTGTTGTATGTTTTGTCGCCCATTTCTGCTTGACTCTGGTGGTTTGTTTGACTATGTCCTTCGATTTTGGTTTAGTGTTCTGTTTGATTATTAATGTAATGATCTTGAGCCATAAACACTGATTTTTAAGGGTGGTGGTTGTTTCACTCGATGAGGATGACTGGCATGTCATCTGAGAGGCAAACCTTGTGCCAAACACAAAAGCAAGCAACCGTATTGTTCTTAATAATTTGATGCTTGCAACAAAAGTTTCCTTTGTGTTTTGTTTTGCCCTGTTCATGAGTATTATAAACCGTAAGAAAATGGTACTTTGGTTGATGGTTTATATATTGGTTATGATCGTGTCACTCTATGATGAAGGGCATGGCTTATCTGAGAGGTTGATGAATTTGGATGTGTTGACCCTAAATGGCAAGTTGTTTTGTTGCCTAAGACCATGATCAGGAGCACTATGCGCATTACCACGTACTTGCTAGGATGTGATGATATAAATTTATGTTCGGTGTTTGGCGCGACAACCTGTTTTGCAACCACATTGAATCATGATATCTGAGCCTAAATTTAACAAGTAGTCCTAAAAGTTAATGAATAGAGATTTTAAACGTTTGCAGCGAAGCACGAACCCCCCTCTCACTTTGAGTGTAGTTCTTCAACACGCGGAAGAGAACTCGCAACTCGCCTGTAGCCACGGTGGAAACTATCTTTATTTTTTGAATGCTCACGTCTATGATGAGTAAAACGATGTTTGTGCGTGTTTGTTAAAACATTGCTTCAAACAGGCTATGATGGTATTATGGTACACGTTAAACCGTGAGATATCATGATCATTGGATTACATGTGTTTATCTGAGCCTTGCTTTGACCCGATTACCACTCGCGCATTGCGCGTAGGTGATCAACCCTAGTTAAAGTTGAACCTTGATTATACAATGCTATGGTGTATGTTGTTGGTTTTATGTTTTGGCCATTGAGGGTTTTTGTTTTCCTTTTTTTGTATGTTATTGGTGCTGTTTTTCAGCTTTAGGTTTTTGACATCCTTTCATATGTGTTATTTATTTCCACCTCCTACAAACTTTTTTGCCCACCTTTTCACCCATTGTTTTAATTGAAAGCAATCATCCGCTTATGCCACAAAATTTCAATGTTGATGAGATGTAGATATAACAGCCGTGGGAGCGGGGTTTATCAACATTGGACATGCGTCATAGCACAAGACAAAGATGATGAAGTTGATATCTTTCTCTTTCTCTTTCTCTATTATAACAACAATACTATTAACACATGTACGTGAATAGTGAAATTCTCAGAGAGCGTTTGGTTGGAAGAATGGAATGAAATTGAGAAACTAATATGATTTTCAAGTAAAATTATGTTTGAGTGAGTAATAAAATGTAAAACTCAAAGGAATGTTTCACTTTAATTCCCTTGGTTGTGGGATTTCAAATTCCCTCTTTAGGTGGAAGGATTTTGAAATCCCACAACCAAGGGGAATTGAGGTTAAACATTCCCTTGGGTTTTACATTTCATTACCCACTTAAACATAATTTTACTTGAAAATTATAATAGTTTCTCAATTCCATTACATTCCATTTCATTCTTCCAACCAAACGCTCCCTTATTTTTCAAACTTTTTTCATTGTTCTTTTAAGGGTGGATGTGTGTTATTTTTTTTAACCTTCCACACAAATAGAGAGAGTAATCTCTAATAAAAAGTTGAGAGGAAGAGAGAAGAAATTTATAAACAACAGAAGAGGGAAAGAATGATGGAGGATGAAGATGGTCATCAAGCCTTATCATGTTGAATTTGTATTATTACTAGAGTATAAAACCTTAACTACATAAAATATGAAGTTTAAAATAATAGATATATCATAAATAGTATTTTAGAAGGGAAAAAAGTTAAATTCCGGTACCACCTGCAGTCGGCTAGTCTATAATCTATAATCCTTTAGTACTAAACAGTTATACAATAATTGATTGTTGTTCTAAACTAGAGATTCTAATATTTGGGTTCTATACAATTACTTATTTTGTTTTATTTTTGAATTTCTGTTTAAGTCAAAATTGCATTTTTTGGTTTTACACTTTTTATTTTTGTTTTTAGCTTATAGAATGTTAATAATAAAAAAATTAGCCAAAAATAGGAAAATTTGTTATGTGGTTTATTCAGATAAATCAGATTATTTGGATTTATTCTAATCCAATCCAAATTGAGTTTGGATAGATTCAATTTGGATCAGATTTTAGATAGGATCATTTAATTTGCAAATCCGAATAATACATTTAATCCCTTATCCGATCTAATGAACACATCTAGATATTGCCATCGATATTGAAATATTCCACTTCTGAAACCCAAATTCGAAGCTCACTTGTAGCTAATTCGATATTTGGTTTGATCAATTTTAGAGTTTATTACTTTCGATCTATGATTTGACAACACTTTGAGCCGGCTCTCGAAGTACTTATATGATTAAAGGTAGTCGTTTTATGTTTAGTTCCGATTGAGATGTCTTTTTAAATTTCGTTTCTTGCAAGTTTTGATATGTGATGTTGTTCGTGTATTATTCATAATGAATTTGTAGTTCGTTTGAAGTAATGTTGTAGAGAGTTAATAATCATCAAAGTATTCTAAGTTTTTATTATAGCCATTTTGCCTCTAAGACCAAAAATTTATATTATAGAAATTAGGCCAAGATCATGCTAATGAACTCATTTCATCCTTTTGAATTTTGTTTGATTTTTTGTTCTAAGTTTTAATATATAATACAATGTAATACATGGGTCTATACCCTAGTATCCTAGTAATCCTATTCCTAGTAATAATAGTAATAACATATAATAAAAGAAGGTTTTCTAAGACACGTATCATCATTCTAGCATATCAAATGACACGTGTCATCATTTTAGCATATAAAAAAATCATTTTCTCGTCTCTCTCTCATAATAAATACAAAAATTATAAAAACAATTAATTTGACTTTTGTTTTTAATTAAATATGTAAAACAAATATATTTATACTTGTGATTCTTGTCTCTCTCATATTAAATTATAATTATTGTAAATAAGTAAAACTAAACTATTAAACATCTAAAATATAAATGTAGTTATTTTAATAATTTATTAATACATATTAAATATAGAGTAATAATTTCTAATTCATTAAATGTTCATTATATTTTTGTTTTATCAATGGATAATAACATCTAGAAAATAAAATATTAATAAAACTAATGATTTTAATATGTATTATTTATTTCACCCATGTAATACATGAGTTCTAACCTAGTTTAAAATAATAAAAACTATTTCTTTTCTTTTTACTAAAGATTCCTTTAGGTATTTCCTTACAAAATTAGAAAAGCAGTCATATCAAATATGCATATGATGGAGACGAAAACAAGAATTTAATAAACAGATTGCTGGAGAATTTGGGAACATCTTACACAAAAGACCAGGAGAAGTGTTTCTCTAAACACCATAAAATGCTAAGCATATATTTTTATAAAAAAATTATAAATTGAGGTTATAAATTTAAGACGTAAGAAACTATCTATTGTATAAAGTATAAAGTAAAACTATGTACATTTGGTCATGAAACAATCCACGCAAAGCAAAAGCCAGACCAACAATTGGTTACGTCCTTTAATATAAGAAAAAGGTTTTTAAATCGTTTCATAAATAACCAATTAGGAGTTAATTCAATCGATAATAATTTCATTTTCCATTTATACAAGCAAAGTTGTGAAAAACGAAATCTTAATGATATATAAATCACCTTATGTAATGATATGTAAGTAAGCAAATAAAAAAATACTTAGTAAAATCACACCCATATAAGAGCTATTAGCAGAGTCTCTTGAGATGATACAAATTATCAATGTTGTTAAGACCGGATCGGACCGGCCGGTCCGACCGGTTCGACCGGGATTCGGTGTCTGGTCCGGTCCGGTCTGTGTTTAATCGTTTTCTACTAGTCGAACCGGCCGGTTCATCCCGAACCGCTGGTCGGACCGGGAAACCGGACGATTCAGACCGGTTTTTCCTTCTTTTTTTTTTAGTTTTAATGGGTAAAAACGGGTGTTAAACCATAAACTAGTACGTCGGATATACAAATATAGTTAAGTTTTATATATAACTATAAAATATATATATAAATTACTTATATTTAATTACATATATAAATAAAATATAGTTAAATCCGGTCCGACCGGTCCGACCACCAAACCAGTAAGGCGTCCACTTCGATGTCCGATCCGGTTACGAAAACATTGCAAATTATATCTAAAATTTCATATAAGGATTCGGATACTAAAATAGACCTCCAAAATAAATATATTATAAAATTAATTAAATAAAATATATTATAAACATATAATACAAACTAAGCAATTAAATAATTTATGAACAAGTAAATAAAATATCAACTTAAAAATACTTTTATATATTATTTCAAACTACAATTCTTATTACCAAACTTAAACACACAACCATTTAATTGTAAGCATAGCAAACTATTCTTCTAAAGATGATACTTAAGGAAAACACCTCAGAATGGAATATTGGAATCTTGATGATAAAGTAACAATATAATAGTCTAAATATAATAAAATGTTACTCCTTAATTTGCTTTTAAGTTTGTACTTGTGCTCATCTTTATAGGGACAAACTCAACAGGCCTTTGTTTTAACTTTTAGGGTGGCCAACCTTAATTTGTGGGAAGCACAAGACTCAAGTCATATGTTTATGCTAACCATCATGTCTCTCTGTTGACTGACCCCACCCCTAACACATATATAAACACATGAGTTTAATCTAAACATTTCAAGATTTCATCTGTTGGCAGTTACATCTTTCCAAGGTTGGTTATCTTCCACAACATTGCTGCTGTTATGTATCTGGTTTAACTAGGAATATTATTTCAGATGTTCGTATGTACGAACAAGGAAACATATTAATCGATGAGTCGACTTTCTTGATTTTGTTTCAGGGATGGGTACAGAAATATAGATTTGAGGCAAAATCATCTAGAGTTTGAATACAAGAAACACAACATATATAGATGGAAGGTGAAAGGTATATAGAATTCAGTATGATCCCATCACCAAACATACCACAGCCCGAGACACCGATGGAGCCGATGGAGTTCTTGTCCAGATCCTGGAGTGTTTCTGCAGCCGAAATTTCAAAAGCGTTTGCTGCTGCGCAGAAGCCGAAGCTCGAGAAAAAGACCATTAGTCCAATACATGAATCATTCATTGCACCGCAACCCGTGAGTTAAAGAACCAACTTAAACTGTTGAGCATTTTAGTTTTTTATTGAATGATTTGTAACTGTTTGCAGCAGGAGAAGGTATCAAGGGTCAGGACAAGAGGCAAATGGTTTAATGACAGCAGGAATACAATCATGAGGAAGAAAGATAAGGTCCGGCGAGAAAGAGCACACACGCATGCGGCACTTTGTGTGGCGGGGCTAGCAGCGGCTTTGGCGTCCATTACAGCAGCTGCAGATAGTGCAGCTAGAAGCTTGGAACTTGATGGTTCTAAAATGACCACTGCACTAGCCTCAGCTACAGAGTTACTAGCAACCCATTGTTCTGAGTTGGCTGAATCGGCTGGAGCTGATCATAATCTCGTGGTTTCTGTCGTTGAATCAGCAACCAACATCCATAGTCCAACTCATCTAATGACTCTCACAGCTGCAGCTGCAACAGGTTATTGTATTCATCATTTACTGTCAACAAAATTCTACCTATACTGCATTCATGTTAAATGTTAAAACTAGTGTATATACATCTGTTAAATTAATCAGCTTTCGTCTGCATTGCATTTTATAGCTTTGCGAGGCGAAGCGGCAGTGAAAGCTAGATTTCCAAAAGAAGCGAAGAAGAATGCAACAGTAATTCCATTTGAAAAGGGAATGGGGAGTCTTCATCATATGCTTACTAGTGAAACAACAAAATGGGAGCCGCAAGGCATGCTGCAACAAGTATGCAAAGGTTAGATTCTAATACGCGTTTGGCGCGCGTTTGTATGATAAAAAAATACTGTCACATTTTAACAGTATATCGTATACAAAAGGTTGACCCTTTATATTGCATTTAACGACTAAATACATGTTCGATTGTCTGTCTAGGAGGATTACATTGGAAGCAAGTATCAGTCTACAAAAACAACAAGTCCCAGGTAAATTTTAGAGACTTTAGGACATATGAAGAGCAACTGTTTAAGTTTTGAGTGTTGATCAGAACATAAACTTTTGCAGGTTATTATCAAGCTCAAAAGTAATCATGTTGGAGGGGCTTTTTCCACAAAGAATAAAGGCAAGTTTTGACTTCATTCCAACAATTTTAAAGCCATAGGCATCTTCTAATTTGCTAACATTCTAAAGTACTTATTTTCATCCATTTATACAACTTTATTCAATCAATCAAGTGAAAGGGACCCATAATCATATCTTATTTTGAGTAGGATCCCACAACCATAAATTAAAATGTTGACCTTCAAGGGGTTGTGCAACAGGAAGTGCTTGAGTCTCTCTAACAGATTCGAATCTAGCTTCTACTGGTTTTCTGTCATTAACCCCTTGTAGGTCACTCGTTCAGTATAAAGCTGTGTTTTACCTGATCCCGTAAGTTAGCAGTTCGTTCATGGTTACAAAAAAAGGTTACTCTAATTCTGTTAACATAAAATGTCATGGTACCAGGTGTTGTCTACGGTGTTTGCGATGAGAAAGCCACTTGGCCATACTGCAAAGATAGGGAAAACTCAGATGCTTATTTTGGGGTCAAAACAGCAAAGGGTCTTCTGGACTTCAAGTGCAAGAACAAGATCCACAAACAGAAATGGGTCGATACGATTCAATATCTTCTTCAGAAAACCAACAACATTGAAAATATTGGGCATTCTATGAACATGTTAAACTGCATAGAGTGAAGGAACATCAAACGTGATGGTTTGTGCATCTTTTATAGTTTTGTGCTTCTGTCGTGTGATTTGTAACTCTCGTGTGATATCCTAAGGCGTGAGCCACTTGTTATCTGCCTTTATTTTGGATAGATGCTTTTTTTTTTTAGTGTTTATATGATACTTTTACACTTTAAAGTTAGACTTGTACATAACATTAGTGAAGAGATGAAAATCAACAAAAGCTTCCATTTCTGAAAGGCTATATTACGCTTCTTTCTTTCTTGTGAGATTGACACGACCGGGTTAAGATCCGAATGGACAACAAAGGTGACTTGTCTACTAGTTTATGTTAAGATAGTCAAAGTCAACCATTAGTCAAGTTGCAATTTGGTTAAATCAGTTTGTCTTTTAACTACCTGTTAGTGGTATATAGTTTGTAACCAATTAGGTTGAACTTTCAGGCTTAGAAAACCAGGCATGATATATACTAGTTTTCATAGCTGACAAATAAACATAGTGGTTTTTATTATACGGATTGATACAATTATTCACTGAACCAAACACTCAACGACTCTAAATGATTAGCATTAACTCTTACAAATTGTAGGGATGGTTTGAGTAAAATCAGTTGCCATGATCTGACTGTTAAAATAAATAACTTATAATTGTAATTATGTATCCTTACTCTAATTAAATGTAAATCAATAAAATATGTCTACTCTCGACTCTATCAGTAGAAATAGCCACATCAAATTGATTGCGTAAACCACATTGTATTCTTGTCAAGCCTAGATCAAAACCTGGAAGCTATGAAATCATAGGTCTTGAACCGTAATATGGTCGGTTAAGATGGGCGGCTTTGTAGTAAGCACTAAGCATAAAATCTAGATGATGTGGTTCTGTATGAATAAAGTACACTCTTGACAACCATGTGCCAAACAAGTCATCATACGAGCAACATTAAACGTCACCCAAGCTTATACTTTCACTCGTAAGCAATTATCATCTATTAATTTCATTGTTCCCAATTTTTACTTTTCACCTAGATGTTCAATTTTCTAGATCATTTTATCGTTTAGCTTTGGTTTACCTGATTAATTAGAGATAAATTTTTTACTAATTATATATACATTAAGAAATACAATTGTAAGTATAAAATGATTGATAGATACATCTCAGAAGCATGATTATGCATCTTAACGTGAAGACTGAAGAATATGGTGTTAACTTGGCAACACATGTTTAACGAGCCGAGCTAGAGTATTTTCGGATCAGCAAACAAACAAAGAGACTCTTTCATATGGCAAAACTATCATTCTGATCAGCACAAAAAGCATAACACGCATTTTCATCTATCCTCAATATAACTCAACAAACCTTTTGGTATGCAGTATTTTGTTTCCACAAAACGAAAGAGAAATATGTCATGCGTCAGTAAATAGCAAAGATGAAATGAGCACAAGATAAGCAAGAAAGAAAAAGATGATTATCTGCATGAACAACTTCGGATTGTTTGGAGACGTAACCGCCCTGCAAACCACCGGTCAAATGTTTTGACAGTTAGATATCAATTAGCACAGTTTTAGTGAGAAAAATAAAATGTTTCAAATAATTCTTCATTATTCATCTTTTTGTGAGGCACCTGCTCCTGGTAAGTTCTCAGGGTCTCAAAAAGAAGATGAGGGGTAAGTTACCTCGCAATGCGTTGAGAAAGGCGAGGGAAGGGCAGACTCTGAATAAAGACAATTCCTGGTCCCGTCACCATCGCTGTTACCAAATTAGCGCCCTGTGTAAACCATGAACAGTTATGAAAGACAGATATAATATGTAAACAAGCACATAAAAGACAGAAAATAAGTACCCCAAAGAACGGCCTTCTCCCTGGGCCATTATATTTGATTTGCACGTTTAATGTAGATGAGAGGGCGATAACGCTAGAGACGTCCACTGTGCACATCAAACAGTCCAACCACTAATTCTATCTAATGATATAAGACAAATAAGACAAACAAATACTTACAATCAGTTAGATCTAACATTTGTCCATGTAAAAATGAATAAGAAACAATAAGAAAGAAAAAGGAAAGGGAAGGTTGGATATTTCTCCATTCACACATAAGCCAGAATACAAAGCAAATGCATTGTTACAAATCAGTTTAATGTAGATGAATAGTTTTCCAAATCCTAAGAAAATAACGGTAAAGCTCTTCTTTTTTTGCACTTTTATAGAATGATGATTAAAACTTGAGTTATTTGTTTGAATTTGGTTTATGTTTGAATATATTTATATTATTTATGACTTTGTCTGGTTCTTAAATTTGGTCGTTCGGTTCGCTCTTTGGTCCGGACCTATAAACATTGGAAGTAAGCACTTAATGAGCTCGTTCATCGCAGGTCGTTAACATACCGGATCCACCCCCCACAATGAATGCCAGACCTTGTCCAGATAGTTTTTGTCTCAAAAATCCCTGCAAACACCAGATCAGTTATATGTATAACAAATTAATTTGGATCACACATAAGAACACGTAAAATAAACATCTCACCTCAACTCCAGCTACGACATTACGTGCCCTCTGATCGAATGTGTTACTGACCTTCACATCACCGATGGAGCAAAGAAATGCATCTGGCTACACAATATTTATAAGAAATTCAGATCAAGACTTTCTCACAGGAGTAGTAACTTCAAGATAAGGCAGACAATGTATCAGATATAGTTACCTGGCATAATATTTCACCGCCAAACTTTGCCAAGTCAATCTACAGAATTAAAGATAGATCAGAATCAAGCAAGAAGAAAACTAAATTGACAAAAAAAAAAAAAAAAAAAAAAAGCAAACCGGAAGAATTCTTCCTAGAGAAGGTGCAGCAACGCCAACAAACCCATCAGTTGAACCACTATTTAGAAAATATGTTTTAGTCACATTCTTTCCAAAAAGCCACTGCCACATTCCAGCTTCATTTTCTGGGGCATAAACATTTTCCATTTCAACGGAGCCCGACATATAGCACATGCATCCTGTGAATAATTTGCGTTGTATAAAACACAATGTACATTAAGCCCGATTCAAGCAATGTATCTAACATAATTAGGTGAATAGTACCTCCAAAAAGTTTGCAATTCAGTATAGAACTAAAAGTAATGTACTAATGTCTAACTAAACAACTTCTTCAACCCACATAAGGAAGTGAGAGATACAAATATAGCAGTGAAATATACAGATTTGCAGAGAATGAGCACTATAAGTTTACAGAACTATTATGATGAGATGCATAAGGATGGTGTTAGAAAGGATATGAACTTGTGATTTAAGGGACAAAATATCATTCTCTAGTAGAGGATACATGTCATCTCATATGCTGAGGGGAGAAGCATTAAATTGGGTATATATGTGTATGTGTGTATTTCTAATCAGTTCGCAATAATTCATTATCAGGAGCTAAAGCGGGCAGGGTGCTACAACCTAACCTTTCAAATTAAGGCATGAGGCCAGTTGACAGAGTACCACACAGACACAAAATATGACTGGTTAATAAGGTAACAAATTTAATCAATTACCTGGTTTTGCAGTTACCTTGTCTTCTGGCTTCAACATAATCTGGCAAGGACAAATCAGGATGGTGAAGGTGAAATTTCTTGAACATTTTCCCATAAGCATTAGTTATACTAAAAAAAGTACCTGAACTATCTGAGCTTCACCACCCAGAATCTGAAAAGGCGTAACAGCATCTTCTGGACTCTATTGCAAAAATAACCACCATCAGTAATTGATTAATAAAAATGTAGGCAAATTTTTAGACATGTTTATAATGCCTGCTATTATAAATAAAAGTATAAGCTAGACTGCTTGCTAGAAATAATTGTTCTAGTTTTGCTATCCGCATTATACTATAGCATATAATGCATAACATGTAAGCATGTTTTTGCAGACTTGCAGTAATCGTCACATCCTTTCAGCGCATATAACTCAAGGAACAAATTATCCGCTATTAACATACATAGTCCAGCAAGTTATTTCAAATATCTAGTCCAAAGGCATCGTCCGCGCCACTTATATGAGCTGCCCGCATTCAAGTCTGAGTAAAAAACGATTAGCACACTGGTGATACAAGCAACAACTTCCAAACTAATTCCTTAGCATTTACTTGACAATTAACATCATTCATGCTCTGAGTAAGAAAATAATCCACAAATCCAAATAATCCGCTTTCTCCCTTAACATAACCTAAGCGAACTAACATGCACTTCAAATTCAAACTTTCAGCTCATCACTAACAAGATCAATTTTAATCAGCATCATAAACCAATTTTGCCTAACCGTGTAACCCTCATGGCACATTTCCACCTCCAATAAACAATGAATAGTACCCTCATGACACCCCAACACGATCATCAAAACATATTACATCAGTGCCGATGTGTCATATCACTCGAAACTACAAGTAAGCACTTACATTAACTTCTCCATCGCCTTTACTAACCCTAAGTTTAACCAGCACTGTAGCACATCACATAGCAAAAGCTCCAAACCCTAACTAACCACAACAACCTAATTCTAAATTCAAACTTCACCTCTCAACACAATCGTAACATCAATTATCAGATCAATACGAATTCAGATACAAGCACACACACACACACACGTAAATTAACTAAAAATCTTTCACCAATAATAAAAACCTAAAACTAAAATTCGGTAATCCACATGAACCGTAGATCACATACCTGATAAACGAAAGGCTGAAACGGCGTCGAAAAGAACGGAGCCGCCATGAACACACACACTTGCTTCAAATCCAACGGCGATTAAACACTAACTACTGAGATTGACAAAACATGTCAGATCAATGGATCGACTTTGAGTTTCCGGTGAATCGTGCGATCAATCTCGTTGGAATTTAACAGATTTTTGATAAAATGTCAGAATGGCGATCGTTTAAGTTACGTCTGTATTTGATTGTTGAAGAAGGGTGTTTCGACTTTCGAGTTTTGAATATTTTGGTTGATGTGGATGGTGACATGTCAGCATTTGGGTGTTGTGGCATGCTTGATATGACGTGGCGAAGTGTTAATGGTGATGGTTAACGTGGATGGTGACATGTCATCGGTTGACAAAGGAATATTGAGTTTGGGGCTTTGGGTGGGGCGATCTCATATTTATTCAAATTATTGACCAGCCCATTTAATATGTTTTATACTGATTGTTTTGATTGTTATTGTTATGTATAAAGTTTTTAGAGTTGGTGTAAATTACTATTCATTTGGTTGAGCTAAATTACCAACGTTTTCAGAATCAGATCGAATGGCGAATTGATTATCTTATTGGTTGACTGGTTGGACCGGATTTAAGAACCGGGTTATGTCATGTTTATATATGTGTATATTAGATACTAGACTAAAGACCCGTGTAATACACGGGTTCAATCATAAAAAGTTGTTTTTGATTAAAAAAGTTCGTATATATCATTGTTATAATACTTTCTATATCGATTTTTACGCTTAATATTTTTAAATTATCTATATCTGATATTAGTAATTTTTCTTTATCAATGCTTATAAGTCTAAATAATGTATAATATGAAATGAAATGAATTTATAAATAAGAACTTTAGTTAATAAACAAATTATATTGAACATGAGAACATCTATAAACATCCAAAAACTTCTTTGTATACAAAATTTGATGTTATTTTTGTAATTTAACCATCATTGTCTAATATTAATAATTTTAATTAATGTCTACTTGTAATGCAACATAGAGCTTGAATCGGTACCAGTGACCAAACATGGAATAATTACATAAAAATTTGGACTATCTTTGTGATTTTAAAGTTTAGGGACCAAACATGTAATTTGATTAAACCACATGTATCATTTATGCAATTTTCTCTTTTTGTTGACCAAAAACATAAATCAATTTCATGCTTACACAATTAAAATTAGATTAAAGTTTCATAATTTCATAAACAAAAACATAATTTAGTCAAACTGATATTAAAAAACCAAAATACTAAAGTTTATCTTGAAATCAAAATCAAAATCTTTGAATCGTACGGACCACTGCTACTGTTACAATCAACGTTTGTATATATGAGCATTGAATTGAGACTTTGCAGAAGAGTTGTTATGATTTAAAACTTGGGATGTGAATGATATTACATAGATCAATAAAAGTGTAAAAGGATCGGTAAGTTGAACATGAAACATAACGTGATTTGGGGTAAATTGAAACAATGATATGCTTGTAAATTGAAAAGGATATGAAATGGTTTATATTTCCATTTGAAAATCGATGTCATGATTTGGGGAAATTGAAACCCTGAATTAATTATTTGAGACACTTGATTTGATGAAATATATAAGATCGTTTCGGAATAAAAGACGCGTATGTGGTTTCTTCTTATTTGCATAGGACGAGTGATTTAGGAAACCTTTAATTACTTGTTTGAATAAGCAAGAAACCAACACGTTTCAATTCATAATTTTAACATGTATAAACTCATTATTATATGTTTGCTAGGGATAGAGTCAACTTGTTCTTTGTTAGAAAAACTGTCAATTATAACTTACAATCTATTTTTGGGTTTTATTTTAAAACCATCACAATGCCCTTTGTAATGAGTTTTTTTTGAAGTAGGATTGGTACAAAAATAACTTAACAAAATGAGTGTTTTAAAAAAATCTACCAAAATGGTCTTTTTACTAAAAAGTTAATTTTTCTTATATATAATATGATTGGATAAAAGTATTTATATTTTTAATAATTTTATTTAAGTAAAATTAAAAGGAGAAAGTTACATTTCATTACTTCTTTCACGACGAGAGAACCGCGTCCGCATCAGTCGAAGTAATGGAAGGCCCAATAAAAACCAATTTAGCATCTCTTATAATTTTGAAAAATGTTTTATAGTTCTTTTTATGAATGTTTTCTTAAAACCTTTTCAATATCGTTTTCTCATACAAAAATATAAATACTTTTCATCAGTATTTTTTAACGTCTCCTTATAGAATACGTGTTCTTATATAGAAAAGATCTTTTTATGAAATTAAATGATTTATGTATTTTTTTAAAATTACGATATATTATATAACTGTTTTAAACATAAATTTATATATAGTAATAATCATTTATATGAGTATATACATAAAAGATAAAATAAACATCATTACATACAATGCTAGTTTCGTCTTGCGAGACTGCTCCATCTCGACATATGAAGCTCGGGCTCAAAACTATTTATTTAATGAGTTGTAAAATGAGTTCGAGCTTATTTAAGCTAAGCATAGTTAGAGTTTTTAGCGAGTCGGTTCCGAGTGGCTCACGAGATGGCGTGACTCGTTTCTCCCCTAATTGTTGTTGGAAGTCTATTAACAACATACATGCCATCGGTAATTGAGGATTACATTTATAGTTCGTAAAATAAATAAAAATAAACCATTAACTTTTTTTATTTCATCATGATATTTATATAAAACATTTTTAAAGAATGCATTTTTTGTTAAAAATAAATTTTCTTATTACATCTTTTAAGCTACTTAAAAATATTTTCAAAAAAAAATACATATTTTTTAAAAAAGAATAAAAAAACAAATATGATTCATTTTGTGTGAGATTGAAACAAAATTATAGTAAAAAAATCAACTTTTCTATATGAAAAGAAGATTTAAAATTAAGTCTAAGTGAATTAAAAAAACAAAATAAGTTTTAAAAAAACTTTATGTTCTTAATTATGACATATGAACCAAATGATTTTATAATTTTATTAACCTTTGTACTTAATTATTTTGAAATAATATTATTTTAAAGTAAAATAAATTTAACCTATAGCATTATAGTGAGAGAGAAAAAAAATACTTCCGCAAACACCTTTTATGGTAAATAAATATTCTACATACACTATTTAAGGAAAAAACTTATTTTGTAATTTGATTTCATTCAAATGAATTATGACTAAATATAGGGTTAGATACATTTTTAGGCGGGAAATTGAAAAAATGAAGGCCTAAAAAAATGACACGTGGCACTAAAGATATTGTTTTATTAATAAGTATAGATATGGTTATATATATAACTAACTTTAGTAAACTCGTGTGTTACACGGGTTGAATAAAAAATATTAATATAATAAAATTTATTAATTATAAAATGATATTCTAAGATATAATATGACTGGAATTATTTATAAGAAATGACTATAAGCAATAAAACAGTTATATCAAAATTTTAAAAATTTGTTTTTTATTTTTTTCAAAAGAATATACATTTTATTCTAAAATAAACTGTATAAAAATGTCATTTTTAAAAATTTCTTATTATAACTCTCAAATTTAATTATTTTTTATTTTAAAAAATTAACTTTTTAAAAATACTAACTTTAAAATATTTCGTATTTTTAAAAAAGTTTTATGCTCTAGAAAAATTTATTATTTTATAAAATTATTTATTTAGAAATAACATTAATAAATAGATCACTTTCTTAATTTATTATATTTAAAAAGGTGTTAAAAATAGTATTAGTAATTAAGGTAATTATTTAATAGGAGAGAGGCCGGGAAATTTTGGTAAGGATGATTGTGGTGTTAACATGTGTCATCCCAAGATACCCTTTTATTAGAGTAGAAAGATTCAGTATAAATATTTTATATGTGTAGTTTATAGTTATATATAAATAAGTTAAGTTCGGTTTTTGCTCCCTAAGGTTAGACAAAAATAACTATTTTCCTCCAAAAGATTAAAAACCATCAATTTACCTCCAAAAATTTCATAAATTGTTTCAATTTAGGCCAAAAGTCTCATCAATGTTTCAACTTAATCTAAAATAATGAAACTTTTGGACTAAAATTGAAACAACTTATGAAACTTTTGAAGGTAAATTGATGTTTCTAATCATTTGGAGGAAATTGGTTACTTTCATCAAATCTTAGGGAGCAAAATTGAAATAAACTATATATAAAAACTCAACAATAATCTTATGCCAAACACTCTAATTTATAGTTTGAACCACCCATTAACTCATTAAAATTCAAAAAACAAAAAAAATTCAAAATCTGGTCCAACCCGGTTCCCGGTCCGACCACCGAACCCGTTCGAACCGGCCGGTTTCTTGAAAGCAAAACGATTTAGGGTGGATCGGACCGGTCCGACCTCTGAATCCCAGTCCGAGTCTGAAAACAATGGGTAAAACGTAAAGTTATTATCTATTCTTATTAATAGCTTTGGTCGGTGGTGTTTTTTTAAACTGGGGTATTTTGGTAATTTTAGTCGAGGTTCACACGCGTGCATTTAACATGCATCCATCTGTCTGCTATCTTCTTTATATCTCTCTGGATTCCATCGATGGGAGCATCATCAATCAAATGGACTGTTGTAAATCCGAGGGAAAAAGACGTAACAACTTGTATTATTGATAGTGTGGTGGTAAACCGCCAGAGATATAGAGAAAGAGAAGAGATGGGGTAGAATCTAAGTTATGCGTTGGTGTTGTGGTTGTCGACATGCGATTGCGGCCGTTACCTGGTGCGGTGTCGGCCGGTACCTTGTGCGGTGGTGGCCGAAAGCTGGTGGCGGTGGTGATCGGATGAATAGAGTGATCTTCGTTGAACGTTTCAACTGAAAATCCAAGACCCAAATGGGGACTTGCGCACTATAGATGGAGATCACCGACCACCATGTTTCAGATCTTAGAGGAATTGTTGGATGGTGAAAGATGGTTCTTGATCTCACGGTTTACCATTCGTTTCACATGTGGTTTTTGTTTTTCCGATTAAACGTCTTGGTGATGTTGTACTGGCAGTCGTTTGATGGCTGGAAGTGGTGCGGTGGTGGCCGGAAGTTATGGTGGAGAGTTTGAGGAGATAAAGAGGCCTTGGGTTTTTTTTAAATAAATGAAAAAACACATCAGAAGAAAGGGAGGGAGAAAGAATAAATATTTACTCTGTTCTATGACAAGACGTGTTGAAATAATTTTATGATAAGATGTGACAAAATAATTTTCTGATACAGTGATGAGATGAGTAGAAAATAATAATTTTAAAATTTTTAAACTTCAAACTAATCACCTTGGTTAAAAGATAATTTAAGTTTATTATGCTAATGTATATGTAGCTTTAGATTTAAGTGATATTTGCAGCTTTAAATTTAAGTAATTTTAAAAAACGTAAAAGTTTTATATTTTATTATATTCATAAAATTTGTAATATTGAAATAAAAATAAACGTGTTTTATAAATTTAATATAAAATGAATTTCTATTTTTTATTATTTTATGTATTTTGCCTCCTTTTTGTTTGTAATAATCTTTTTTACGGATCGTAGTTTCATAAAAAAATCAACATAAAAGACCCACGGTAACCCATGGTCACAAATATTAATCCACCATTAATCCACTATGTCGTTTCTACGATATATATATTATTTTTTATTATCAGTTATTTTAAGTTTTAAACAAAAACTAGTAAACAAACCCGCGCTTCGCAGCGGACTTTTGTGATGAGTAATAGAACAATAAGTATTTCTTGTAACATTTTATTATCATATACAACATTTTGTTTCGATGATAGCAATACAACAAATACCATTATACTTTATAAAATCTGTTTAATTAGATGTTTAATTAGACATCGTAACTGATTGTTTGCAAATGATTCGTTTCACAAATGAAAGTTGTCCAAAACTAAATTTGATGTTGTACAAAACAACAGTAGCTCCGTCATCGTTACTCCATTGAAGGCAAGAAATAGTTACAGACAAAACAATTCTATCAAATGAATTCACAAATCTAATCTACCAGAGAATCAAATAATAAATCTTGATTACTATCCGTTGACATGTAGAGCACTCGATTTCATTCGAAACGATAAACGTACAACACCCATTTCTTCAAGAAAAAGATTAGATATGTACCTACGTTTCTTTAAGTGAAGCTATTCATGTCAATTACATCCGCCATACCTAACAACTTTAATCAGATTTATACATATACTAGACTAAAGACCCGTGTAATACACGGGTTCAATTATTAAAAATTACTTTTAATTAAAATTATTCGTAAGTCATAATATTATTATTAATATTTTGTATATCGATTTTTATGTTTAACTTCTAAACTCATCTATGTCTAATATTATTAGTTTTTATTTATCAATGCTTATAAATCTATATAGTGTATATTATAAAATGAAATAAAATTATAAATAACAACTTTAGGTAATAAACAAATTATATTGAACATGAGAACATTTATAAACATCCGAAAACTTCTTTGTATACAAAATTTGATGATTTGTTTGTAATTTTACCATTATTTTCTAATATTAATAATTATAATTCATGTATACTTGTAACTCGAGATATTACAACATATAGCTTGAATCGGTGCCAGGGGCCAAACATGCAATAATTACACAAAAGTTTGGATTATCTTTATAATTTTTAAAGCTTGGGGACCAAACATGCAATTTGATTAAACCACATGGATCATTTATGTGATTTTCTCTTTTTGTTGACCAAAAACATAAATTTGTTTTATGGTTACATCAATTAAAACTAAATCAAAGTTTCATGCTTGCATTAACAAAAACAAAAATCGACAAATTGATGTAAAAAAACCAAAATACTAAAATTTATATTGAAATCAAAATTGAAATCCTTGAATCGTACGGATCACTGCTACTGTTGCAATCGAGATTTGTATATATGAGTATTGAATTGAAACTTTGCAGAAGAGCTAGTTTGATTTAGAACTTGGGGTGTGAATGATATAATATAGATCAATGAAGAAGTAAAAGGATCGGTGATTTGAACTTTAAACATAACATGAATTGGGGAAAATCGAAATCATGTAATGCTTATAAATTGAAAATGATATAAAATGGTTCATCTTTCCATTTAAACATTGATATTATGATTTGAGAAATCGAAACCCTGAATTGATTATTTGAGACAATTGATATGATGAAATATCTAAAATTATTTTGGAATAGAAGACGCGTATGGGGTTTCTTCTCAATTACATAGGACAAGTGAATTAGTAAATATTTAATTGATTGTTTCAATTAGCAAGAATCCAGCATGTTTCAATTCAAAATTTAGTGTAACCTGTAAAAACTCATTATATTACATGTTTGGTAAGGAGAGAGTCAACTTGTTCTTGGGTGGAAAAAACAGTCAACTATAACTTGTAATATATTTCAGGGTTAGATTTTGAAACCATCAAAATACCATTTGTAATGAGTTTTCTTCAATGTAGTGTTGGTAAAAAAAATAATTTAACAAAATGAGTGTTTTCAAAATTATTTACCAAAATAGGTTTTTAGTGGAAAGTTAATTTTTCTTATTTATAATATGATTGGAAAAATAATTTATGTTTTTAATAATATTTATTAAGTAAAGTTAAAAAGATAAAGTTTCAATCAAATAAAAACTAATTTAGCATCTTGAAAAATGTTTTATAGTTCTTTTTATAAATATTTTCTTAAAACCTTTCAATAACATTTAGCATTTGTCATTAGTATTTTTTTAACGTCTCTTTATAGAATGCATGTTCTTATATAGAAAAGATCTGTCAAGGAGATTCTCTTGTTCTTCCATTGCAAGAGTTTGGATGGTTGCAGTATCCAAGTGTCCACTAATTTCTTGTTTGGCTTTCAGCTCTTTTAATTCTTTCTCCTTCTCATCCAACTCAAGAAGTTTATCTCTTATGATCCTAGATCTTATATATCATCCAACTCAAGGAGTTTATCTCTTATGATCCTTAACAGCTCAGAGATCATTTCATCCTTGGCTTCAGGATGGTTTACTTCAGATTCTACAAAGCTTTCTGAAGCACCGGCCTCTTAGTGTACTTGTCTCTCAGGCCATTGAAAATCAGGATGATGATCCTCCTCGTCCGAAGATGATTCAGACCCATATGATGAACTGGTAGATTCACCAAATTCAACAGATGCAACAACAGCTTCTGGTAAAGAATGGATAGGAGATATATGATAAGGGTGAATGGGAGATAATGGAGGAGAATGGACAGGCGATGCTCTGAAAGGTGAGGGAATATCAACATCTTGAACTGAAGGCATAGTATGAAGATCACCACCTACATTAACCTGTGGTGACATTGGCCTTAGTCCTTCTTCAACTGTTTCAGCATGCTCTTCAATAGTTTCTTGATCATGAGCAGCTGGATGTTCTACTACAATCTCATGAACAACAGGAACATCATTATTAGTTTGTTCCTCAATAACAGAAGCAACTTCCTTAGCTTGTTATTCATGAACTTCTTCTGGATTGATATGTAGTAACATCCATGGAAGTAAGGGAAAGAAAGTTCCACTATAAAAGTTCCTTGGATCTCTCTTCTTGATATATTTGTAGGATTTGACATTATAGTGAGGAATGTCCATCATATGGCCTTCTGCTACAATATCAGGAAAAGCTTCATTGATGAAGCATTGGATGAACCGTGGATACATCAGGAACATGTGTCTTCTTCCTTCCCGAATGTTGAAGACCAGACCATTGAACACATAAGTAGACATGTTGAATTGTTTGTTAGTGCATGTGACTCGTTTCTCCCTTAATTGTTGTTCAGAGTCTATTAGCAACATACACACACTCGATAATTGAGGATTACATTTATAGTTCGAAAAATAAAAAAAATAAACCATTAACTTTTTTTTTGTTTCATCATGATATTTATATTAAATAAAAATAATGAATGCATTATTTTATTAAATTTTCTTCTTATTACATCTTTTAAGCTACTTAAAAGTATTTTCAAAAAAATATATATATTTTTTAAAAAGATAAAAAAATGAATGTGTCTACTTTTGTGTGAAATTGAAATAAAATTATAGTAAAAAAATTCAACTTTTCTACATGAAAAGACGATATAAAATTAAGTTTTAGTTAATTAAAAAACAAAAATAAGTTTTAAAATTTTTTCCGTTTTTAATTACGACATATGAACCAAATGGTTTTACAATTTTATTAACCTTTATACTTGACCATTTTTAAAAAAATATTGTTTTAGAGTAAAATAAATTTCATCAATAGTATTATAGTGAGAAAAAAAACATTTCTTTAAACATCTGTTTTGATAAATAAATTTTCTATATACACTATACAAGGAAAAAAAGTCCATTTGTAATTATAGCAATAGTTAATTTTATTCAAATGAACTATTACTAAGAATAATGATAGATACAGTTTTAGACGGGAAATAAAATAAATGGAGGCCTAAAAAGATGACACGTGACACTAAATATATTATTTTATTAATAAGTATAGATATACATAAAAAATAAAATAAACATAATATACATACAACGCTAGTTTCGTTTTGCGAGTCGGCTCATATCTCGACATATAGGTCGTAAAATGAGTTCTAGCTTGTTTAAGCTCAGCTATTTAGAGCTTTTAACGAGTCGGTCCCGAGTGGCTCACGAGATGACGTTACCCGTTTCTCCCCTTATTGTTGTTGGGAGTCTATTATCAAAATACATGCACTCAGTAATTGAGTATTACATTTATAGTTTCATAAAATTAAAAAATAAATCATTGACTTTTTTTTGTTTCGTCATGATATTTATATAAAATATTTTTAAAAATGCATTTTTTGTTAAAAATAGTTTTTCTTATTACATCCTTTAAGCTACTTAAAAACATTTTCAAAAAATACATATTTTTAAAAAGAATAAAAAAACAAATGTGCCTACTTTTGTGTGAAATTGAAACTAAATTACTGATGAAAAATTAAATCTGAGTCAAAATACATATATGTAAAGACGATTTAAAATAAAGTTTGAGTAAAAAACAAAAATAAGTTTAGAAAAACTTTTTGTATTTAATTACGACATATGAACCAAATGGTTTTATAATTTTATTAATTAACATTTGTATTTATTTTTTTTAAATAATATTATTTTAAAGTGAAATATATTTAACCAATAACATTATGCTAAAAAAGAAACATTTCTTTAAACAACTCTTTTGGTAATAAATTTTCTACATACACTATTTTAGGAAAAAAACTTCCTCTTAATTATAGTAATAATTGATTTTATTCAAATGAATTATGACTAAAAATGAGGATAGATACATTTTTAGGCGGGAAATCAAAAAAATGAAGACATAAGAGAATGACACGTGCCACTAAAGATATTGCTTTATTAATAAGTATAGATACAATGTATCTAACTTTAATCAGAAATATACGCATCTAACATGATTTGGAACTAACTTTCAACCTAAACTCTTCAAATTCATTTTTACTTTGATATTATGTACAAATATTAAATTCAACAATATGCCATTTAATGAAACTGCAATATGTGTTTTTAATATATCAAGAACACAACTCACATATAAGTGTTAATATTCCAAAGTTTATAATTTCCCAATGTCGTTAGCTAGCTCTAAGGAACCATAATTCCAATTTAACTCTTGAATGTTATTCCTTACTTGAGTTTAAAATGCTGACCAAATCTTTTGAAGTTAACTGAAGTTCAAAAAAACCTTGTTGTGGATGATTGTTAATATGTAGCCTCTCACTATATTCCCATAAGTTCAACTCATTACCTATTAGTCTTAAAATATATATACAATATGATTGAAGAATTTTTGGTTTAGGGAAGATACCAAATTAGTAAAGAAGTCTGAATCGTAAAGAATTCTCTAATGTTAATCAAAATTCGATTTCATCTTTGATTAAAACTTCAAGACTCCACCCAAAAAGTCCTGACCTGCGATAAACACCTCTTAACCTCCTGTTCTTTAGATTCAACCGAGCCTCAAGTCTGCGCGAATAAGGTCGCTTTGAATGGCGGGTTGAATCGTGGTTTAAATAACATTGATTGACTACTTCCAACTGAAGCACAAAAAAAGCCAAACTCAAATCGATTTTGTAAAATTGAAGAACAACTTGAAAAGATTCTTCAAAATTAACAAACAAAGCAGATATAAACTCAAAAAGAACCCGTTGCAAACGTGAAGAAGATGAAGGGGATGCACGTCGTTACACCGATGCAGAAAAAGGGTGAGAATTGTACTTTTAGTCGTTGTGCTTTGTTGATTCACATGAACTTAAACGGATTTAGCAGAAGGGTTAATTGATTATGGATCTCTTTTCCCCTTTCTCTTTGCATCTCTTGAAGATGAAGGCGAAAGAGAAGAAAGCGATGAGAGAGATGGTGGGAGTAGGATAAGGTTCTAGCAGCAGCAAAGAGTTGTACGTTAGGCTACATGATGTGTACATAGACATTCTGCAATGAATACTTGTAAGTTATGCTTAAAAGATTTGTTGTATGGCTTTAAAGTATATATTAGATGGCGGTGGAAGAAGTGGCGTGAAAATAGATGAGTATGCCATAAGATATATGCATTATGAAGTTGTAAATTGTGCTTTAGATGTTTAGAGTTTGGTTTTTAAAGTATATATAATGAAGATTTAGAGTAGTTGGTAGGAGTCTTTAATTTGGAAATACAGGTCCACGGTTCGAAACTCAAAATAATAATATAATAATATGACATGATATTATATATATATTAATTTGGAAACTAAATTGAACAATTATTGTTGTCTTTTTGTGTATTTGCTTATTGTTTGGAAAAAAACATTGGGTCAAATATAATGTTTTAATTGACGCTATAAAAAATTTTAACACAAATTTAGTTGGGAAATGAATTGGGTTAAATATAACACGTTTCATTCGACAATATAAAAATACTCTTCGATGTAAATTTAACTCTTAAACGAGTCGGGCTTTTCTGTAATATATACTCTATCACATCGCACACAACGTCAGTACACGTGTTTTTTTATGTACGTTTTGAGTTGCTCTACATTTCGACATAAATTTGTTTTGAAAATAATTGGGTCAAATATAACATCTTATCATTCAATAGTGAATATTCGAGTTACTCTACGTTTTGACGTAAATTTTGTTGGGGAACGAGTCGGCTGATCGTAATATATACTTTATCACGCAGCAAACGCCGCCGCAACGCGCGGCGGGTTAAAACCTAGTTATTTTTACCAGACATTGTTTGCCTTTAAAGATGATCTATCAATTGTTAAATGTTCTTAAAATTAGATGAAATGATTACGTACATTTTTAATAAACTATATATATGAACCATGTATATAATTTACTCAAAATAACAAAATAAATATATGGGTGTGGTCAGGGGCTCAAGGTTGAAGAATTTACCCTCCAACTCAAAGGTATGAACCATATAACCTGTCACGATTAACGCCTTTGATATGCATCTCTTAGTTTACAAAATATAATACATGCTGAAAATTGTTTTTAAAAACTTTACACACACACACACATATATATAATTCAAAGCCACTGGTCAGTTAGTGCCAGATTCGTCTCCAACCCAAAACACAGGAGGTAACGTGGGCTCGTCGGGAGCAAGCCTGAGTCGGAGCTTCATATATTGAGCTCGAGTCGCCTCACATGATCTTTTTATTTAAAATATTAAATATATTTATATAAATAATTATTGTTATATATTAAAATAATGACAAATAAAAATTAATAATATGTCTAGTATTATATAGAAAATATATAATTGTAAATATATACACAATTAAATATAAAATATTAAAAATTAATAAACAAGCCGAGCTTAAGCTTGAAAAGTTTTGACGACTTGAACTCAAACTTTATATATAAAGCTTAGAACAAACCAAACTCGAGCTCGAGCTCTCTTAAATCAAAACGTACTAAGCTCGAACCTAAGCGAGCTTGTACTCGGCTTAGCTCATTTGTACCCATACTTCTAAATCAAGATAAAGACCAAAAGTAGCCCAAGAAGCAGCCTAAAAAGCAGTCGAGAAGAAGTAGCCCAAACATCCCAAACACTGGCCCAAACAACGTTTGAAGTCCCAGAGTGAAACACTTCTGTATCTAGAAAATTTTCTAATTCAAATCCCAGATAAATCTTTTCAATTTGGTTGGGTTGCGTCGGATAAAAAGAATGCGCTTTTAAATCAAGAGATAGTTGTAATCATATAAAACTGTCTTGATTTTACCTCATGTTAAGATGCTAATAAGTTTAAATCCTCCTAACTGCTTAAAACACATGTCAACATTAAACTATTACAAGCCAGATGCTTTTTCTATAAAAAAACCAAAAAGATAGAAAGTTTAGCAAGATTCACTAAAACTAAACAATAATTTTAGGTTCATGGAGTTACACGATCACAGCTAGCCGATCTATTATGGGTATTATCGTTTAAAAATATATCATGCCATTTAAATGTTAAATACAAATATAAAATATAAAACTCATCTAATATGTGTCATATAACACCGATCACCGCTTCTGGTTACATACACGTTGTAGAAGTATGTGGTAAATTCGATGTATGAGCTGATCAATCGAACAACTCAAGCCTATAAAATTTGTGAGGTGAGCTCGAGCTATGCGTACAAGACTTGAAACAAGTACGACATTAACATATAGGAACAAACCAAGCTAAGCTCAAGCTTATCTGAGCGTCACGTGTTGCATTTGGTTAGATCCTTGTAACGTGTGGTTCATATCATATACGTACTTATTATGATTTAAGGTATCAAAATCATAGGTTCTTGTGGCTTCGGACTTATTTCTTTGTGTCCCCTAAATTTACAAGGTTTTCACAAGTTACACTTACAACCCTTGATACCAAAATTTCTTGTATATTGGTCACGTTTCCATAATCTAGCGTTCTTTTTTTTCTATAGTTTCTTACTTTATGTTATAATTAGAGGTGTTGTATCATTTTTCCTAAAAGAGGATTATTGTTACATACTTTTAGCATTTATAACTCCCACTTTCAAATCATTTAACAATCCTTACAATATCAATATGATTATCCAACACAACCACGCAACCTTCGTTTTTAATACTTTATTCTTTTATTTTATATGCCAGGTAACGAGTAATGATAATACATACCTATACTCGTAGCTCTAACACTCGAAATGACAATATTAACTTACTCTATACGTATAGCTCTAACGCTCAATGCTTTATTCAAGTTGGCATTTCATCATTACGTAACTTATGATTGTTTCGGTTTAAATGTTTTGGATCCTAGGATAGAATAAGTGTCTCTTCATTAAACCTAAACACGTACATGTGACATGACCAAACTTTTGTCAAGAAAAACAGGATACCAACACATGCAATTTTGTTGGTTTCTAAAAACAATCATGATTCCAATGGTGATGGTAAGGATACAATTATTCTGTAATGGTCCAAAAAGAGTGGTCATTTATGTTGCTTGGTACCTTGGACGCATGCCTATGTGTAGAGAGGATAATGGTCCTCTTTTGTATCTAGGAGTTCTTCAACATAACTTTTGTCATTTCTTGTTAGGATATAACAAGTAATAATAATTAAGTTTTAGTATTGTTTTTGATAGATTTACTCATATTATTTTGTAATTTTGTTATTCGAAAAAGGGAACGTTCACTTATTGCTATGTGTCAGTTTTAATATATGTACGTTTGAGGATGGTTTAAATCCAAATACTTTATATTAAAAGTTGAATTAACTCAAACATGGCGTGAAAAAAATTGTTATAGTTATTTACTTTTGGTTCGACTAGTCACTAGCTTAACTGGATCATAAAAACTAAACATGAGTTGTTCATTATGTAGGTCTCTATCATCATTCGTATTCAACTTTTACAAAAAGAAATTGAAGTCTCAAGATGAACATATAGTGACCTATAACTTATTTCTAGAGTATATTTACTAGTTTGGACATAAGAAATATGCTAATTCTAAAGAATAAAAGATGTGACCTTGCTCGAAGTTGCAGATTTATTAAAGCATCAAGCTAAATATCGATTCTTGTTGCTAATGACAACCTCGTTATCATCTAAATAATTATATAAACTCTAATATCTACAACAATGTTTTTAGAACCGGATGACATCATAATTAAATATATATATATATATATATATATATATATTTGTTTATATAATTCAATATAAGTAATTTATATGTGTATTTTATAGTTATATATAAAACTTAACAATAATCTTATGTCGAACACACTAATTTATGGTTCAACACCCTGTTTTTACCCATTAAAATCCAAAAAAAATAGTAATCAAAATCCAGTCCGATCACCTATTCGGACGAACCGGCCGGTCGAACCCCTCCAAAACGAATTGATGCGAACCGGTTCGACCACCCCTTTGATTCACGGTTGGACCGGCCGGTCCAATCCAGTCTTCAAAACATTAATGATCTACAAGGATGGAGGCCAATCACTTCCATAGAATTTGTATTTAGTACAATCCTAAGATCCAATTATCATTAGTCACAATCAATGAAAATGTTTTCCATTTGTTAACAATAAAAACAAATTAGGTTGTTATAATCAAAGTAAAGATCAAATATTTCTATGATTTCTATAAACATATCGACAATAATATTAAAATTAGCTAACATTTCTTGCACCAAGGCATGCAACCCAAACTTCAACAGTTCAACCTATGGAATTGTTTGGATGGAAGACATAATTAATCATATATGTAGGTGTGTCCCAAAAGCTAGAAAATTTAAATGGCATTCTCCAATCATTTACAGTTAAATACCTTTGGTCATTTCTTTAAATTTTAATGGTCCATTCTCTTTTACCATCCTTCCCTTTCATTCTTCAATACTTGCAAAAGCTAGAAAATGACATATATATTTTATATGATTATGTAGCTTAATTAAAAATATCTATAAGTCATAAATAATATTTTAATAACTTGTAATCATAAACTGCTTAATCTTTTTTCAGGTCTAAAAAACATAGAACTTCTAAAATCAACCCATCAAACACTAGTTATAAACTGGACTAGTAAAACCATCTTATATAAAAGAGTCAGTTTCATGATCTTTTTATGTAACATAATATATATAACTTTTATATGTTTTATTATTTAAAGAAAATGTACAATAAACTAGAATATATTATTATTCTTAATTTGAGTATGTGTTATCGTTTTTTTTAACTTAAGATGATGTGTAATTATATAGGTAGTACATAATTACGTAATTGTACATTATTTTTAAACACTTATAGCAGTAAGTAATTATATGTACCATGACATGTAATTACATATATTTGGTACATAATTATGTATGAACAGTTATGCACTTATCGACCTCGTCTGGAGTACGCATATCATATTTTGGTGGCTTCATACGCTTGATAAGGTTTTTTCTCATGTATGTTTATTGGCCCTTTTATATATTATCTTACTACTTTATCATGATCATTTACCATAATAATATATATTTATGTTGTTCTATATTAATAACACTAAATAAATCTTCCTACTCTAATAAAATGGTAAATGGGATGTCACGTGTCAACACCACAATCATCCTCACCAAAATTTTCCTTCCTCTCTCTCCTATTAAATAATTACCTTAATTACTAATAATATTATTTTAATAATTTTTAATATTTAATAAATTATGAAAGAAATCTATTTATTAAGGTTATTTATAAATAAATTGATATTTTTAAGAAGTCAATTTTTAAAATAATAATAATAATCAAATTTGGGAGTTGTAATAAGAAAATTTTAAAAATGATATTTTTATACTGTTTGTTTTAGAATAAAATGTTTATTTAAAAAAATTAAAAACATAATTTTTAAAAGTTTATATCATTGTTTTTATTATTTTAGTCATTTCATATCTTAGAATAACATAATATACTTAATAAATTTATTATATTAATATTTTATTTATTCAACCCGTGTAATACACGGGTTTACTAAAGCTTGTATAATTATATTTATATTAATAAATGCTAAAACCTCAAACGTGACTCGATTATTAAATGAGTTTTAATTAAGACCAAAGCTTCAGCTCAAACTCAATTAATCTTTTTGTTTGATTCAAGCCTTTATCGAACTAGTCTTGAGTAGTTCATAAGTGGTAAATATGACTGATAATGGTTTAAATATTTCTAATAAATTAATAAGAAAAAAAGAAAATACAAGATTAGATATGTCTATAATTCCTCTTGGTTGGTGACTACAATGCCTATGTGACTAGCTATTTTTTTCCGAAAGTTCAACCAACACCGCTCCAAAAGTCCTCCGAACCCCCCAAAACCGCTCCAAAAGCTTTATGAAAAAAAAAATATTTTACTTTGTATAATTTAATTGTCGCAAGAATTTCCAAAGTGATGTTTGGAGGAAGTATGTAAAATAAATTGTCACAAGGATATCATCCAATTAACCACTAAATTGTAAATTTTAAAATGTGCCAATACTATTTAACGGTTGAAATATGTAAATATTGAAAGAAAAAGTATTACTTTTACCTTCAAAAGATAATAATAAATGAAAACTAACATGTGCTTTATGTTTTCTTTTTTACAATAATATTTCGGTCCATGAACAAGTAACATGTGGCATATTAATAATTGGACAGTCAATCATTCAGCGAAGTAAATTGTAAACCATCACCAGCAGTTATATCCACTAGTCCTTTTTATCTTGTGCCAGATTGTTGCTGAAATAACAATATCTATAGTATATTATGTAGTACAATTAAAATTTTAATATAGTACAATACTACAATTAGCTTAAATTAAAAGAAATTACATAGAATGCTCCTATTAATAGAAAATTTAAAGAGTTGGAGGATCCAAAGACTTTGTCTAGTCCCACATATGATTATTTGATATGTTAATTTAACTGAACGAAATAGACAACCATAGAAATTCTGTATTGAAAGATATCTTTCAATCATAATTTATGAAAATTGCTCAACAACTATTAACATTCTTTTCGACCAAGTCATCACAAAGCAAAAGATGAGCGTTTGCTTTTGTACATGATCTATCCTTCGAACCGCCTTGAATAACATAGTAATGTGTAGATACGATGGAGCAATAATTGACAAGGAAGAGTTGTCTCAACATGTAACCGACTTGACATGCCACCCTAAGGAGAAAGAAAGTGTATCTGGCAATGTATTATGATACACTCCAAGAGAAACCATCATCCATAAAATATCTGATCACTGAAACCTTCACACATGCTACATATATGAGGTCAAGCAAATAGTCCTTGATTTCCCTTTATGAACACCAACTCCTACTCTCGAATACTAGTATTTGGTTCTATCCCATTGATCCAATCAACTCTTATCATCTAACACTTCATATTATAATCTATGTCGTACAAACTCATAATCACACCATATTCATTATATTTATTCTATCCTACCTACATGTTTAACCAAAATAAATTCCTTCTGAAAGCTAATATACAGACTGACTTAACTATGAGCGGTGGTTCCTTGGCACACACGTCTATCATAGGAGTTTCTTCCTTTGTGTCTACTTAACACTCCCTCCAAAATGACCTACCATAAACCTCACATCATGGTGAAAACGAGAGGAGCTAGCCCTTGACGAGTGCGCTTGTACACTAACGTTGTTTAGTTATATGTTTAGACTACATGTACATATTGTGCAAACTATAACAAGTTTATATATTATTTATTAGAAATTCGTTTTGAACATATTATTAAACAATATAAATTCATCATCAAACTTACCACTAATTTATTTACCATCATATACATATATATGCATGTGTATCTATAAAAATGTAAAAGAAAACACAGCTTGTTGGTAGTGTGACATTCATCTATGCAACAATAGTTTTGTTCCAAACATATAAGATGCCTTGTCGTTCCTTTCCTCATCATTAGCGCTTAAAACTAATTAACCTTTTAAAAGCATATAATATAGTCGATTGTGTATTAATTTATGTAAGAATCACTAATAGAAAAAACAGGCTTCCTAATATAAAGATCACGACACAATTATCCAAGATTAGAATATGTTTCCCTAGATCTAGCACAAATAAAATTAATCTAAGAATATTTAGAGACAAAATGGACACACTTCCATGAGAAATTGACCTGGAAGATGCTTGCTTCACACTTGCTCATACATGTGATTTCTCCCAGCTTTAAATTTATTTCTTTATTTTTAATTTCTATTGTTATTTCCTTTATGATCGAACGTGACATAAAATTTATAAAGAAATAAATTAAAGAAGGTATAAAAAAGCACCTTTAATGACAAGAGCTACTAGAGTCTTGAGGCACTATTAAGCTTGCTTGTACTTTTATGATTTAAAATATCTATTTGTTTTTATGTTACATAAATTGGGAAATTTTGATACGCTAAATAGCTTTAGACATTAGACATACAAATATATATATATATAGGAGTTAAGAAAAAATAGAATTTAAAACTCTCATTCCAAATCTATTTAAATATTAGAATATTCAACCTAATCAGAGACATGATCACTGGTTATCATGCCAATTTTCAGCAGTATCCTAATTAATATACTAACATTTTATAAAATAATTTGATATATTATATAATTTTAATAAGGTTGCTGCAATTACAAATACCCATTAATATAACATACATATGATCTATTAAATTAATCTTATCAAGATGCTATTTTAATAATTAAGAAAACTTGCTAGCCACTCCACTAGGATCGAACAACGCAAATAAAAAGTAACCATAAATTTACTTCAACAATATTGTACAAAAATGAGGAAAAACAATACGCATTTCTATTTCACAAATAAAAAAATTTAGGTTTCTAGCAGTAATAAACTAATAATATTATTATTTTGGCATGAAAACATGTCTAGCTATAGCTCCACAAATGATCTTCTGTCCAGAATTCATTGTAATTACCGGTGATCTTCTCCGGCAATGTGTAGAAAATCCGGTATCCAAGGTCCATGTAAAGATCCGGCAAATCGAGAAACGGGTCATCCGTTGTATCGCTTTGAGGTGAAGATGAAGAACATGGAAGATGATCAATTTGGGTCGGGTCGGATTCATCTTTGTTGGAATTAAGATTTAGAAGGACCAAAGTGGCAGCCTTAAGTGCAGCGGCTTGGATGTCTCGAGGCGAATTGGAGGCTGGTTTGGGAAGCCGGTGAGCGAGTTCTGGGAAGTTGAGGATAGCTGAGTGACCTTTGATCGCGATGGCGGCTACATCATGGGCTCTAGCCGCCATCTCTGGGGTATCAAAAGTCCCGAGCCAAATTCTTGATTTTTTCTTTGGCTCGCGGATTTCTGATACCCATTTTCCCCAGCTACGCCTGCGTACCCCGCGGTACACAGGATGGTGTTCTGTTTTATCAGTACTGGTTTTCTTTGTCTTTTTGCTTACTTCATTGCTCAAATCTCTATCATTGGGCCGTTTGGTGGCGGTGGAAGTGGAGGAGGTGGTGGCGGTGGTGGCCGGATTCATGTTATATATGGTAGATGGAGTGGTGGTAGTAGGTGAGCATGGAAGTGTTGTCTTGTAGAAGAATATGAGAAGTTGTTCTTATATATAACCTTTCTTTCACTTGTCTTCTTTTTCTTTTTCTTTTTCTTTTTCTTTTTGAATCCTTTCCTAATCATATTATCGATAAATTTTAGTATTCTAGTATTTTAGGTCAAGTATTAATTGATTTATTAATAGATTTCATCTATTAAAAGACTTGTTTGATCATAAGTTATCAAATTAATAATCTGATTTGTTAGTCTATGAACAATTGAGAATTATTTAAGTGACTTTTGGATTTTTTTTTCAACAGTAATCTTTTTAATTTTAATACCATCTAACCTTATTTCTTTTAGTATTTAAACTCACATCATATTTTACGAGTCGAAATCATCAGTATCACTAAGCTGCAAAATCATGTGCAATTTAGATGGTTTGCATAAACTTTTTTTGAGGTACTTATTAGAAGTATTAGTTTTATCTGTTATGATACTTGTATTGACCTGTGTGTTGTAGACGAAAAAAAAACGAATGTTTAAACATTATCGTGAACTTGCATGTTGAAAGTAAGAAAAAAAATATAAATGTCGTTGATAACATTCAAAACTTAAAATAATAAGCAAAACCATCACAAACCCATGGGTATGGCGAGACCGTTTATAATATTTGAAACTTTATATAAAATAAAATAATTGTAAAAAAAATTCAGTGGAACTTTAATAAAAATAACCACGTCACAATAGAAAAAAAACAAACAGTTAAATGTATTAATGTTGATAAAATTAAGCATTTACAAATTCAAATTTTATATAGCGTACAACTTTATTTTTGAATGAAAAACGTAAATATCAATAATTACGGCACAATGTTATATTTGGGAGTTTACAAAATATTAGCATTTGAAATTTATAAGAGAAAAAAGGAAAAAAAAACTACGAGTGTGTAAAAAACATATATGTCGTAAGTGTATTGTATAAAGTATATATATAACAAAACTTAAACTTGCGAAGGTCATATGTAACTTTTCAGGGGTGTTAATGTAAATTAATAAAAAAAATAAGCAAAATAAAAGGTCTGCATAATAAATTGTACACTATGCACGAACACTTTGCAATATACAATTTTAGGTACATATAATTACTTATTTATAAATAATTAAATTAAAAAACAATTTCTATTTTTTCGTAAGTATTATCATTGCCAAAAAAAAGAAGAACATTCATAGGGTACGTACCAATAAGTTGTCATCCTAATTTAAAACATATTAAATAAGTTTTGTTAGTGAACAGTTATTGAAAAAGAATATCGTACAGTTAAAAACAATCTTAAAAAGGACATAAACAATAGGCACTTAATAAAGTTACGAAGTACAAGTAAACAATAATGTAATTAAAATCAACATAATTTCCCGTCAATAACCAAAACTAACACCAATTAAAGCTTGATAAAGTAATAAGAATATGTCACGTGGTTGATTATAATAAATCTTAACGTCATTATTCTTTAGTTTATAATACATACAAATATAAATATATATTATAATTGCTAGTTTAAGACTGAAAATGAGACACGATTAATATTTGCAAAAAGAAATGGGTGGAATAAAGGGATATAAAAGAAAAGGCTTAACATAATGATTATTAAGGGCAACTCCTTTAGAGTTTAAAAAAAAGGAAAATAAAACTAGTGCTTTAAGTATATGCATATGAGAGGCATTATCCTTTATAAATCGACACCTCTCATATATGTCTCGTATAAGACTATACGAGACGTATAGGTCGACAACACTGAAAACAAAAAAAATTCAAAGGTTGTCAGAGGGCTATACGTTCCATATAACCCTATACGGCATGTCAGCCCATATAGCCTATATGATGCGTATAGTAAAATTCAACACAAGAAATGAAGAAAAATTTAAGGGGGGCTGTCAGAGATGTTATACGTCCCATATAGTTTTATATGATCCCTTATATAATGCGTATGGCCCATACGACTCGTATAGAAGTCTGGAGGGTTGTTGATTCATATTGGAAGGGTATCTAAATATTAAAACATCCTAAAACTTTCCATTCTATATTTTTATTCGGTGCATCTTTCACTAACTTAGGTGCTGTTTGTTTTTTCTGCAGGAAAACGTCTGCAGTCTGCGAACCACATCTGCAGACATCTGCAGCAGAAGAGGTGGACCAAATGTCTGCAGTCTGCAAGGAAAAGACTGTTTGTTTTTAACATCTGCAGAATGCTGAAATATTCTGTAATTAAACTAAATTAATTTTTTAAACTCTAAAAACAACTAATACATTAATATATAAATAAAAGTCATTGAAATACATTAAAATGTGTGAAGAACAACAAGCAGTTATAAATGATTATAAATTAATATAAAAGTAGTTATAAAAATTAAAATTCAATAATTTAATAATAAACAAGAATAGCTTAAGCTTGAGTTTCTTAAAATAAAAACAAGCCGAGGTCGAGCTGGGCTCTGTTCGTCTCGTCTCGTCTCGTTTACACCCGTAAAAAGCATAAATAAAATAATCTTCCAAATTAAAATATAAGAAGAAGAAATGCAATTTAGGCAGAAAAACCCTGTTAAGTGTTAAACCCTTATCGAAGCCCGGCCCAAGTTGAATAAAACCGACTAGCATAGCAGGAGACCCTCCTTCGCCCTACGCCCCTTCTCTGCAACACCACCACCCCACCTTCGCCTATGCTTTCAGGTTTCTTCTACTTTATTCAAGGATGCTTCGTTGCTACTCTTAAGGAAGGGCCTTTCAACCATAATACCTGCCGCTGCTTATCACACTGTACCTCTTGCTGCGGTCGGAAGGGTGGTGCGAGGGGGCTGCAGTCGGAGGGTGGTGCGGTGGCGCGGTGGTGCGGGGGCAGGGGGGTCGCGAAGGGGGAATGGGGAAGGGGGAAGGGATCTGCGGTCGGAAGGGTGGTGCGAGGGGGCTGCGGTCGGAGGGTGGTGCGGTGGCGCGGTGGTGCGGTGGTCCGGCGGGTGACCAACCGGAGGGAGGCGGTGGTTGTGGTGGTGTGTGTGAAGATGATTTGTGAAGATGATTGTGAAGGTTAGGGCTCAAAATCAGAAGAGGTGTGAAGACATTGTTCCACCTCTTCTCCCTGCAGAGGTGAGGAAGACGTTTTTAAATGAAACGTCTTCCAAAATACAAACAGTCTGCGAATTTAAAACCTCTTCCCGCGTCTGCGAGCGCGCAGATGAAGAGGTGGGGAAGAGGTTTTTTAGAAAAACAAACACAACCTTAATGCATGAGTAATATTTTCATCTCCAACCTAATAGACCAAGTAGTATTGGCGTACAATCAATAAGTTCATGATTTTACAATTTTGTAAATTGCAAATATGGTATATATATTCAATAAAATCCAAGAATTATTGTTAAAAAGTAATATTTGGTTTTTTAATTACTAAAAGACAGAGTTTATCGATTTGATGATTCTAAAAAGTTAAGATGAAGATTTAAAGGGGAGCGAATACTAAATTACTAATAGCGAACCCCAATAAATAGCATACGTTCTCCTTTAATACCTATTTCTTTACCTAAAATTGGCCTGGCTTATGTTCGAAGACTCATTTGTCAAAAATCAACTTTCTTTTTACAAAAAATTGTGTAGTTCATTTTTTTAATTCCCATGTTTAACTTGCTCATTTAGTTTTCCTCAATTTTATATATGGTAGGTTCATGTACAAAGACTACTGACAAGTATATATTTTAGACGAGAGAGAAAGCTTTTGATGGTTAAAATTTATAATTAAGCGTAATTTTACACAACGTGTGTACATATTTATGCACTATATGCATATGCTCATGCATCGTTTGGTATATAATTATACAATATTATGTATAGTTTTTTAAATGTATAGTAATATTATACTCAAATCAAAAATAGAAAAATACTCGATTTGAGTTTCATTTTAAAACAAAATTAGACAATCATTTTTCTTTTTGTATTACGTGGAGATAATCACACATAATGACATGTGACTTTATTATCAGAGTCTATTATGGTATAATTTTTATAATCGAATCATCAATTTTTTTATATTAAACAAAATGGTAAAACTAGATAAATAGTTGAAACTGATGGCTCTTCTTTTATCGTTCATTGATTGCCTTGGTCAAGGGTCTATGTCAATTAAGAAAAAACGCTTTTTAATTGATAATATCACTATATACACATATGCATATATACACGTGTGGATTAGTGTATATGGGGTTGATTCTATTAGAATGAGAGTTTTGTCTAGGAAGGATGAGAAATAAAGAGAACATGTCTCTTGTATGTTGCTGATTTTAAAGATAAGATCTTACGCATACAAAATACGACACAATTATATAGTTTACTGTTCGCTTTGTCAGTCATAACTATTTATAGCTATATTGTTTTATCATTATAGTAAAAATTGTGTTGGTTTATCATTCATATATATATATAGTTATGTAAGTATGTATATAATTATGCACCATATGTATATACTTACGTAGCATACTAGCATTCTATATATAATTACACAAGTTAGACATAATTTTCATAAAATATGTATTAATATTATACTTAAATTAAAAAATATATTTATGTTGAATTTTAGTTCCACGTGAAACAAAATTACATTAATTACTAAGTTTTTCTTTCTACTGTAGAGGTCGTTGCACGTAACGACAAATGATGACTTTATTATTAGAAACTATTGTGGTATAATTTTTTCCTTTTAAAAATGAGACATGCAGGTAGTTATTTGATTTTAATAAAATGGTAACACTTGATAAATGTTAATGTCTTAAAGTAGACAATTAAAGTGGTAACAAAGCATTGTTTTGAAGGCCGGACTGGACCTCCCGATCAAAAATCAAAGGGGAGACCGATATGAGCATCACTAAATCATTTTGTAGTCACCGGACCGGCTGGGTCATATCGGTTCGATGGTAAAATAATTTATTAGATAATTCACAAAATTATATTTATTAGTTATATTATATTAAACAATTTTCATGTAGTTGATTATTTTCTTGGTTGGTAAAATCCTATTCACCATCTCAAAATTTCAATATCTAATCCGAATTAATTCGATCGCACTTAAAGCCATCGGCAATCGTCCATTTTTTCTTGTTTTTCTTCATTTGATATGTTAGCGTCACATCAATATTTCCTTATTTCCCCTAGTTTTTTCCGTTGTACAAAGTGTCATCCCAGTTTTTCTCTATTTTTTTATTTGTTCCAAATTAATTTTGTTTTTGAAATTTTGAAAGGGGAGGAGTCGATGGATCCCGGTGTAAATTCACCAGGTAAAGTCTCAAAAAGAACCCTCTGGTCCGGGGCGTAGTGTTCCCACCCACGGTTATTTTTTCCTGAGCAATCACTGGTCCATAACGTGTCCCCTAACAACACTAATATTGGTATTGTAAAAATGAGGCAACATAACATTAATTAATTTGGAAAGAAATGGATAGAATAAAGGAATAAAGCTTAACATAAAATGATCATGAAGGACAACACCTTTAGAAATGTTACAAAAAGAAAATAAAATTAGTGCTTTAATTATTTGCACGTTAAACAATAAAAATCATACGTTTCCTTTCAATTTGGCCCTCATAAAGGCTTGGCTTATTTCTGAAGACTCATTTGCCAAAAATCAACAACTTTCTTTTTACAAAGACTTGTGTAGTCCATTTCTTTAATTCCCACGCTTAACTTGCTTCTTTAGTTACTTTACCTAGATTAATATATATATATATATATATATATATATATATATATATATATATATATATATATATATATATATATATATATATATATATATATATATATATATATATATGTTATGCTAGGTTCTTGTAAAAAGTACGTATGAATCATAAGAAATAATACCAACTGACATGTGTATTTTAAGCAATCAGGTACATATCTATATATAATTATAGATTATATGCATATAATATGTATTTAGTTACACAACATATGTATATAATTACATAATGTTATATATAAAATTACACCTTGTTATGGACACAATTACGCATCAATGGTTAGGCTTTTAGTTTTAAATAGGGTTACGGTTACGGTTCATGGTTGGTTTTAAAGTTTAGAGTTTGTGATTCGGGGTTTAGTGTTAGAGTTTTTAAGCTTTAAGGTTAAAAGTTTAAAACTTTAGGTTAAGGTTAAAATAATGAAGAGGCGATGCCTCAACAAAATTTTATTAAAAACAGAGTAAAGGAACATAAATTACAAACATTAGCCTGCCCGGGTCATAATATACTTGCATTTAGTAAAGTAATGTTAGTGGATGTGTCTAAATTTTTAATTTTTTATTCTATTAGCTCTCTATTAATATTTAAATAGTTTATGGAATAATAACAAAAATTGTGTTTGTGGAGATGATTTATAAACATACTTTTGAAACAACGATTTCTATCCACTCTCCATTAGGCTGATTGAAATGAACTGAATAACAATGATAAGATATAAGATGGATAAGAGGCAATTAACACAGATTTGTATTACTCAATTGAAGAAGAAGATGGGAAATACAAAGAGAGTCAAGATGAGAAAACTAGACATGCATACATAATTCATTCATAACCTAAACATACTTCTGCTCTTTCTTTTAACCTGCAAATCCTTCATAATTTGTTGGGCTTCACTAGCTTATAAATTGGGCTACATGATTGGATCCATTGTGGCGGACCGGTGGTGTTGATATCCGTTGGGCTTAGATCCACCGTGTTCATAACACTGATTTTCTATTCCCGTCTTTTGTTCTTATTTTTAGAGTTAATTACATTAAAGGTTCCTGTGTTTATGTCTGTTTTCACTTTCAGTCCTCAGGTTTGAAAAATTACAAGGTCAGTCCAAAGGTTTGTCAAAACGTAACACAAAAGGTCCTTGACGTGGATGGTCGTTAACTTTTTCCGTTAAGTCCTAGTAAAATGACATGACCATTAAAAATCAATATTTACGAAAGATGCGACCCACAACTTCATCTTCAACCTTAACACTCTAACCAACATTATTCTACCAAACCACCATCACCACCATCCTACCAGACCACCACTACTACCCCACCCCCCATCACTGCCCACCACCACAGCCCACCACCTCAGCCTGATTCTCTCTTTCTCTCTCCCTCATCACAACAGTGTCCTCCCCTCCTTTTGTCTTCATCTTCAAACAGACACTGCAACCCACCATCATTTCTTGATAGATCTGTGTTAACAAAGCATCACCTATCACCACCATTGCAACCTAACCTTGATTGGATTCGATGTGGCAATCGATGTGGCAACTCGTGGTGTTGGAAATGTGGTTGTAGTCCGGTGGTGGGGATGGTGGTGGAGTTCCGATGGTGTTGGAGATGGTGGTTGCAAACCTGTGGTGATGGGTATGGTGATGGCGTTCTGATGGTGCTGGGAATGGTTATTGCAGAGTGATGGTGGTGGTGTTCGGGTGGTATTGGAGATAGTGATGGTAGACTGGCGGTGGTTAGAGTTTTAAGTTTTACAAAGGGTAGTTTAGTGATTTTAAAAAATTAACAGAAAAAGATAACAACCATCAACGTTAGGGACCTTTTGTGTTACGTTTTGACAAAACTTTGGACCGACCTTATAACTTTTCAAATCTGGGAACCGAAAGTAAAACAGGCCTAATCGCAGGAAACATTTCATGTAATTAACTCTTTTTTTAACAATGTTCTTTATTTCCTTTTCCTTTTTCATTTTTTACGAACATTCCGTTCCTTTTAATACTTTATTTGGCGTTGCGCCATATATATTTTTGTCACCGTTTGGCCATTTTCTATTTTAATAGTTCCATTTCTTCATATTATATTACCTTTCCTACACTATCAACGGCTCAACGCTCTCTTAGCAACGTGCTGTAACGTGCAATGTTAATTTTTTCACATTTCTTCGGGCAAGTTTGCGTTTACATGAAAGCTTTGTTTTTTTATAAAAAATTAGCAAGAAATCATTAGACAACCGACGACCGTAGCATCTTATCAACGCTCCTTTAACGCATGGGTTCTAAGCGACTTTTCAACGTTGATATCGGGTTGGTAACCCAAGTGGCAAATAGGATAAATTGACAAAAGGAGGGGCACAAAATCAAACTTGGGTCGGTCGTGATGCGTATGCAAGTTTTCTTACATGCATAATACAAATTCCGATTCAAGATATCCCTCTAACTTCCACGTATCCTATTTTTAAACTTGTGTTATTGTATAATGGAACTCCGTCTTCTTCAAGGTAATATATAAACAAAAATCAAAATTCAGTTGTTCTTCATTAGACAATAACACAAGTTTCAGAATCATCACAAGATGCAAATTAAGTGCAAACAACTATGTATGAGTATATCTTTTGCGGCTTTTATTTCATCTCTAGTCACTACTCGAACGCTTTTGAACACTCGACTGCGTCTTAAAAGGACATCGTTTTTTAGTCAACAAACTTTTCAATGGTTGTAATAGTAGCCAAGCATTGTTTTCTTGGAACGAAATTCCTTACGAGTGCTTTTTCTTTGAAGGCTTCACCTAATAAGTTATTTGTCTTTTACACCAGCTAACTTATCTTAGTCACAATGTTATCTATAGTATTAGTATCTTTCATCTTAAGTTGTTTAAACTCAGATTGAGGTGTTTTAAATTAAGCCCTCTAACCTGCTAAACCCTATCGAATCGATGCCTATGTAGAGCATCGCGCATATATTTTTTGCGATGGTGAAATGCACTAGTTTCATCATCAATTCTTTTGGCATTGCTTGCTTGATATAGGTATGCAATCGCCATGCTATATTTCTTAGCATTGACTTGAGTTCCTTTTGTTGGCTAAACAGCCTCCCAAATGTCGTGTACAATGAATATGGCCCTGACCTTTACAATTTAGATTGTATAGTTTGTGGCAGTGAGAATCACACGAATGATCCCGTCTCTTTTGCGTAATAGTATCGGGTGTCCATCCCTTAGCATTGATGATTCTACTCTTGCGACAAATTAAAAAATAGAATTATAAGTAAATTAGCTTAGTTATGTTTCTGTTCCGATGAAAGACTAACCAAAAAAATCTCCTAATTTGTAAGTATGTTGTTATATACACGTTCATTACACTAACCTCACCCATAACTGAAAACAAAATGATGCAAAAATAAAAGTTGATATAGCATAAGATGAACCAATAAAAATGTAATTATACAAAGTGATTATCATCTTAACAACCGGATTAACCTCACCGGAGTCAATTTTGTGCAGTTGATTTCCTAATCGATGCTATTCTTTGCAGTCTAATCTGCTCTCTGAACTTTGCTATAAACTCATCAGCTTTCTTATCAACATCTGGACCACCATCAACACCCACCGTATCTCCACCACCACCACCACCTTCTTCTTCCTCCTCCTCCTCGCCGGAGCTCTCGCCGGAATCAGAATCTTCCGGCGACTCTTTCTTCTCCTCTTTTGGGTACTCCATCTCTCTCTGACTCCCAATTCGCTCAATAAACCTTTCAATTTCTCTGTCGTGTGATAGATTTGCATCCAATTCGGAATCTTGTCGGGTCCTGAATGATCTTGATTCCGATGCATCACTTCCAGTTCTGATTGTGAACTCCGACGATCTTCTTCCTCTGGTTTGAAGCTCCCTGCTGGCGTACGAATTGGTTCTCATGTGGGTGTGGTTTATATTCACCGGTGGCGGTGGCGGTGGTGGTGACGGTGGCGGAGGTGGGGTTTGTGAGAAAGACGACGACTTGTGGGTGATCTTCCTCCGGCCGACGTCGCCGAATGTCTGAACTTCCGACGGAGGTGAAGATTTGGAAGATTGATATCGGAAAGAAGGTGAATCAATGGGGTTGATTTCAGAAGAATCATGCACAGAAGGTGTTTGTGAAAATTCCTCTTTCACTTCCATCATCCTCCCTGATCTTGATCTCCATGGTATCGGCGATCGTAACACAATATTCTCCTCCGATTCCTCATGTTTCAGCTTGTTCAAGTTTCTTGAAACACGTCTCCAGTTGGATCTAGCGTAAGAACTCGCCGGAGAATTGGTCGCCGGAGTTTCAGACCCACCGGATTTCAAGCTCCGAACGGGCAAAACCAGAGGCTTTTCGACGGTTGCAGCATCATCAGACTCTTTAGCAACAACAACAATGGGTTCCCCTCTGTAATACTGCGAATTCCACGTGTGAACCCTATCGTTACCCCCAGATGGGGTTTCAGAATCATCATCAAAAACCGATGATCCTTGAAGCAATCTCGCGACGTACGATTGGGGGTTATCGGATTTGAACGGTGGTTCTTCTTTGTGGGGTTCGTCGTTTCGTTTGCTGAAGAGGCCGTACGAGACGGCGATTCCGACGAAGATGAGTTGCAGAAACTCCCAGCTTGTGGGGGTTAGGGTTTTGTTGTTGATGGATTCAGGGGCTTGTGAGGGGAATAGTGGAAGAATTAACAGGAAGATGGAGATGAAGATGGCTTTGTAGAGGAAATGGGTGTAGAATTTTGTTGGGTTTGGGGGGAGTTGTGGGTTGTTGATGGTGGCTTCCGCCATTGATATTGGTGAATTGCAGGTTTTGATGTGGAGAAGATGATGATGATGATGATGATGGTGGTGGACAAATCTTGAAAACTAAGGCAAATGATAAAGATTTTTGGATGAAGGAGTTGGATTGAAGCTATATATGCTTTACTTGTTTGCTTTTTTCTATAAGTTCCTACACACAATATACTTGTTTTCTCTTTTAATATTCCCTCTCTTATTTTGATTTTTGAATTTTCTTTACTTGGATATGTCGGTTTACAAAACAGACCGGTTGGACCCAGAACCGAATGTGTTTTTAGTTTAGTTACATGTAATTGAACTGTTTTTGTTTAAATCAACCGTCTATTAGTAGGACTGCGCGTTAGATTGTGTTTGATTTTTTTTCTTTTATAATATTATTTAATGATTTATTTACTAATTCAAACTCAATATTATCTTAAAGTTTAATATTTGATTTTTCTTGTTTAAATCAACCGTCTATTAGTCAGTTAGATTAGTGAACTGGTAAGACGTTCAGTTGATATTCGATTGGGTTTGAGAAGATTAGTGAAAGAGAATGTAGGGGTATTTCGGTAAATTGGGGTGTGTGTGGGGGTGCAAGTAGGTTGCTTGAATGTGTTGGTGATTCTTGTTTTGAGAGATGCCAACGCTAGCTTTTGTATTATATAAAAAAACAAAATTAAAAAGGAAAAGGGAAGAATGTAGATAGTTGAGTGGGTATACTTTTCTTCACTCTTGATATCATTCCTTTACGTCTTTAGGAGGTCATCACTACAAAATAATCACTTCTATAAACAATGTTTATGAATTTTATATTTTCTAAGGATATATGCTTTGTAAGGCTCGAGTTGAGAAGTTACTATGTTGTAGCTAAAATGGTGCCTTGTAGCATAACATTAACATGCCATCTAGGGGTGTTCAAAAATATCCGAATCCGAAACCGAATCTGAAATATCCGAAAATCCGAAATTCGGATATCCGAAATTTCGGATATCCGAAAATTCGGATATCCGAACTCGGATTCGGATAGTGAGTTTGAGAATTTTCGGATATTTCGGATATCCGAAATATTTTTATAAAAATTCAAAAATATTAAATATTAAATAAATATTTCGGATATTTTAATAAAAAATTCGGATATATGAAATAAATTTCAATAAAATTTATTATATTTTTATAAAATTTATTAAATAATACAACTTTTTTTTTGAAATTCGGATATCCGAACGGATATCCAAATCCGAAATTTCGGATATCCGAATTTCGGATTCGGATTCGGATAGTGAAATCCACTATCCGAAAATTTCGGATATCCGAATTTCGGATATCCGAAAATGAACACCCCTAGCCATCAATTATAAATAATTTTATCGTAAGTCACTAATGGTTTGATTAAGGAACTTAAAAGTAATGGTTTGATTAAGAACAAAGAGACTAGATGCTAAGTTTTAACAAGAAATCACATACAAATAAAAGAGTAGGGAAAGAAGTTGAAAAAATGAATTATTAAAGATGAGTTAAATAAAAATTATCAAATAACAAAAACCAAAGAATAACGTTTTAATTCATTGGATTGTATGTTAACATAAGGTTGAGATCTCCAACTATTATATCTTAAAGTCCCTTACACTATAAATTATGAACGTTCCTTGTTTTTCTATTCCATGATCATAAGCTAAAAAATGTTTCATTTAGCTTACAAACCTTTAGTGGCTTTTATCTAAATCAATATATGTAATCAATAGTTTTTGGGTCATATACTTTGATGAGGGCTTCGTAACAAATTAAGATGTAACCAATTAGATCTAGAATAAATGAGCTATCAATATTAAAACTACGGTGCTTAAAGTATAGGTTGAAAGGAGGGAATGGATGTATCCTCTTTTATATTGTATTATAACTTATCGTTTATGAACATTATTACTCTTTTCAAAAATAATATAGCTATTTTCCCAAACCACAGTGGATTGTGTTAATATTGGTTGGGGAGAGAAATGGGTAAAGAGAATATTTGTTCTTAAATATGATAAATGGTCCCGTATAACTAAAATTTAAGATATTATTTTGTAGTGAACATATCACACATCAATCTAAATTTTTAAATGCAAAGATGTGATCTAATTTGTGATGAAGGTACATTTTCATATTTTTTTCATTTACATTACTTAGTTTTTCATTTACATTACTTAGTTTCATAGTCTCAAAAATATATATTTTTTGAACTGTAAGAATTTATTAAAATAGAGTTAAAACACTATAATGCCTAGCTAGAACATGTAAAACACCAAAAAGAGCTAGAACTAAAGGTGTGAGAAGTTAAACACAAATGTTAATCTTATCTTTCAATACCGGTGAATGTCAAGATGATGACCTTGTTCAATATTTGATAGGGAGACTAAAAATGGAACCTTTCAAGTGAAATCAAAAATATATTTTAGAAAAAATGATTTGAATTAAATTGATAATAAAACTATATATACTTTTAATAATTATATTATTTAAAGCATCCGACCTTCACTTCACCAATTCTAAAAAATCTCCAGTGAACCCAAAACTCCACCGACGACACCCTCCATCTCTCTCCTCTCCTCTCACAACTGTTTGTCTTTTTTCATACTGATGGTCTTTGGCTACAAGCATGCCCCCCCCCCCCACCCCTCTTGTCATTGTCTGTCTTCCACGTCTAGATTCATAGAGTTACACATGGCCTATTACGAAAACTCTTAAAGAGATTTAATTATGTTCAATTAAATAAGTGATGTTTACAATATGTGTTGCTTCATGCAAAGGATATTGTTTTGTTAATTTGGAGTACATTTTGGGCAAGGATTAAACGAATGGGATGAGAGAGAGATGCTAGTGAAATGGTTCTAAGAGCATCTTCACTTCTTGACCTTCACACACCTTTCAAACTTGAACCGATTCTTTAGCTTTACACATTCTCGTTTCCTCTATCAACCAATTCACATATTCTATTTGTCATGTTGTATTATTTTACACATTCTACTGTCAATCAAATATGTTCCGCAACGCACGCACGTTGACGAATTGAATTGGTGCACCGTGTTAAGAGGTACAAGAAAGAACAAACCTATTTTCTAGTGATTCTTGCTATGGGTATGAATGAGTCGAAGGTCTCATGGTTTACTTGAGATCGTCTTGTTATAATTTTGATTGCGTCGAACTTTGACGAATATGAGTCCGAGCTCGAGTTTCATACATCAAAGTTAAAAGAGCTTAATATCTATGCAAATACAATAATACTTATAATGAATTATATAACTAGATAATAAAAATAATTGTATATAAGTATGTTAAAAACTAAATTATAGTATGCATATATGTAACTAACTATATGTATGCATAGCAAACAATTAAATATAACTCAAAACAAGTAAAGTTCGAACTATGTTAAGTTAAGTAAGTCAGAAAAATAAACTCTGTCATGCATAGATGTTTTGCTTTGATTTGGGAATTGGATTCTTTTTTTCTTAATTGTTACGATGTAATCCGTCTTTCATTTTAATTTATAATTAAAAAACCTCATGGTCATGCCTTGCTATTAAATTTATGTTGTTTTGGTTGCACAACCAATTGAACTGCTACTTAACCATTGTTTCATGATTAATACTGCCTATTTTAGTTAGATAGCATCTTGATTGATTCTTACTTATAGATTGTTATGTTAATATTTATGTAGGTTTAGTCACTTTAGTGTTTCTTTTAACCACAAAAATATTATATGTAATTGGCACTAGCAAGAAACTAGAGATCATAAACAACATCAAGTATGAGACATATTGTCTATGTAATTTGATATTTGAATAGGTGGCATCTGTCTGCGCTTCGTGGCAAGTGTAAAACGGTCACGACACCGTACAACTGTAAAATCCGGATTAAAAAGCTTGAAATGATGTATCGTGATTGCAAAAGGTTGATTGTCACATCAAAGGACACACACGACGTGTGTTTCTATATAATAGATCCAAAGTTTCCTGTTCATTATATTGTTTTATTAATACTAAAATATTATAGTATTATGTAATGTATATTGATAGGGTCTGTTTGGTATGTGGTAATGGAATGGACGAATGAATGGAATGAATGAAGGAATGGAATGGATGAAGGAGTGAAATGAATCATTACATTCCATTGTCCTGTTTGGTTACCCTTAAAAAATAAATTAATCATTACTTTGTGTTTGTTTGTTAAGTATGAAAAAACAAATCAATGAAATGTAAAAGTAGTTATGATGGTGATGGCGAGGGATGGTGGTGGCCGGTGGTGGCCCGAGGGTTATTTCCGGCAGCGGTGGTGGTCGGCGGTGGTTTCCGGCGCAGGCAGTGGGCCGAGGGTGGTGGTCGGCGGTGGCCCGAGGGTGGTGGCTGGCGGTGGCCCGAGGGTGATGGCCGACGGCGGTTGCCAGCGGTGGCCCGAGCATGGTGGCTGACGGTAGTTTCCGGAGGCGGCGGTTGTCGGCGGTGACTTCCGGCGGCGACTTCCGGCAGCGGTTTTCGGCGGCTACGGTGGCCGGCGGTGGTTACCGGAGGCGACAGTGGCCAGCGGTGATTTCAGTGGTGGCGGCGATGGCCTGAGGGTTGGTTGTGGCGGCAGCGATAGTCGGCGGTAGTTTCCGGTGGCCATGATTTCCTCCGACGGAAGTAGCTGGCGGTGGTTCCCGGTGGCGGCGGTGGCCTTCGGTGGTTTCTGGCGGCGCTGGCCCCGGCGGTGGTGTTCACGGGGCGGTGGTGACCGGTGGCGGTAACAATTGTTGTGATGGGTGAGTGAGTGGTGTGGTGACTAATGATGGAAGAACTGATGAAATGAAAAAAAGAATGGGTGGTGGATGGAATAAATTTGAGGGAATGAAATCAACTATGTAATGGTTCATTCCATTCTCTTTACTAATCAAACATGTTTTTTTTTCATTCACCCTAAATGATTCATTCCATTTCACTACTCATTCCTGCATACCTAACGCTACCATAATTTAATATTTTACGAAACAATATCATATACGATTTGTATGCGAATTTTGTGGATAACACGTCAGGTGTATAAGATATACTTTAATTAACCCCAAAGTATTTCTTAAAGAGAGGAAAAGTGATATACGAACAGACCACTGTTCATGTTCAAATATTCGAAACCTTCAAATTAGGGCTAAATTCATTCATTCTTTTTATTTAATTTCACCAAAAAAGCGATGCTCGATCTTTCATGTCATTCAGACTTCAAGTTAACGCAGTTCTCGCATTGAAATTCGTCGATTCAAGGTATGTGAATACCCAATTGTCAATTTCAGAGGCGTAATCGTGATTTCTGTAGAGTAAATTATGATTTACCTGTATAGTTTCAGATTCAGAAGTTGCTGCATACTCGATCATAACGAATTGAAGAATAGCGGAGTTTCTGATTCATAATTACATATGATTTCGTATGCTTTTAGAAGTGATTACATGTAAATTTTCTAAGGATACGATCCTGATTTGCTGGTGTGATTAGGGGGTTAATTATGTATATTGAGAACTTAAACTGTGTTGATGAGTCGTCCGGTGTGAGGGCGGAGGAGATTTTGCCGGTGGTGGCTACCGGCTGGTTGTATGATTCTAAAAGGGTTCTGGTAGGAGCAGGTGCTCGTGCAATGTTCTACCCTACGCTTCTGTACAATGTTGTTAGAAACAAGTTTCAGGCTGAGTTTCGATGGTGGGATCAGATTGAGGAGGTATTATACTATTATTCAATTCTCTGTTATTCACTTATTTGTGCTACAATTCAACCACGGGTTAACTTTAATGCGCTTATAATCATAATGGCAGTAGTAATACTAGCATGTTATGGATCAGTGAGTGTTTGTCCTTGATGGACATGTTGTTTTGATTGTTTCTTGCAAATATTTTCATCTGTGTTATACTTCCTGGACTTTTGTGTTGTATGTAATATTGGTGTATTTAGTTTCTTCTGCTAGGTGCTGTTCCGTTTCCTACAGATGTTAAACGGCTTAAGGACCTTGGTGTGCGTGGAGTGGTTACCCTCAACGAGCCTTATGAGACTTTGGTCCCTGCATCTTTATACAGAGTAATCTCTTAATTATTTCCTCTGTAGCATGTATACCCGTACACGTTGAGGATATGCACACGAATGCACCTATACATGGATTTAAGTAATGTAAATTGTCCTTATCTAGCTCCTCAATTGTAACTACTGCTGTTTGTTTTGCATAGGCTCATGGTATTGATCATTTAGTGCTTCCAACAAGGGACTACCTGTTTGCTCCATCAATTGATGACATATGTGAAGCTGTAAATTTCATCCATGGTAAATATAATTTGTCGTTGAACTGTATATTTCTTTTCACTTTTGAGCTTGTGTTTAATTACATAGAGAATAAACGTGTACATATCTGCTTGAGCGGCAGTATTTTATATATGAATCCAACCCGTGTTTTCGTGCTCGAAACTATGGGATCTGTTGCATACTTGCATCACTTGATGCTTCTCTTTCTTGTTGAAGCCAAAGTAGCACACAGTCTGAGGTGACTGACACTATATAAATTCTCAATCACCAAAGGGCACGTAGCCTGATGGTATCTAGGTGTTGGAATGGATCCCTCCTAAGCGGTTGAGGGTTCAAGTCTCATTCATGAAATGGTATTGATTTAGGAGCAGGTTCTATGGGTTATGAGTTCATGGTTCAGAAAAAGATGTATTAATTCTCAGTTTTGACTTTTTTGTTGATAAAATGATGACTAGGTATAGTTTTTATGTATCATTTTTGCCTTTTTGGTTAATAATGATGTCTAGGATATAGTTGTAACTATTTTTTAACCTTGAAGGGAAAACGCTTCTGAAGCAGGCTACATATGTTCATTGTAAAGCTGGTCGTGGGCGCAGCACAACCATTGTAATATGTTATCTGGTGAGTATTTGTTGATTTTTGTGCTTATGTGTGTGTTTTAGTGTTTCTCATTCACTTAAGTTGTTTGTTTCTACATAGATACAACATAGGCATATGTCACCTGATGCTGCCTATGCGTATGTGAGGTCAATCCGGCCAAGGGTTCTATTGGCATCTGCTCAGCGCCAGGTATATGAAACATAATTGCTATTATTTTTGTAATAGGGTAAAAGCTGTATAAACAGTTGGTTTTTATTATTCTAGTTTTGCAACTTTCATTGTTTTTTTTAACTTTTAAATTATTTAAGATCATCATGAGTTTATTTTATATTGCATTACTCTAATGGTAGTAAATGACAATAAAATGTGTAGTTTGTCATAATAAAAAAAATATGCCTTAAGAAAAAATTTAAAAATACCTTCAATAATAGACAAACCCAAGGCAATTTAGCTGTGATAAAATACATGCACTTAGGTAAGTTCGACCGGAAAACTAAGGATTGAAATTTTCATGTGATTGGAAAGAATAAATGTATGTGTACGTGCAGGCAGTGGAGGAATATTACTATCTGAAAGTGAAGAAAGCACAATTCTCAAGCAAATTTTTGTCAGGTGTCAATAGCCAAAGTTGTAGCACGATTTGCAGGTTCTTCCCATATGCAGCAGCAGCAACAGATGTGTTCACATTTGATGATGGTTCTGTAGTTGTGATAACCAAAGCTGATCTTAATGGATATGATGATGATAACGATGATGATGAAAGCCATGGTGGTGGTCAAATTTGGTCAGGCATGAATATGGTTTGTCGGGTTCCAGTTGCTGCTTTGGCAAGGTTTTCCAGCTTGTTGTTCAGCAGCAGCAGCAGCGACAAAAAGATGTCAAATATCCTTAGCCTTGTAACCGGGGAGAGCACAAGAACCACTCACAGCATAAACATCCATCTTTACTGAGAAAATAAAATACTGGTTTGTGTACATATTCTTGCTCAAATGTAAATGAAAAACAATATATGATATGTTTTTTCTTAATGATACGTTATAGTGACTCCCGTATCATATGTGTATACATAAGTTCGCAACCTGAGAGTTGGGCTACTTCTTGAATATTTGGAAGTTGAGGTTCTTCTTGAATATCATTTGGAAAATTAAAACTTTTATATTTGATTTTTTTTTACCAAGTGTATAGAAGTCCTAGTTTTTTTCCTCATGGATGCACTTTTTAAATATTTTTTTCAGATATACAAAATAAATATACTAAATTAATAACTTTTTATTATTTGGAAAATCCACATTACAATTACTTAGAGCCTTAGAGGCATCAATTCTGAACACGACCCAGAGGCACAACACGAAACTGGTTTTGGGTTGGCCTGTTAGTCTAACAAGAATAATCAACATCTTTTGTTTGAGTTGACCCATTTAAATCCATCTTTTGGTAGGGTTGACCCATCTAACTCGGTTAGTAAAAGTGGTTTGTTTGGGTTATAGACTTGTAGTTGAGATAAAATTGCATCACATTATTGACATGTCAATCCATTTACATTTAAAAATATAAAAATGTATATTTATATGTTCATTCCATCAACTCGTACATAGTTGGTACAACCTTTCAATCCATATCAATCTAACACAATTGACACCCACACACATAAAGCTGATTTAACAAAAATCATCGCATCAATAAGAAATAGGTTTTCAGGTTAGGTAGTTTTCAAAAGATTACAAAAAGAAGTAAACGTTGAAGACCAATATGTACATTAACCCTAGGTGTCCTTTAATACACTTTTCTTTTTTTTTTTTTATTTATTTTCAGATTGTCATCTTCTTTTTTATCTGAAATATCTGTTCTGTTACATATGATAAGGATGGGTCATTGAAAAACAATCACATGAACCTAAAAATTGATTTCACATGATTTTGACCCTTGTGACATTTTCCTACAAAGATATTTAGGCCTTCAATGAATGAGAGAAAATCAATCTGCAAAGGATATAGACATAAATATATACATAAATGTAATAACCATCTATACATTTATGGATGAATATACATGTCATGCCACAAACCTCTTTCTAGCATGTATACACATATAGATACAACTGTAAATTTAGGATCAAGGTGAGCAAGGATCATGGGAACAACCACCAAACCTTTGATCATCGACAACATTGTAATACAAGGAAGACAGTCTGTTGTCAAACTTGGAGACGACTTTATGAACAGATAATCCACAGTAGCGCTTCCCAATCCTAGCTATGCACATGTCTATGATCTTCTTGAACATGTGGTCTCCTTTGATTAACGGTTGTTCAACAAACTCAGTCAACGCCATCCACTACATAACAAAAATAGACTAGATATTAAAATTCTTGTGTCTGTTTGTGCAGATATTTAGTTTGTAGACAAAATACACGCGTTTTACCTTGGCTGCTTGAACTTCAAGATCATCGGTCTTGATCTCACTTGAAAGTGGTCTCAGCATGCAGATAAAGAACAGATCAGATTTTTCAAAAGCCACATTATGCGCGTGCCTGCAACATTTACAAAATTATACACAGAACTTTGTGTTCAACTCCATAACTTTATATATTAAGCATACCTAAAAGCTATAACTTCCAAGAATTCGGTATCAATCTGAAACAAGAATAAGAATTAGAAAAGGTTAGATTTTAATTCAGCAGCTAAGAGTAGCCGATACTGTCATACTTCATTTTGTTCATGGATTCTTACCCCGGTTTCCTCTTTCACTTCTCTTACAGCTCCAGTGAAAATCTCCTCGGACTGGTTAACACCCAAACCGAATATTTAAAAAAATGTTATGTGTTGTATAGAAAGAAAGTCAGAATAACTTTAACAATGCATACCTCAAGAATGAAGCCAGTTGGTAATTTCCAAAGCCCAGCAAGCTCGGGTGCACAGTGTTTCTCTTGAACCACAAGAACCTACACCCAACAACATTTTCTTAAAGAACTTGTACAGATTCATGAGTAACATGTCAAATTACATGTATATGCATACCTCATTCTTGTCATTCATCACAAAACCTCCAACTCCCACTTGATGTGAAGCATTGGCAGGTAGCATGCATGGTTCATTAGGAATCCAATATGTCATCATAACATATCCTGTTTCCGCGTGATGGTACTGAAACCCTTCCTGTTACAAACATGACAACACTATCCACTCAAAATCTTTCATTATATGTCGCTCGTTCAATCTAAGATCATCAAAGCATTAAGATGAATAACAAAGCCCAAAAGGAACATGTTCTTTGTCATTACAAAGGTAGAAACTTTACCTTCACTGCTATAGGAACAAAATCACATTTGTCTACAGGCAACTTTAGCCAAACTCCTTTCTTACCCTGCAATTAGAATCAAGAAACATATTGTAATTGCCTAGAACAAAAGGGTATCTTGGGGATAAGTTCTAACAGCAAGAGCGTATCGCTATATGAATGGACTTCACCTCTGTCTTCCAAATCGAAAGAGACGACCGAAGGATAGACGCAAAAACATTAGCCTCAAATGGTAGTTTCTCAGGATTTACTACAACACCACCATACTCATCATCAAATGCATCAAGAACTCTCTTTTCCCTAAACAAACCAGGGTTTGTGCTTGATCCATCATATCTATATGAACAAGTTCCCACCTCATATTTGTCTTGCCCAACGAAACTAATAGCACCTTGAGAAGCACCTATAAAACAGTTAAAAGTATTCCAATAATCAATCCCCAATTCAATTCTCCATCACATGTATTAGGTAACATGCTAAAAATGTTCACAATCTTTCAAAACCATAAGAAACTGACTGACCCTTTTTATTCAAAGATTCCTACATCTTGTATTATCAATCAAGAACGATAAATAGCTGATTAATAATACACAATACCAACAAGAATGGCATATATTGTAGCAAAATGATACCTTTGTAAGAGCATATGAATGGGGAAACCTTAAAAGCACCAGCCTTGTAGTTGGAGGTTAAGAAAGATCCATTTGGACCAATCAAATTTGACACAAAAACTGATTTAGAATCAAATAGTTTCAAATCCATGACCAAATCTCAACTATTACTCCAATCTACACCACAAAACAAGCCCCAAAGCCTACTTATACCCAAATTGAAATCAAAGCACACAATCTTTAAAAAACCACTAGAGAATCTTGATGAAAACAAGGGGGATTTTTAGGGATGATCAATCTCGTAGAAAACTAAACTTTGTGTCCAGATAACCGATCGGCTATTGGGTGTAAATCTAGCAGTGAAGAAACAAGAAGATGGGTCTGTAAAACAGCAGCAAGAAAAGTTGTAAACAATATAAAAATCAGATTTTTAAGTCAAAAAAGAAGTGCTTTTTGTGGGATTTGTGTGAAAATGACAAAATCATTAGGGTTTGATTTAAACTTGGAGAAATTGCATCAAGATTGAGATGAAGGGGAGAAGATGAAATACAGAAATTGGGTGGTGAGTGTGAAGGAGGGAAATCTTAAATGGTTGTGTCATGTATGTGTGGCTTAAAACAGAGAATCAGCGTGTTAAATGCATAAACTTTATATTTTATTTTTATATACAAGTGTAGAAACATAGAGTCTATCCAAAATTTGTGGGTCTTGTGAGCACGCTAATCACGTGTCATTAACGTCGTTTTGTATCAACTGATTGAAAAATATCCATGTTAAAAAGATCTTTGAACAAATATCCGGGATGAGTTACTAGAAAATCATGATCAGATATTGAATGAGTTTTGGTTATTCTGAGTTAATCGGTTTGGTTATATAACTTCGAAATTTCAAAACTAGATACTAATTTCAAATAGATTTAAATCCGAGTGAATTTGATTTATTAGAATTGATTAGTACGAACCAAAGATCGATACTATTTATTTTTCAATTTAAAACATGTTTAAAATACACTCTTTTTTATCATCATAAAACAAATCTATGAGATTTGAAGTAGTGAGGAAATATGAGAACTAAATATTTAAAATCATTTTAATTGGTTTGCTAATCAGCTAAAAATCAAATTAAAAATGGTATCTAATTCAATCTGGTTCTAATTTTGAGTTTTTTTAGTCTAATTCGGAAAATGAATTGAATACTTCTGATTATGATTATTTTTCTTCTAATAAAATATATAAAATGAATAGGAATGTCATTAACAACAATAAATACAAATTAATAAAACTGTCAGACGACGTGCCTAATGAACACAAAGTGTTTTTCTACCCGAAAGGTTACAAATCTTGTCAAGTTCTGTATCAAGTTACACGCGACCAGTTACGTTTGATTTTTCATATTATAATAAGTTATATATCGGTCAAGTTAATTTAAAAAAAAAAGAGAAAAGATAACAACTATTTTTGCTAAACAAGTTTAGCCATTATTAATTGTGATTTTCATTATATTTTTTAATAAAATTCTGAACATGCACGTGATTCCCAAATTTCCTTAATATTCAAAAGATTGTTTTATGTTATGATTAAAGTGTAAAAATATTAGAAAGAATTGTTGTTATATTATATACAACTTACCTTCAGTTTTTGACTCTTTATTATATCTTAAATCGAATATCTTTAAATAAATACAATCTTGTGGTAAACGAGGCCATAACAAGTCATGTTCATTTGTATATTTTACTAGAGAAAATATATAAAATTATTCCGTTTATTCTGGTGGCAATTTGGTGTTATTTAAATCATAATTTAGAATTATAAATTCCCCTCATTATGTGGATTTTAATGGATAATGTTTAATTTTTTTAGATAATAGGCTGTCATCTGTCATTTTGTTACTTGTAATATGTTTAAATACGATCACTTATTATTATTTCAATATTTTAATACATGTCATGAGCATATAATTATGTTTCTTTCGTTAAACCCTCGAACAAAAGGCATCATATGCGAATATTATTTATAAAGAAATTCACAAAAATAGTATTTTTCTAAAGAATATTATATACATGCATAATCATTTCACTAATAAATATGTTTGCTGTGAGAATTTGCAAAACAAGATAATAGTACATGCACGCTAACTCGTGTGTCCTTTTTTTTAAGGTTTTTCTAATTGCACCCTAGTCTACTTTCTATTTACACCTTAGTCTATCATATTAATTACCTTCACTAGTTTTGTTATTCTCTAAGTCCAATTAAATTATGTCTAACAACTTGAAAATTTGAGCAAAATTAATAAGATCAGTTTACTCATTTAATAAAATTTGTTTTTTAACTATATTTCTAATGTCATCTTTACCTATATATACAAGTTTATAAATAAAGTTTCGATTCAAAACTTCTGAAATAGATCATGTTAGTATAATTTTCTGGTTGTTGCTTCCAATTCATATGTGCATGTAGAATTTTATTTTCTACTTTTTTGAAAAAGATAAGAGGTTTTTAGTGTTTTATTTTCAATTTTGGACGTTGATTTCAATTATTCTTAATTTATTTTATTCATTAATTTAAGTAGAAATTTTATTTTTATCATATTTTAGTTTAAAGTTTTCATTCACATCAAGTATTAGCTGCTTATTTATACTGCATATTTTTGTCTCTGTTATAAATGATTTTGGTACTACAACACTATCATTTACACAAGTTTGTGTTTTTAATATTATTGTAAAAAATTTGTAGTTTGTAATTTTTATTAGTTAAATTTATTTCAAGGAATTGTTGCATGTAATAAGAATGTAATACTTAAATATTAGATAACATATCTAGGTATAATTGTAACAACCTCAATTTCGTTTCTGTAGTGTGAATTTAATATGAAAAGAAAAACAAGTTTTCAAAATCTCCTTATTTAATCAAATATATTTTTTTTGCAGGGGGAACATACTTTAGAAAAAAAATTATATAGTCATAATTTTTTTTAACTGCTAAGGGTTTATATTTCTTGTGTAATAGGTAATGAGTATCATTAACAGTGATAATTAATGAGCAGTTAGAAGGTGTTTAATGCTTGAGTTAGTTGAGTTAATAAATGATTAGTAATAATAAATTATTATAAAGTAGGATAATAGTAGACTAGGGTGCAAAGAGCAACACCCTTTTTTTAAATCCATGAATGCGTACCTAAATTCCCAAATTTATGCGAAAATACTCTAGTAACATTGGAGTCTATGTCTATTGGTAGTTATATTTAATGTATGGAGTTAGACAAGCCTAGAGATTAATTTTATAGCTCATTTAATCACATACAAACACGGATATTAATATGGATTGGTTGTATTTTATCAATAAAGGTGATACAATCCTATCAAAGATCTTTAGTCACAAGAACAGTTTTCATTGTGTTTTGTTTGTAAGATGATTTGAGTGTGTTGGAATGGTATTTCAAGTGTTTAAATATTAAGTATGATCATTTGTATTTATGCTTTTGATTAGGTTGAATAGGTTAACTAGGAGTTGGAAGTGATTTTGTAGGTAAAATAATCAAGTTGGAAGCTTACATAATTAAACAAGTCATTGGATGGGTCAAGAAATAAAGACTCAAAATGCAGCAGAAAAGTTCCCACTGTAGCCTACTGTAACCATCGTAGGCTACAACAGCTTTTGTTTTAAAACAACAGAAAGCACCACAGCGTAGGGTACGCTGGCTGCCGTAGCCTACGCCAGAGCCTCCGTGGAACACCTATAAAACAACGTTTTTGTTAGGTTTCACCGACCATTTGCCCCCCTATTCGACCTAAGACGATTTTGGACGAATTTTGGGAGTTCCTAGACCTTTGATTCATCATTCTACCTCGTTCTAACACCATTCAATCATCTATTATGCAATTAAACAACGATTTTGAAGATCATTCAAGAACAATAAGCGGCTAGTCTTCTCGTGATCTACTTCGGGTAATAGGTTTTGTGTGATTAGGTTATCGTTTGTGCTTGAATTGTGTTGGGATTAAACTTTAGAACCCGTTAAGTTCTTTTATAAGTTTGGCTTGTGTTTCAATTGTTTAAACGATTGTTTTGGTTAATCTTGATTTGAATGTCATATAATTTTGCGCGAGTTGTATGATTGCAAAGTTTTGGTTGTTAATTCAATTGGTATCGTGTACTAAGACCTGTTAAGTCTTGGTTATATATATCACTTAATTACACGCATAGAATCCCCATTAAGGATTTTCCACCAAGTTAGATTAAACGATTACCGAAAACCAAATCTTGATCCTGGAGTGGATTACTCTTTTCCATAATTGTCTTCTTAATCAAGTTTAATCATTTGTAATTTTTTTTCTTATTTAGTTTTTTAATCATTCCAAAATCTAATTTTACAGCCAAGAGGCAATAGTTTAAGTAAAGTGATAATTTGGTTAATTGTTTCTTCTAAATCAATTTACAATACACCGACCACTAATTCCACGAGGATCGACAACCCTATTTATCCTAACTAGTTTAAGGTGAATAGGAACACACATTTTAACATCTTATTTGATTGGTACTTGTGACATCCGTCACCAGAAGGTCCGTCAATTAACGTGGTTTTCGTTAACTTTTCTTCGCTCGATCATTCCTCATCTTTATAAACTATTCGTGTGGATATTATACTTGCTTTATCGTCTTTATTCTTGTGTTCGTATCGTTAACGTATACTATCTTTAAAAACTTTTACAACTTTCATCATCGTTACCGCTAAATATAACATTTTTATATAATATTATTGTCACTTGTCACACCCCAACCTTGATGGCGGAATCGTCGAGATGTGAGGGTTAAGATTGTTCACAGCCACATAACGCTATATTAATTTGTAAATATTATTATCATAAGTCTTAAAATGAATTACAACCGTAAATCTCAAACAAGAAATAAGTTCAACATAACTCAAACATAACATTTGGTTTATTTAACTAGGTCCAAGTCCTAGAATATGCCAGCAACATAAGTTCACTTCAAACTTGGGGGTTTTCCTGAAACATGATAAAAATAAAAGGTCAACTATAAATAGTTGGTGAGTTTCCAAGGTTTTCATACATAATATGAAAAGGTTACAAGTAGCAATTCATGTCATAGGTTATAAGCTAGTAAGGTTATAGAACACATATCGTTACAACCAAACCTCGACTTGATTACAAGTATAAAAGATTGGCTAAGTGTACTTGGTTCCCTAGTGCACAAGCGTACGGCCCCTAGGAGTCGGCAATACCTTGACTTTAGCACCAAATAGGCTTGTCAGGCCCAAAGATCTAAGACGTCGCCAGGCTAGCAATAGTTAATGATTGTAAACAAACTATGTATCTCATATAAACACTTACAATACACAAATAACCATGACCAAATAATAGTAGAATTGCATGTGCATTACAAGTCTCAAATGTTTAAACGTGTATGTAATATAAGCATCATATTTCACCCCAAATAAGTGTGAAATTATAAAAAAGGGGACAAGGAAAACTCACATGGAAATAAACATTTCAAGATGATATAAAAGATTACAACATAAATCCCAAGTGTCCATTACAAGCACCTAAATATATAATTTACAAGATGAAGATTAAGGTTAATATATTGATTAATGTTTAAATAAGAATTAGGGTTTTGATGAGTAATTATGTTTATAATGATGATGATAATAATTTAAACGAGGTTCCAAATGGTTTCTTTTACAAGTTGTTTAAACGTATAGATTCCAAGATTAGGTTTGATAATAAGATTAACAATAAAACATGAACTAGGGTTTCAAATGAAATTTGGGAGTTTAATAATAAATCATTTAGGTTTAATAAAGATAATTTAAATCAATTAAGACCAATAATAATTGAAATTGTCTTAACAATTTAAGTTATTGATTTTATAAAAATTAAGTATAATATGTGAAAAGAAAATAATTAATTTAAAAATTAACTATTTAAAAGTTGATGAGGATGTTACATATTATAATCATTTTATAAGGTTTTGAGATTTTAAATAATTTATTATAAAGTTTTAAAAACTTAAAGCAATTTATATTGTTTTATAATTTTCAAGAATTTAAATAAAAGTTAACGAATAACTTCATTAAATGATATAACATGCTCAAATGATTAGATAATAACATATTATTCACATAATCATTTTAACAACTACTTGAAGAATTAGTTATTTATCATTTAGATTTATAATTTAATATAATTTGAAACATAATATAGTTATATTACACAAAAGAATTTATAACGTTTTAAAATAAAACTCCATTTAAAATATCGTGATTTAAACGATAAAATTTAAGGACAGTTCGGGTCACTACTATTTTGTTAATTATTTAAAATATATGTTAATAATTCAAAAATAACCTTTAAAATGTTTTATTACAAAGGTTTTTAATTGTTTAGTATTTTAAAATATTACTAAAAACTATTTGACAACTTAAAATATATTTAAAGGTTATAAAATATTTTTCCATATTATTAAAAATTTTCTAAAGTTGATTTAAGGCTTAAAAAGCCATTTTAAAAAAATATGGGGGTGCCCGGGGTTCGAACCCGGGACCTCCAAGGTAGCATGAGAAGACTTAACCGGTGAACCAAGGCATACAGCCGCGGTATCACCCGGTTTTTAAATCTTAAAAACACACTCACAAAAGAACCCCCAATTTACATAAGAACCCTAGTTTGATTGTGAATCAAATTGAACTTCGTTTGATGTTCTTCACCAGATTAACCATAGGGCTTTTGATCCCCAAAGAGAACCGAGCATGTGAATATGTTTAATTACCTGGTTTCGTTCACAATCGACGGGAACAAAGAATCTTTAAACCGCGACAGAGGGGAATTGATTCTGAACGTTTAGGTTGATGATAATCCGATTAATTGTAGGTTTAGCTTCTTTAGACTTCGAGAAATGAAAACCCTCTGTCAATCGAAGGTAATTTGTAGAAAATATGGGGTTCGACTAAACGCAACCCGCAATAAGCTTCGAGTAGTGATTATGGCTTTCGTGTGTTTTTCAGATGAAAATGCAATTGGTGATAGCTTAGGAACAGCTGAACGATCGTTTATGTTCAATTAATTAGATTATTAACAGGTTTTAATCGTTGAACGGTTAGAAAATTTGATGCCGACGGTTACAAAGCTCGAACGACACTCTTAGCCGACTTTAAACTCAAATTAAAGGGTACTTAAGGTTAGAAACATAATCCCGATGACATTCGTAACGGTTTGGGGTCGAATTTGTAGGGTTTCGGGGGTATTTGAGGTCACCGGAGCCGCGCCGGAGGTTTGCCGGCCGGTGACCGGAAATACGGGGTTAAGGGCGATGGTTTGTTTGAATTTTAATTTTTAACACTAACGGCCCCTGCAGTTTCATGCTTTATTATTTCATGCCCAAACTTCCATTTTAAGTTTCTAAAATGACACATTACCCCTTAACCTTTTTAAACTTTAAGATTAATTAATTTTAATAACTTATCAATTATTAATCATTGTTATCATCTTTAATTTATTTTGTTACCAACATCACTTTCATTTATTTATTGTTGTTGATATCAATTTTATTAATATTGTTATTATTATTAGTATTATTATTATTTAACTTTTCATGTTAATATTATTATTATTAAAATCATTATTAAGATATTTTTTTTACTTAATTATTATGTAATCATTTACATTATCAACCTTCAAGTTAAAGAATTAAAAACAAATTGAAGAAATAAACATAAGTAACCCATGAGTTCCATATTAGGCAATAAAGGCCCTTACAACATAAACGACATTAACTTTTAATTAACGTAAAAATACCGGATGTTACATCACTAATAAAACCATTTTTAAGTTACAAATATCATTAAATACATTTTTATCATTAATATAACTAACCTATTAAAGTCGTTTTCAACCGAAACATTTTTGGGAACTCGGGGGCTAAGTGCAGGGACTAAAATTGACATTTTGCAAACTTGGGATGGGTATAAAAACCCCATTTTCCCAGCCCTAGACTTATCTTCTTCTTCTTCTCCTTCATTCTCTTCTTCACTTTACACCTTCTTTCTTGCACCAAAACCATCCCGTTTGCTCTCGTTTTCGTCGTCTAGACTTCGTCTACAACCGAGTCTACTCCATTCTTGCAGGTAGACGACCTTGGTTGTCCCTTTCTTGCTCGTTTTTCTGCTGTCCATTTTAGGGTTTCGGGTGTTCGGGTTCAACCCGAACACATGAGGTCGTGTGGGTGCGTGTGATGTCCTTCTGCGTGTGCTTCTTGTTTGTGTGTGTTTGTAGTGTGTTTCTGGAAGTCCTTGTTGTGTAAAACTCGTGCTCGGAGCAGCCGGAGGCTGCTCTGCACAGCTGCAGTCGCGAATCTGCCATTCTGGCGACTGGGTTTGTCATGCGACTGAGCCGTGCGACTGGGTGAGTCGTGCGACTGTGTCATTCGGGCGACTGAGTTGTGCGACTGGGTATGTCGTGCGACTGAGTCGTGCGATCGAATGAATGCATGCGATTGAGTCAACGACCGAATGAATGTATGCGATTGTGCGTGTATCGCACGACTGAAGGCCAATCGTACGAATGAAGGTTCAGTCGTACGAATGAAGCTGATTCGTACGAATGAAGGTTGATTCGTGCGTATGGATGTTGAGTCGTGCGAATGGGTGTTGTGTGGTACGACTGAATGCCAGTCACACGAATGAAGGTTCAATCGTACGAATGAAGCTGATTCGTACGAATGAGGGTTGATTCGTGCGAATGGAGTGTTGTGTCGTGCGTCTGGTCCTGTCGTGCGACTGAAGTTGTTGTGTGTAAATTCCTTCTGGTGTGTGGTGTGTGTATGTCGTGTGATGTTAAGGTGACATCAACACGATTGCCGTTGCTAATGACAATGTTAAAGTCGACGCTGTCAAACTTACTAATGTTATTCCAAATCAAATCAACTTAACATTTTACAAGTATCAATAACCGATTTGTAACTATTAATATTTACCAAATACTCCTTTAATAACAATGAAGTCTCTACACAAATATCATCAGCAATGGCGACGATTTCTAGTACTTGGATCTACATAAGATCTAATGCGTGTGTCTGCTTGTGTGTGTTACACGCGACCGAACCGATACAACCCGAACCGACCGAACATTATTATATGCTTTATACATATCATTAATGCTTAATAATAACTGTCAATAGGTGTTTGACCGTTTATTGCATACTACATTTGGGAACTTTGATCATTCATACTTACCACTTAACAAGTGAGTTTCGTGGCCCCTTTTTATGCTTATACAACTTTTCAGTCGTTTACAAACTTGGGGGAAAAGTATGCTCACCCATTTTCTATGCTGTACAACATACATACAATTTACATACTTGGAATCAACGTGTTGCTGTTTTGTGAGTACTTATCTGATACATGCTTGGGTCTGCTGTGTGGTTCTTTCTTTACAACCATTTAATTCCAGTGTGGGAACCGACGGATAGGTATTGGTAGTACTACTGGGTTGACACCCCCACCCTTGTTTGTTGGTATACTAGTTAGTACCAACAGTAGCCAGGAACGGGCCTTGGGTGAATATATTCCAACAAGATTCTGTGTGTACGTCGTTAGGTTTGGTTGTAAAGCTCATGTCATGTGATTTTGCTTACTTATAACTGTATACACGGTATTCCACATCATTTACTATACAACATCAATTACTTATTTACTATTTAAACCTGCGAGCTCACCAACAATTTTGTTGACCATTTTGAGCATATCTTTTCAGGTGACAATGCTAACTGAAGATCTAGGTGTGCTGCCTTAGTGGAGACCCTAGGATGCAGTTTTGAGACTAAACATATCTTACAAACAATCATTTTGAATCATTGTTGTAGTCTGATTAAACAATTTCATTCTTTTGATACCTGTTCCCGGGTTATGGGAATTTACATTACAATGTTATCATCTTTGACTATGTGAATCATTTAACATGTTTATGCTTATGGCTATGTTGTCGTGAATATTGACTAAACACGACACAAGTCTCCATTTGTGTCGGGTGTCGTCATGACACGCTTTATCATCATTTATTATATTGCATCTCTATTGTCTACCATGTGTTATGACGATCCCGATCTCGTTACATCCCCGTGTTTCCGCTTTTAGCGGGGGTGTGACAGTACTTCGACATTGATCATAAGGTTAATAAGTGGTGTTGTGAAACAATATCAACTTATTAAAAAGTAAGAGTAGTTGATATGTTAATAATTATATGTGTTTGCGGTACACACACACACACACACACACACATATATATATATATATATATATATATATATATATATATATACATTTTAAGTCATTTTTAATTACACATTTCTTTTAAATAGATATTTATTTGTGTTTTATTTGAATTTTGTAGTTTCGGTGGAGCCTAAATAATTTTTGTGAAGAAACTCAAGAGTCAAAGAAGTTCAAGAGGAAAAATATTTTGTGATATGACTATATCGGAGCTGATATGACTATATCGGTGCTGATATGCTCATATCGACTACGAAATATCAGCTATCAAACTTCAAACAACTTATTTCTAAAGGTGAATATGGTCGTATAATTTCTGATATGGCCAATATTGTGATCAAAAACAGGTTTATAACCCTAATACACCATGTTTCTAACATAACTTTTATTTTTTCAAAACCCTAGCATCCCTCAAATCCCTAGTTGATTTGGGTCTTTTTTAAGACTTTTTTTTGGGAGATTTAAAGGCAAAGATTGAAAATATCACACTTTCAAGTAGGATCTAACATCATCCATCCTATTTTCCACTCAAATTGGTATAAATTTCTCTAAATCTACTATGAGTTCTTTCAAGTTTTTGAGTTTGGGTGCATTTTTTAAGCCTTATGTAATAAACTCATATTATCACTTGGATTGAATTAAACATATTTAGCATGATTAACAACTTGTACATGATTCTTGGTGTTGTTTATATTGATATCATGATGAAACATAATTATTCTTTCAGTGATTATGTGTATATCTTATACTTTGATGAATGTTTAACCTTGTGAGTGTTGTAAACATGTCATGTTAGAAAATCTTATGTTTTTACAAGACTTGTACATATGATTGCATATTTTGTGTGTAATTTCTGACATGTGGCTAGTAATGGTAAATGAAGGTTGAAGGTTTAGTAAAATTAGGTAAATGTGCGTCCTTATACTTATGTCTATAAAGATCATGGTGTATGTCATGAATCTTTCTTGTCATTGGTTATGAATTGGTTTTGTAATCATGATATGATGTGTATGAATTGAAGAGTAATTATAGTTTTGTCTATTTTATATAAGTTGAAGTGGAGTCGAAGTCCAGATGGCATATTTAATTGATTGCGTATCTTCGTCTTTATTTTATTGTTTTTTTAGTTTAACTTGCTAATCATTTTTAGTTAATTTTGCAATTTACAAATCCAAACTTAATTGATTGGTTAGATAGTGATGTTTTATATTGGGAGCTCTTATGTTCGCGGATCGATACTCGGTTCTGACCTTAAGCTATATTATTATGTAATAGGTGTACTTGCCTATTGTGTGTTGATGTGTGTAAAGTATATATATATTTTTGATATGAAAAAATTCACACAATTTGTTTTGATTTTAAAGAAACGATTATCACCTTTAGACTAACTACACACAATAGGCAAGCGCACCTATCGTATAGTAGTATAGCTTGAGGTAAGAACCGAGTATCGATCAGTGGACACAATGGCTCCCAATACTAAATCATCATCACTATTTAACCGATCAATTGAGTTTGGATTTGTGAATATTATAATTAACTAAAACGATTAGCAATTGAAACTAATAAATTAAGAAAGTAAAGACGAAGATACACAATCAATTAAAGATATCACTTGGACTTTGATTCCACTTAGCATAGAATTAACAACTTGCACAAACTCGAGGTGATACCATTTTTTTACACATGAAACATGGAAGTAACCTAAACCCCCGTCAAGGATATTTAAACATATAATCATTCGGAAAGCTAGAATATTAAACACACAATAGCCACCTAAGTTATGTCATGAAGAACTAATGATACAATTATATTAATGTTAAAGATGAATTAGACTCCCATTAGGGTTATCTAATTCCACAAATTTTTGGAAAGTTAACACGATAAACACATGACAACCACCTCAACTTGCGTAAACTAGACAAAACTATAACTATTCTTCAACTCATGAACATCAAACCACGATTATAAAATCAATTCATAACCAATGATAAGAGAGATTCATGACATATACTATGGTTTTCTCAAACATAAGCATAAGGATGCACATTTACCCAATTTTACTAAAGCCCCAACCTTCATTCATTATTCCTTGTCAAATGTCATAAAATTACATACAAAAGATGCAATCATATGCATAAATCTTGTAAGAACATGAGGTTTTTCAACATAACATACTTACAACACCCACAAGGTTGGACGTTTCATCAAACTAGAACAAATACACATAATCATTGAAGAATAATCAAGTTTCATCATGACATTAACATAAACAACACCAAGAATCATGTACAAGTTGTTAAATCATGCTAAGTTTCATCTAATCCAAGTGATATTAAGAGTTTAGCCCATAAGGCTTACAAAAGACACACCCAAACTCAAGAACATGGAAGAACTCATAGTAGATCTAGAGAAATTCAAACTAATTTTGAGTGGAAATGGGGTGGATGATGTTAGATCTTTCTTGAATGTGTGAAATCTTCAATCTTGACCTTCAAATCTTCCAAAAACTCTTGAGAAATGCTCAAAGGCACCTAAGGGTTTTGAAAGAAATGATTTTTTTTAGAAATAAGGTGTACTAGGGTTATAAACCCGTTTTCTGCCCGAATATGGCCATATTTACGCGATATGACCATGTTCAGCTTCAAAAATAAATTATTTAGAGTTTGGCAGCTTATATGACCATATTCAGCTCAATATGGTCATATCAGAAGCATTTTCTTCTTGAACTTCTTCAAATCTTGGGTTTTCTTCACAAAAATCACCGAGCTTCATCCGAAAACTACAAAATTCAAATAAAACACAAATAAGTGTCTAAATTATGAATTTTGTATCAAAATTGACTTAAAATGCAAAGAAATATATATTAAAAACATGTATATTTATTATCATATCATGTGTAGTTAGTTTGAAGGTGATAATCGTTTTTTAAACTGTGTGAAAAATTCTTACTAAAAATCTATATTTACACACATTAGCAGCATATATGCCACTTCATATCCACATGTTTACATGAAACACCCAAGAACATGATTTTGTGTGCCCTTAAACTCGTGTATCATTCTTTATTCCATCAATGCTTGCTTAAATTCCCGACTTGCGTAAAAAACACTCATGTAGCATTTTCACGTATATCATCAATAAACGTACCTTTAATGAAGTTAAGTTCATATGTGATATTACCCACGTATTCATAGTGATATTCATATTTTCCCGCTAATATTCGTGTATCTAGGTGTTAGTATTCATATTTACCTTGAATCAATGGCATGTATCTATGATGATGATCCAAGCATATTGTAGATCTCAACAATCACATGACCAATCTCCATTTGTGGTTAGGTTGTAAGATCAACAAGTGTTGTGCAACACTTATCAGCTCATCAAAAGGTTAGAGCATCAATTGTGTCTTGTTTCGATATATATCCACATGTTTTTATAACATTCGATGGATGGCAAACACCAAGTTTTTATTTGTCTAAAAAGTTAAGGTTTCTTGCTACTATGTGACTGTCACACCCCGACCGACGGCGGAATCATCGAGACGGACGAATGTGAAATGATTGTTCATAGCACATGGAACTAAATAAGTTGGAATATTATTAAATACCATTTTCATTGAACAATACAAGACAATTAAGTCAATACAATACAACAAAGATATAAACGACAACATAAGATGTTTAATTAAACTAAGTCCAAGTCCTATATGAGCAAGAAGAGTTCCTCAAGTAGTAAACCTGAAACATGTTAAAAATAAAGGGTCAACTTTGAAAGTTTGTGAGTTTTCATGGGTTAAACACACACACACACACACACACACACACACACATATATATATATATATATATATATATATATATATATATATATATATATATATATATATATATAAGATTTACAAGTAGCAATTCATGTCAATGGTTATGAATTATGCAAGTTTATAGAACACATATAGCTACAATCAAACCTTGACAGATTACAAGATTAAACGATTAGCTAAGTGTACTTGGATTAACCAAGTAGGCTTGTCAGGCCCATAGATCTATGACGTCGCCAGACTAGCAATAGTTAATGATTGTCAACATATAATGTATCTCATATAACACTCATAATAATACCAATAACCATGACAAAAAGTAAAGATGAATTGCATGTGCATTTACAAGTATCAAGATGTTTACAAGTGTAAGTTTATAAGGTTAACATGTTTCACCCCAAAAGGTGTGAAATAAAGTAAAAAAGGGCATGGGAAACTCACATTGTATAACGATGGTTGTAGAGTACATAAGGAAGATTGGATGTTCAAGAGTCAAAGGTGATATCCTAAAGGATAAAAAGAAACAATAACTTGAGGTCGGAATTCATTACAAGAAGTTAGGACGTTTAGAGATTGTCAAAAGGTGAAAGCTAGATTGAAAAAGGATTATTGCACAATTTTCAGATTCTATACAGAATGTTTAGTACGTGTTTGAACAGGTTTTAAAAATATCAAACGGTTTCATAAAATTATAAAAATTTACAGTTAACTAGTTCAAAGTCTCCCGGAAAACTTTTGTTTAGAAACGTTTTTATGAAAAGACCCGTAAATAAGTCAAAACAGCAGCACAAGACAGAAGGTGCTGAAATGCGCACTTATCTTGTGAAGGCTATTTTTAAGTCGTCCGATTGAGTTTGAAGACGTATAAACTATCGTTAAAAAGGTAATTCAATAAACTTAATATTGGCGTCTGATTTTACTAAAATTTAGTTTGTTATCACCAAGTTATGATTAGTTGAAGTCAGACTATATTCTGCCAAATATATAGTAAGGCACTTATGTGCACTTTTAAAATTGTTAAAGTATGAAACGGATTAGAACAAATTTATTATGTCGATATATGGTATATTAGACTTCATTTGAGTTATATAAAAAATATTCCAAGTCTTTAGCATAGCCATCATTTAGATAAATAATCTTATGGAATAACCGAATGCGGCGGCATAGCCGTCCATATGCAAACGAGATTCTTTGTTTACGTTAGCATGTTCTTAGCTTGATTTAGGAATGTTAGTGATTGTTATAAGGTTAGTGAAAGTTAGAATGTTAATGATCAAATGATAATGATTAAAATTAAAAGAGATTTAGTAGAAGAAAGAATAAAAATAAGAACATGAAAACAATTGAATGTTAGATGATTAGAACAATATAGATATACATAATATAAAAGCAATTAAGATTACCTTAATATTAGAAACTTCTTGAAATTACTTGTAAAATAAAAATTTTAAAATTAATCATAACCAATAGATGAAAGAAAGATATGTATGTATGTATGTATGTATGTATGTATGTATGTATGTATGTATGTATGTATGTATGTATGTATGTATGTATGTATGTATGTATGTATGTATGTATGTATGTATGTATGTATGTATGTATGTATGTATGTATGTATGTATGTATGTATGTATGTATGTATGTATGTATGTATGTATGTATGTATGTATGTATGTATGTATGTATGTATGTATGTATGTATGTATGTATGTATGTATGTATGTATGTATGTATGTATGTATGTATGTATGTATGTATGTATGTATGTATGTATGTATGTATGTATGTATGTATGTATGTATGTATGTATGTATGTATGTATGTATGTATGTATGTATGTATGTATGTATGTATGTATGTATGTATGTATGTATGTATGTATGTATGTATGTATGTATGTATGTATGTATGTATGTATGTATGTATGTATGTATGTATGTATGTATGTATGTATGCATGTATGTATGTATGTATGCATGCATGTATGTATGTATGTATGCATGTATGCATGTATGTATGCATGTATGCATGTATGTATGCATGTATGCATGTATGTATGCATGTATGCATGTATGTATGCATGTATGCATGTATGTATGCATGTATGCATGTATGTATGCATGTATGCATGTATGTATGCATGTATGTATGTATGTATGTATGTATGTATGTATGTATGTATGTATGTACGTATGTACGTATGTACGTACGTACGTACGTACGTATGTACGTACGTACGTACGACGTACGTACGTACGTATGTACGTACGTATGTATGTACGTACGTATGTATGTACGTACGTATGTATGTACGTACGTATGTATGTATGTACTGTATGTATGTATGTATGTATGTATGTATGTATGTATGTATGTATGTATGTATGTATGTATGTATGTATGTATGTATGTATGTATGTATGTATGCATGTATGTATGCATGTATGTATGCATGTATGTATGCATGCATGCATGCATGTATGTATGTATGCATGCATGCATGCATGCATGCATGTATGCATGTATGTATGTATGCATGCATGTATGTATGTCGTCATCTTCCATGTATCTTGATTCAGTTCCACTCGATTATAGTTATGTAATTGAGAAATTTGATTTTGTAATTAAATGGTAATTTTGTCAAATTATATGATTAACAATTTAAATTAATAGAGTTATATTTTTAATAAAAATAACAATTTCTTAAAATATTGGGGAGGCAGATGCAAAAAGAAAATCTTTTTTTAGATGAAAATAACAAATGTGATTAAAAAACATAAAAGAAAACATCAATTCACTTTTACTGAAATTAATTACACAATTAGTTTTAAAGAATTGTAAGACAGGTTTTAAAACTTATAACTACTTCTACTGTTAAACTTTTATAAAATTATCTTTCTATTCTTCGTATTATAAAATAATATAGACATATGATCAACTTGAAAAATCGTTGACGATAAATGTTAGTAGAAAGGATGACATGTGACTAGGTGTTAAGTTAAATTTTTGCTATGTTTGATGTAATAAAAAGGGATACCCAACGCGTAACTTTTGACTATATGTAACTAAATTTCTATTTTAAAGAATCATGAATTTAATATCTACTTTTTGCTAATCATATATCACGTTGTTCTTTTTTACTAGGGTAAGTATATTGTATTCAATACATGTGAAAAAGACTATCTTATCCGTACACGTAAAAAGTTATAATAATAAGAATATTTATTTTCTCTTTTTATCGTTGTGAATTATATTCCCGGTGGCGTTTTTCAAAATCTTTCTGTCCCTATCTTTTCACCATTTTTTACTAAATTTAATTATCACTATTTTCTACGGTTGTTTACACATACACAATATGAACAACAAAAATTTTAAGATTTTTGTCAAGGTGTTATTCTATTTCGGTCACTTGTGGCTACCAAACATGCCAAACTTTACGAAGGTTTTCAATTTCACTGTTTTTGCTTTATGAGGCTGCCTAACTTAATAAACATTGTGAACATTAGAAAATATATTCATTCGACTAGGGTGTGACTGATGAGTCACGACTAACGCCTACGACTACAATCATTTCCATCACTAATTATAATAGAGTAATATTCCTATTGGTTTAATAATTAGCTATTTAATGATATATATTTATATAAGATTTATATGAATTTATAATCATATTTAATAATTAAGATAAGTTAAATAAATTGATCACAACTTAATAGTTAATTTGATTACTGATATATTTATGTAATATTAAAATTATTGTATGAAACCTTGACCGTAAAATTTGTTGGAATTTAGGAATTATCATCTATTAATTTTACATCTAATCTCCCTTCTTTTAATGTCGCTAATATTATATATAAATAGATAGATGATCTAGCAAACTAGCAATAAGCTAAATCAAAAAAAAATAAAAAAAATATCCCATTACATGTTACATATCAGAAAATATTAACGTCAATCTATTTTTTTAAGACAAGTCTAACTTCTCTTAAATATACTTCAAATTGACTTTAATTTCTTCCAATATTCCTTTTCTTTTCTAGTCCTCTAAACTAACTACATATAAACAAGATTTAAATATTTTTTTGATCTCTAGTTTTATATTATTTTTCTATTATTACCGCCGGTGTGATTATGTTTTGTACAAGTTTTTTACATAGGACTCAAACCTTTAACTTACAAAATTTTTTTATATCACGCGTTAACTTTGATGGTTTTATTATGTTACCAAAATACCCCTTTATTATGTTTTCTAGGTAAAGTTTTATGACTTTTATGTTATGATCCTGAATATCCATTTCTTAATTATTTATTACAAACTGAGCACTTTACTTCTTCCGATCTTTATTTACATCACATCTCAAATTTTTAAGCAACAAAAATAACACCAAACTACACGTGTCAATCACCCACTATCTCCAATTTCATGCAATCACTCTCCATCGGACACCAACAACCCACTGCCACCACGTGCCACCGCCAACACCACCTTTATAACTTATAATCTTTACAGCTTACAACACATCTTCATCTCTTCACATTCCAAAACATTAATCAATCATCATCATTCAGTCATTCACCATGGCTCAAAACCAACAACACTATCAACAACACCAGCACCAGCAGCTGTCGCACCAGGTCGTCAAGACCGCAACCGCCGTGACCCTAGGAGGGTCCCTGGTGGTCCTGTCGGGACTCGTCCTAGCGGCCACGGTGGTCGGTCTTGTGGTGGCAACGCCGGTGCTGGTAATCTTTAGTCCAATACTGGTACCGGCGTTGATCACCCTCTCGCTGATATTCAGCGGGTTTATGACCTCGGGCGGCCTGGGTGCGACAGCTACGTTTGTGCTGTACTGGATGTACCGGTACGTCACCGGGAAGCACCCGGTGGGGTCGCACCAGCTCGATATGGCCCGGAATAGGATCGCCGCCTCGGCGATGAGCGTGAGGCATAAGGCGGAACAGTTGGGGCATCAGACGGCTGGGAGGATCGCTGGGGGTGCAACCGGTGGTCAAGGGGGTCAGGTTAGGGTGGAGCATCAGCAGGCCTAATTAGTGATTAGAAACTTGTTAATTACGGGTATTAACGACGGTGGTTGTGTGTGTGTGTGTCTAAGTGTGTTTTTGTAAGTGGTGGAGGTTTAACCTGATGCATGTGGTAGCATGTGTATAAATTAATTAATTAATAATAATATGATAATATCATCTTAGTATCTTACTTTCGAGTTTGAAAACATCTTCGTTTAAGAGACTGATGTACATTTTCGGCTTTATCAACGGCTTAAAAAAATAAGCTAGGGCTTTAGGCCTACTCATTTTAATAGACCATAAAAAATAAATTTTATTGTATAGCTTATTTTCTATCTAAGCTCAAAATAAACTAAATTAAAAAAAATGAATGAAAGAATGAAACCTAGGTCGGCAGGTCGTAAATCTTCAATACAAGCTGTTGGTGTATTTTTGATTGGGGGTTGGAGTTGGGGAGTTGAAATGAAGAGACGAATAAAACCAAATGGTTAAAATAAACAACCATACACCATGATTCGCTTATGATTTTACTTGCCCTAAATGAATCCAGCCACCCAAAACTTTAATTTCTTCATTAAAGTCACGAAAAATGAACCCCCAAACCCCCCCAAATTTCATCCGGTAGAGTCACGATTTGCTTCTTTGATTCCGTTGCAATTAAGAAGCCTTTAAACTTCGATTTCATCTGGACATCTAGTGGAGTAACGGACTCACGATTAGATACTAGGTTAAACGGGTTTGGTAAATTGCTTAATGTATTTTTAATTGTTTTTCTTTAATTCTTGTCCTAGGGACAATTAATTGATAATTGTTTTAAGTTTGTTTTAATTTTGTATATGCTTCTTTTTATTTGATTTGCATATTGCTAATTGTTTATTTGTTTTAGCTTTTTACTTGTTATAGTTTATTAGAATATAAAATCATTGAATCAATTAGGATTTGCTTTGAATTAACTGATTTAGGAATCATGAATTAACTAGTGCTTGTGCTTTAAAACATGAGAGTTTTTAAAGATAAAGTTTTAAAAAGCCTCCGATTTCATCTTCGCTTAAGGCCTCTAAAAATGTTAAGACGCCAATGTTGTTTATTTATAATTAGCTAAGCTGAAATAGGATCTTATCTCATACGACATAGGATCGTATCTCATACGAAACTTTCACAAATCACATCACATTCTCTGGGCATATACTTACAATTTTTCAAAAATCTCTATCCCTTCGATTTATTTCATATTTTCTAAAAATCTTCCAATTAAGAGTTTTTGAGTTGGGTGATCTCAAATTTAGAGAACATCAAGACATCAAGTTTCTTTTAAAAATTTTGTGGATATGTCATATATAATTAAATCTTCTTACTCTGATAAAATGGTGTCATTGAGATGACACGTGTCAACACCACAATCATCTCCATCAAAATTTCCCCCTCTCTCCTATTAAATAATTACCTTAATTACTAATAATATTTTTTGATATTTTTTAAATTTAATAAATTAAAAAAGAGATCTATTTATTAATATTATTTTTAATTGAAAAAATTAAAATAAATTTTTAAAAAATTGATATAACTGTTTTATTACTTATAGTCATTTCTCATATATAATTTCAATTATATCATATCTTAGAATATTATTTTATAATTAATAAACTTTATTATATTATATTTTATTTATTCAAACCGTGTAACACACGAGTTTACTAAAGTTATGCATTCAGGAGAACAGAGATGTTCCAATACCTTGGTTTCATCATGATCTGCTATTAGTGCTTGGTTTGGAGAAGCATCTTCCACCTGAAAGCTCCAGTCAAAGCCTCCTTCTTCAACAGCAACAACAGCTTGTTGCTTTGGCTTCTCATTCTGGGGGGCTTTCTCAGTGTAGTTTGGTCTGGTTTGTGCTTGGCCACCATTTGTTTTAGGTGCCTTACATTCTCTAGCAAAGTGGCTCATCAGGTTACAGTTGTAACACTTGACTTTGCTTTTATCCAAGTCAAACTTTCCACTGGTTGCATTGCTTGGAAACCTCCTTCCAGTTCTCTTGTAGAACTTCTTGGCTCTATGAGTGAGAAGAGCCATCTGCTAGACTATTTCCATATATTCCAGATCATATGGATGGATACAGTCCAGGTCTTCAAGAGTGAAAAGAGAGTTGCCACAGCTTTCATCAGAAGACACAAAGGCTTGAGAAGAATTTGTCTTTTGGAATGGGCTTCCTTGAGTGTAGTTCTCCCTGGGTGTCTCTGGAAAGGTGATGAAAGGACCCTTTGGTAAATTGTCAGGGTAACATATAAGATGATGTTAGGGTTCTATGCCATCCCTTTCAACCACATGCAGGGCTGAACCCAATTGATTGTTGGAGTTGCCAGATGAACCTTGCATGTTCATCTCCATCTGGTAACCACTGAGAATCCCATATAACTCTGTCAGAGTAAGAGTTTTGAGATTTTCAGTCCTCTTGATCACCACACAATAGTGTGTCCATTGTTCTTTTCATATTTTTTTCTTATGGACTTTTTGTTCTTAATCCAAAAATTAAGGCACAGTCAGTTTTGTAGCCCACACAATCAAAAAGTTTTGTAGCCCACACAATTAAAAAACTAAAGCACAAAGTAATACATATATATAAAATACCATTTAAAATTTAGGGCCCTAAGAAAATGATAGCTTAAAACCTTTGTTTTAGGGTTTGACCCATTGAACCGCCCCTGTTTACTGCTAAGATTTAAGCCTTAGTGGAAAGGGGGGGGGGGGGGGGGGGGTGTGTGTGCCAACACAGAGTTTGGTGGTGTTGCGTTCGGTTAAATCAAAGTGTTTTCAGATATAAGATCATTCGATGGTGTTAAGCATTGTTAACGGCGACAACGGGATGGTGGTTTCCATTTGAACTCGTTGAAGCTATTAACAACAATTACACGAAGATCTGGTTTGTGTGACAGAATGATTTTTGAAGAGGAGTGGATTAATTTATTAATGATATCATAAGAGTTAAGAGTATAAAAATGTAAATAGATAAATAACTTAAAAGCTTTAAAACAACAAACATGCTCTCACATAAAATGCATTTGAGACTACTTAATCCCAAAAACTAACATAAATAAACGTTGAGAACTAAACATGCAACTCACTTATAAAAGTTTGAATTAAATTTACAACTTTTCAATTCTAAGAACAAAAAATGCAATACAATCAAATTAACTAGAGAGATTAAGTTTATAATTTCCCTACAAAAAAACCAATACCTTACACTTAGTTAAAAAGTTAAAAGAAGTTAACATTATCTTTTCTTTAATCAAAATAAACTCTAGTCTAAACACGACCGCCTACCGCGTAAACCTAGGGATGAAACCTCTAAATCCACGAGGGTCAAACCTTTGAAACTCGAAAAAACCTCGAATCACCACCGGTTCACATCCCATCTTTTCTCTACAATGCTCCGGTCGTCGAGCTCCGCTAGAGTCTCCGGCGACGGCGATCTTTCCGATCACCCACCGCCACCGAACAACAGATCGTCTTCCGACGCCACCAGTGAGGTTTTACCCACTTACAACCCCCACTCCTACATTGCCACCAAACAACAAAATCAGATTAGATCTGCTCAAGCGGCCATTCATCTCATCCCTTTTCTCTTAGTTATTTGTGCTATGATCCTCTGGTACTTTTCAGACACAGGTAACTAATTAATCCTCTTTTAATTTGATTATCGTTCTGCAATTGTTAATTTGGTCAAACCATTCCATCACTGGAATCATGGGGGTAGTTGTATACGAATCTATGTTTCAAAGTAGACTCTGATTATGAATTTAGGTTAAATTTGGTTTTATTTAGATGATGCTATATGAAATCTTTTAGATAAAGATTTAGGATTGAACATGTGCAACAATACACATGGTTTTCATAAGAAGAAATCTGGAGGATGCTTTGATGGTGGACATAGGTTTCCCTGATTTACTTATACATTCAGCTATTAAATTCAATCTAGAAGTAGAATGAAGTTTAAAAATACTCACTTGAAGTTAAATTAGGAAGCTTCACTTCAACTTTTGATGTCAAATGGTGACATTGAAACAGATTTGAGAGGAAGGTTGGTTAGCAAAATATCAGAAATACTGCTTTTAGAAGTAGTGTGATGCTAGAGTCTTAATAGATGTTAACTGTAAAAAATAATCGTCACAGAAACTATATCACACTTTTGATCAAAGTGAAATGTTTGAGTTTGTAAAAGAGAGTTTGGTCAAAGTGTGATGAATTTGTTCTAACTCTTAAAAGTAAAGGCTAATGTTTTGTTAGTTTTATTCTATATAACTTTCTTTTTAGGGTGACCATTAGTACTTGTTATGGAACCCCATCACTACCCTGCTATAGAATGAGATCAGGTCAAACGCAACATGTGTTGGCAGGTGGCCTTCAAGAGGTTAAAGGTAGAAAATCAGTGCAAAGTGAATTCAAATCTAAGACCTCTGCAAGAGGGATGACTCAAGTACTTACATTGCGCCACCCCCTTGAAGGCTTTGTTTTATTTAATTTGCAAGCCATTAGCTTAGTTAAGTGTCACGTCAAGCATCCACATGTGATATGGTGAATAAGTTTGATTATTATTGTTGGCAGGTTCGAGGATGCACTAACGATTAGTTGCCGCATAGTTCCTTGCTTAAACAAGTTGATACACATATCAAGAAATTTACTTCATTCAACAAGCATGCCTGGGTAATATGATCAAACCATAGTTTTATTGTTATACTTGATATTCATACATGTATAATCTTAGTTTCTTATTTCCTACTTTGATACATGCACATAGGATTCCTTGTATCATATGACACAAAATTAGGCTGTACTATGTCTTTTATATGACAAAAAAAATTGGGTGTATTATGTTTTTCTTTTGATTTCTACTCACCTAAAAGGGTTTAGGTTTGCTGAGCTCTAACATTATCTCACTGTTGTTGGTCACTTGGATATTGTTTTTTCAGCGATCAATGGTCTAAAAATGTTGAGTCACTGCCAAACAAAACAATTTTTATAATTATTGTCCTTTTAACTCTATTCATGAATACTGGAGCTTCAATGACTTACCCATTGACTTTACTGGATGTTGGCTTGGCTCAAACATGATTTTCAGAAACTATAGTGCTGACTCATTTTCAAATTCATTCACTCACTCCTAATCTCCTCCTATGACATTACCTCCTGTAACATGAAATACTTGAAGTTATCTAGAAAGTTAATGATCAGGTTGGCTTAATTACACCTAAGCCTCGCAAAATAGATAGATTGGCTCATGCCGGTTAACATGTCAAAATAGGTTTAGTCAAATAAGGCTCGGGTGAAAACAAGTGCAGGTCAAAATGGTCCTTTTTGAAAAAGAATCGGTATGGTATGGGTCAAAAAGGCTTGTGACCAACATGTGTTCAGGTTGAAACGAGTCGGTTTAGTAAAAAAAAATATTAATATGTGTTAAAAGCTATATGGTGGAGGCGGCAGCAATGGGTGGATTTTGGTGGTGGAGTATAATTCCCTCAGTTAATTCCACCATATTTTAATTTTTATTTTATTTTCTTTTCTTAAATGTTTCTACACACAAATATTATTACTCCTAAACGCTAAACACGCAACCAACCAAAGGTGCAGCACAGAGTTCTTCCCATATTTAAGAGCAATAACTTTCTTTTTCAAAAGAAATACTATATTTAGCAATGCTCAGTTAGGATTCAGTTTTTATAAATACATCAATGATTATAATTAGAAATTCTGTAAGATAGGCTAATGTTTGAATTCGAATTCAAACACCACCTTTGTAGTAACATGTTTAAATTTCAACAGTCCGGTTTATATTCATATGCAAAGGTAGTAACATGTTTATAAGTCATTCCACCAAAATCAGGTGACATTTTAAAAGGCTGTGTGAATTGAACAAATAAAATACTGTAAGGTGTAGATTGATTGCTAGGTGTATTAGTGTACCATCAAACCAGTTACCTACAGATATACCAAACCCAATAAAACTACTAGCAGATCAAAGGTGCATGGTGTATGTATATATATAATCATGTGTCTGACAAATACACTAAAACAGTGGCACTTCGTCGGGTGCTTATAGAATCTATTCAATCAGTGGTGCCTTTGAGGCCGAGGGAGCATAAGTCTCAAAGAGTTCGTGTAGCAGAAGTTTTACGAGCAGCAGCATTCTCAAGGCAGTTTCATGTTATCTTGTACTAAAATAAGGCATCAGAAGAGGATTCAGGATGGGTGACCAGAGGTTGGATGAAGGAGACATTGGGGCCGGCATTGATGGACTGCCCCTTGCTTAGTGGAAGGCTGCAACACATAGCTAATCAGAGTCGGGATGGTGATCATGAGTTGATGGAGATTGTCCAATGATGGCGGTGATAGATTTATGAGGTCAGGGTTTGTCGTATGAGTCTCACGGAACTACTTAAGACGATTAATAACAAGTTGGAGACTGAGCTCGTATTTTGGCAAGACATCGACCAACAAGACCGACAATTCTCTCCACTCTCGTACGTCCAAGTATATATTATGAACTTTTTTACACGAATAACACAAAATTCATGTGTTTTGCTTAGTCTAAATGGGTTTGGTCAGTTTTTGGCTGAACCTATTACCTACAACATGTTTAGCTAATTGAGTTGTGTTCAAGTCTATAATAGGCTTGGAGTTTGACCTGTTTTTTTACAAAAATAAATAAATGTTTTTAGTGTTGTAATAAAGTAAATACAGTTATGTAAATAAAATGTATTTTATGTCATGAATCAAAAGTTAAAAGTAAATAAAGTTATGTTTTTATAATTTAAAAGTACGTATTATATATTTGTATTTGTGTCGCGGATATTTTTTTAGAGTATTTATATACAAAAATAATAACTAAATAAAATTCGACTTACACATGTCGTGTTAGCGCCAATCAGTGAAAACTTGTGTTGCATTGTCGTTTACATGTTGTCTCCTGCATATTTTTTCTGGGTCGACCCGTCAATCCGTAAACACAACTCATGTATCACCTCTGGTGGTTTTATGTGTGCATGTCACTAAGTTCAACTGTGGCGGAAACTCGACTGGGTTTTGTTGCAGCCTTCTAGTAATGGACCCTTTCACCTTTACAACCTTTGTCAAACAGTGGGCAAACATTCACAATTCTATACTATCTAAACCTCAAATCCCGAAACTACCCATGTTTTATCTCCCAAATCTCCAAAAGATCCCCAAACCCGTGTCAACAACTTCCTTACTTCGTCAAGATAAGGGTGTAAGTGTCATCTTCAAAGCCAAAATACCATCATCATCGTCGTCATTAGAAAACTTGAGCTTTGATGCTGCATTATGCATCGAGGAGGTGGAAAGCAAGCTTGGTATCAGATTAGATCAAGGATCCAAATTTACATTGATGGTTAAACATGTCGCTGGAGAAATGAAGGTTGAAACGCTTTCGAAACGCAAACAAGAAACCGCGATAGAACCACAAGGTGGTTAGTGAAGACTGGGATGCTTTAAGGGCTGATGATATGATTCTTCAAAAGGGTGACATGCCTGCTTCTGTTTTTTATTGGATCAATTCGGTATCTGATCAAGGGCTTCTGATGGTAATTCCATATCTTGATAAGGGTACATCGGGAATTTCGACCACGTTCATTGTCACACTTCCGGTTCTAGCTTTAATCAAGAGTAAAATGACTGTTTAAAGATTTTACTTGATCTGGATTTTATAGATATAATCACGTACTGTGCATCTAGTTAATATAAATGTGTGCACAAGGTGACTTATCGCTAGCTACATAAGTCGAATAATAATGGATTCAGTGCAATTAGGAGGTTCATGATAATGTCTTACATTTTATTTAATACAAAATGTAACATCAAAGAATGAAGAACTCAATGAAATCCAATTCAATACAAATCGACAATCAATTGTAACAAGTTTAAAAGGTGAGAATGTTATGTATAATTATACTCACTATTTGAACTGCATGTACTAAATTGCAAACTAAAAGTGTGTGTGGTTTTTTAGCCTAAGATATGCGATAAAAGCAGTCCTATGTGTATAAAAGAAGTCCTATGCAAGTCCATGTACGTGTGTATGTATGTTGGTTGAGCGTATGTTTGTTGATGATACGCGAATGGTTATTGACGCACAACATGTTTTATTGCCTCAAATTGATGAGATTTAAGTCTCCTTGACGAGTGTGTCTACTATATACATGACCAAATATCTACTTTTTAATGACTATATGTGCAATTGTTATGTGACATATAACAAAAAAAAAGTAAGTTACTTGTTTGATTATACACAAAAACATATATACACACATAAGTAAAATTCTAATCTATTCACACTAAGACAATAAATACGTTTGATTTCATGTTTTCAAGAGATAAGGTAAAAGCATTTAGCCAACCTCCCGTTCAAAAACTAAAAGATAATAGATACTTTTGATGTGATGTTTTCAAAGGATAAGGTAAAAACATTTAGGGGCTGTTTGATTGCGCTGACTGAGTAAGATCTGACTGAGTAAGAAGCTGACCTAGTAAGAGGTTCTGACTGAGTTTGCATCTGACTGAAACTTGGCTGTTTGATTTAGTAGCTGACTGACTCTGCTGAATGATAAATATAACATTATTGCCCCGTTGTTTAATCGAGTTTGAATTTAACTGGTGTTGTGTAATTAATAAAAATAGCTAAATTATACATACACATATACATACCCATATACATATACATATACATACCCATATACATACACATATAAATACCCATATACATACACATCTACATACACATATACATACCCATATACATACACATCTACATACACATATACATACCCATATACATACACATATACATACCCATCTACACACACATCTACATACCCACATACCCATCAACAAACAAATCCAAAATATACATCCTCGACAAAGAACTTGTATTTCTTGGTTATAAACCTTGTCAACACCTGTTTATTTTAACCCAATGAATGAAACATCTTTTGATAAACTTTAAGACAAAAACATATATTCAAAATCAGATTAATATATTTAGAAGAAGTGAATAGAAATAACTGATACCTTCTTGAATGCCCCACCACCGCCTCGAAGAAGCATCACTACACCACCGCCTCGAATTTGGTCATCTTTCTTACAAAAGGACAACTACAACCACCCATTGCTAACAAATCACGACGACCAGGCCACCGCCGCCACCTCACGGCTGCCATCTAGGTTTCAAGAGGGCAAATCTAACCGGCACCCTTAACTACGAACCTCAAGGGTTTACCTTGAGAAGACGACCGAGGCGGTGAAGGTGAGCAACGGAGGCGGTGAAGGTGAGCAACGGTGAAGATGAGCAACAGCGTGAAGAAGACGACGGTGAAGGTGAGCAACGGAGGCTGACCGACCGGGTCAGTGATCGATTTCTTAGGTCTGGGTCAGAGGCCACCGACCGGGTCAGCCCACCGACAGTGAACTTCAAACACCCTGACCGGCTGACCGAGTCAGCCAGTCAGCGGTCAGAGGTGGTAGTTGCAACATCAAACACAGCCTTAGCCAACCACCCTGTTTAAAAACATATATGTATAGTTCTTTTGAACAACAATTCTTATTATAGGAAAATTAATATTTACAATTAACTATACATTATTAGTAGTAGTGACAAATAACTGTTGTCTTTAACGTATTTGATATAATGATAAAACTAGAAAAAAAGCTGATAATATGATGTCATATAATTACAAAATCAATTAATTGGTCGAGTCAACGCTAGTCAAAATCAAATTGAATTAAACAACATCATATTAGAAACCCATTTTTAGAGAGAAAACTTTGATCTGACTGAAACCAGTTTGAGACCGTATTTGATTAATTTTAATCGGTTTAAGTCGATAATAAAATGATTTCTAACCAATTTACTATAACTTAGAAGTAAAGGTTGGTAGTTTTTGCCACCTGTCTTTGCTCCTCTTTACTCCCCTTTCAAGTTTACTTTGACAATTTCAATCCCAAACTCGTTTAAAAGATTTGAAATGTCATTTTTACCCTCTCTAGTTCTAAAGTTCTAGGTATCCTTATACAATTTTTACTTAAAAAGCTAAATTATTACATTCGTATTTTATGTACGTGTCAGTTTAAATTCGAGTCCGTCTAAGTATGTAAGTTTTGTTCAGAAACAAATCAGGCCATATAAATTATTTTCATACTTATTTTATATACGCTTTATGATGGTCAACATTTCGACGTCGTCTACGTTGTGACGTAAATTTAGTTCAGAAATAAGTCGAGTCAAATATAATACACTTTAAGTTTGTCTAGCTTCGACTTAAGTTTTGTTTGAAAACCCACCGAGTCAAATATAATACATTTTCATTTGATAGTACAAATCTGAGTTACGTTACGCCGCCACCGCACGTGTTTTTTATGTACGTTTTGAGTCTGTCTACGTTTCGACATAAATTTGTTTGTAAAATAGTCGAGTCATATATATACGCTTTCATTTAACGGTATAGATTTAAGTTACCATATGTTTTAACATAAATTTAGTTCAAAAATAAATAAAGTCCATTGTAGTATATAATTTATTTTGTTTGTAAAATAGTCGAGTCAAATATATACGATTTCATTCAACGGTATAGATTTAAGTTACCATATGTTTAACGTAAATTTAGTTCAAAAATAAATAAAGTCCATTGTAGTATATAATTTATTACGCTACGTACGATACCACTCTAATAATAAATTATTAAAACTAAATAAGGGATGAATAGCAAATGGGCCGGTTCAAATAGTTCATCTGATATTACATTGTTACCAGGTTAATCTGAAATTCTCAATGGTCAAAACCCCCAAATGATATAAATTTCTCAATTTTTTGCAATTTACAGGGAATTCATTCAGTCTTTCGTCGTCCCAATTTGATAAACTGAAGATGAAGAAATTGATGGAATTTGGGAGGAAAGCGATGTTCTACGTAAGAGTTTTATCGGGTTATGAAGAACGACGTATCAGATCTTACCGATTGGACCTCGAAAAACGTATTAAGGAGGTAACCACTTCACGCTCTACTGCTTTCTATCTATCTATCTTTGCCGCTGTTGTTGATCTTCGTGTTGTTCGATGTTGATTTACTATTAATTCTCTGACTGATTGAGGTTTGAAGATCAGAAGCTCGTATTTCAGCTTTTGATTTTCTGTGATGCGAATTAGAACTGGAAGAAGAGTGTAATCAGTGAACATGATAGTATCCAGATTTAGGGTTCTAGCGAAACAGACTCGAACTGGTTGTTATTAATATCGTTGGGGTTTTGGCTATTCATGCTGTCTTTAAGCTGATGAGATTCACACAAACTCCGAACCTTAAGGAAAAACAGGATGAACAAGCAATATTTTGCAGTGAAAGATTAAAAGTTCGGTTGACACTGGTGACGGGTTACAATTTTATTTGTAGTTCTTGGTTAATGCATATTGGAAGTTTGTAAATTATATATCTTAGGATTACTGAAAAAATAGTTTAAAACCCACGAAATTACTTGAAATTTGGGCATAAAAGTGCAGTTTAACGTTTTATTTAGCTTTGAGACCGACAGGGTGGTAACCAGTTTTTGGCCAGGACTTGAATTCGGGTAGGCTTTGCTCCGATTTCAACTGCCAATTTGGCGAGTCAATAATATTATTTGGGTTAACTCATGATCAGGCAGGCCTGTCATTGCTGGGCTGCTCTTGGCAATGATCAAGACTCTGGCCTTGGGCTCTTTGTGAACCACCATTCGGTAATTATTAATATTCTGAGACGTAGGAACATACACAGGCTGTAAAAAGCCACTTCCGTGTGAAGTTGGAGGTTAGAAAACACTTGACTGGTGTAAGCTTCAACTAAGTGTTGGTTATGTCCATATAGGATCAAAACAGGAACAAGAAATTTTCAGCTTCCATTTTGTGAATGTGGCCTTCTCATGTTTGAGTGTTAGAAATCATGAAATAATTGGACTTTGGATTCCTTTGCCGCTATATGATCATAGGTTATATTCTTGAAGAGGCTCCCCTACAAATAAATATGAGCCTTACGTGGCAAATTTAGTTTTTAGGTGGATATCAATTGAGTGAATGTTACACACAAGTTTGAGCTTAATGTATTAGGCATTAATTAAAGGGTAGAGTAGGATAATGGAAAAGTTTTTTGGCTCTCTTGAGGGGGATAATATGAGCACCAAGAGAGCCAATGTAAAGAAAAGAAAAAGATAAAAACAGGCTGACTAGTACATGGGTCAATGGGAATGAGGATTTGTGTGGAAAGTGTGTCAACATCAAATGGTCATATCTTTGATCACGTGACCTACTACTCTTCCACGATCCCAGTATCCCACATAAAGGTCTTGACGAGTTGGATGCATGACAAACTTCCCACAATAGTTTGGCCCATCTATCAGCCCAAAATGCGTACTTGTGTTCTGAATCTGAAAATTTCCAATTCTTTTGGTTTTCATATTAGTTACGGTTTGTGTAAATCGCGTGAAAACAGGGATTCCCATCTACCACTCTGTGTTAGAAATTCAGTTTTAGTTATTTAGGGTGTGATTCGAGTTTTGAACTTTCTGTCATACTTGCCAAGAAAGAACCGTCTTCTATTAGTGACCCATTTTGTAAGCCAACACACTTTTTTGCATCTGTCCCTGAAATGTTTGTGTCCCTGATATTGCATCAAGATTTGTGAAATTGTTCTATGTTGTTTTCCAGTATGTTTTTCTTAAATGCTAGTTCTCTAGGATAGAGGAAAGGTTTGCCCTCGTCCCACCCGCTATAAGTGGGATACTACTGTCATGTATGGTTTCCTTAATTGCTAGTGATTAATTTAATGGAACCTATGTTGTTAGGTTCATGCTATTGGAATATCATTTTTAATGTAGAATATTGTGCAACATTCTTTTAACTTTTTTCTCTGCATCGTCATGAATGTGATAAATGTTTTCAGTTATTCTTTTGTCATCAGCAATGGTGTGGTTGCAGATTGTTGTGCAACCTATGAGCTGACCTATCACTGAATCTGTTTTGCTCAGATTTGAATTAGTTGCCTCATTTCTATAACTAGCAACACTTATTATACACATCTAATGTCATGCAGGGGTGAAGGTAGTGTATTGGGAAAAGGGGAGGGGGAGGGGGAGGCCCCCTGTACACCTAAAATTTTAATAATTTGTAGTGTAAAAATTTATAAATTTGTTAATTTTTAGCCTATTTTTTTTTTATCAAAATGGGGGCTCTTTGACTGAAAAAGGGGTATTTTTTAACAAGCTGGGGGCACATATTGTTTGAATTCCAAATAGAAATTTTAACCCTTTGTTTTTGCCCCACTTATCGAGAAATCCTGGCTCCGCCACAGATGTGATGATGTAAGAAACATGCCATTAACTGGACACTAACCTATGTGTTTTCCGGACATGATGGATAACTGTCCATTTTTGTGTTACTACCAAGGAATCGCTTCCCTAAATGCTGTAGTCAGATTCATGTGAAATCTGGTGCTGAATTTTTTACACGTCATTTACTTTGCTGACCATATCCTTTTTCTTTAACTTCTGTGCTTCTTCATCTTTTTCCCCTAAATGTATCCTTGTAGGCAGAACGGAGGAAGGCAGAGATTCGAAAGATCCCAGAGCAGCTTATCTTATCTGAGGTGCGACAAATGGTGGAAGAGATGCAAGCTGTGAACAAGCAGTTAGAGGACACGGTGGGTTGCACTCTACTTGTTGTTTTACCTACCTACCTAAATATAGATAGTGAAATACAGTTCTAAGTAACTGAATATAAATAGTAAAATGGTATACTCCCCAATCTAATGGTTGTGGGCTCAAATCCTGCAAAGTACAAATGGCTGTTTTAGGATTAATTTAGGTGTAGACTGTAGAGTATAGAGTGTGTTCGCCGGTCAAAAAAAGTAACTGAATTATAGCATCTTCGTTACGATCTTATGCTTGACTATTTGGGTGTTTGATTGCAGGAGGCAGCCATTAACGAATACTTCAAGCCAGTTGATAAACAAGCTGAGATGATAGTGGAGATGAAGCTTCAAGAAGAGGAGAAAACAATGAGGCAGATGATGCAAGCCATGAAAGTGCAAGCTTTGCTCGATGAACAAAAGGTCGAGGGGAATGCAAATCTCAATATTGCTGACAAAAAGCAAGAGACCCCAGATGATATCAGCAAAGTTCAAGCAGGATCAAGATGATTTATATAATCAATTACGCGCCTTTTTGATGGTAACAAATTCTCTTGTTGTCTGAGTAATAATACAATCGGTTTTTTGCCTATAAATGCACCAGGATGTTCTTGAAACTGCATGTGAAATGTATTTATGAAATAGAGATCTCATATAATGCACGCTTGTTCAACAATAGTACCTCTTGTTGACTGTTGTTCCTCATCCTCTTGAGATATGAACAATATAGTTTAGATTTACCTTGTTTTTCTTTCTCTGTTTTGTGACACTGAAACAATGGAGTCTCCACTCCATGTTGAAAGCTCTTTCAAATAGCATGAGCGTTGAAAGTCTTCAATTAGACTAGACCGTTAGATTTTTTATTTTACTTCTTTCAAAGGGGAATGAATGGAATGAAGAAAAGAAGAGAGGAGGAAAGTGGTTCACTGGAGTTTGTCTCTTGAAAATGGTTATTATCTTGAAGGTCTTTTTCTCTATTTTATTTCATGGTATTAAAGCAAGAGAATTAGGGTGTTAAAAAAAGAACCCCAAACCTGCTTGTTTAGAGAATAAAACTGTTCCTGTCTGCTTTTTATTTATTTATTTTATTTTGTTTTTTATGACCGATAGAAATGGAAACTTTTTGATTAGATGCCCTATACCCACCCTCTTTGGTAGATCCTAACACGAATTATGTACACTACACAATGAGGATCACAATCATTGATACAGTTTGGATACCAAGTTATCTTATCAATATATTTACAAAAAAGTCTTCGATGTAGTGATGAAATTGTGATACATAATAATTTTATTATATATTTTTATTTTTTTACTAAAGAATCCTAAAAAATCTTTCTATTTATCCTTTGAATTACTCATATATATATCCTATGAATTCATTTCGCACCGGAAACTATTCTAGGAGAAGTTCGAATCCGTTCCGTTCGGATATTGATCGGTCTTGGTTTGACATGGTTTACGCGTTACTGGTTCCCGGAAGAGTTAATATCTCCATTAGCTAAACCCTTTCTTATTCTTACCTTGCCTTTGGACTCGTATTTTGTTCGTACACAATCAACGGAGGCCTCCCCGACATATCTTGCAACGTCTTCAATAGCATGCTCTTACTTCGTCTTTCCCTTAATAAGTCATCAAATTTGGTGCTTTTTGATCCCCAGTTGCTATGGGGAACAAAGGACGAAATACAATCGATTCCTCCATTTAAGTGGTTCTCGCTTCTCCTTGTTCCTGTTCCTAACTCCTCCCCGGGTAGTTCCCAATGTTTGGCACTTTCCATACTTGATGGGTGCAACATCAACATATTCGCTCATGATCAAGTTACAACCTAAGATCTATGACCATATTATGTTAACTGTTCGTATTTCGTTCATTCCATCAGTATGCTCCCAGGTACCTGTAATTGTGATCCGTTTGCCAGAACCAGGGGGTCTTTCTGTGGAAACCTCCACGAACAATCGTCGTTTTTTGATGGTTTTTCCGCTTCTCACAGCTGCTCTGTCCACACCTCCGTATATTTGGTGCCAAATCGTCGCCCCTTTCCTTATTTTTTCGATAATAGAGTTGGCTATCTCTGTGGCATCGATTGTACAAGTTCGTGAAGAGGGCTGGACGAGTGGAATGAGGGAGCGCGGCTCGATCGACAAAAAATAATAGTAGCCCCCTAGAACCTGGCAAAGTAATTATCATTATCAATGAATTCCCGAGCAATTCTCAACCAACATATGCGATTCATTCCCGTAAAGATTCTAACACACAGAAGACTCCTTACCTTAGGAGCGGGATGAGTGATACATCCGGCGAGCGCGGTGAAGAACACAAGGAAAGCAGGAGCTCGGGTATTGAGATATTCCATCAAGAGAAAGGAGGCAGACTGGTAATAAGGCCGACCACATAGGGGGAGGGAACCGAAAAGCTAAGCTTTGCGGAGCGGACCAATCTTCCGTACCGCCCCCCTGACTCTCTCCCTATAAAAAAAGCCTGCGGGAAGCGCGAAGAGTTTGGCATGAAGGTTGAAATAGGAGATTCTAATACGAAAACAAAGGTAGAAAGCGAACCAGGAAACGCGAAACTGCTCAACTCAAGTGAGCTTAACTCGGGCAAGAAGGAAAGAAAGGCACTTTCGGGCACACAACCGCTGAAGTGAAGGTTTCAAGTCTTGAATGCCGGTCTTTGGCTAGAGATGCGCGAAGCAGCCGGTTTGCATTTTAGATCTGGGAATCAACGAGTGAAGAAGCCGGTTGTTCTGAGCATAGCAGAAGTGGACGAACAACACCTCCTTTCCTTGCATTAGCGCCCGCTTTTCCACATGCACTTCAGGGAGAGAGCAAGTATAAATCATAGCTTTAGGCTTTCGAGCCTTTCTTCCTAGGACAGAAGCCTTTACTTGAACTTGAGCGGTTGTCTGGAACTGATGCTACACCTTGGGGCTGCAGTCCCTTCTTTTTAGCACGGATGTCCCTCTTCAATCCCCTGCTCCTACCATTGAAACAGCTAGGGGCTAGTAAGTCCTGCCAATATCAGGGAAAGAATAGCTCCCGAAGGGCTTCCTTCTTTATCTAAGCGACTAATAGGCTTGGGTGGCTAGGGCACATGCTATCGAGGTTACACGCCTGGTCCCGAAACCACATCTGGCAGATGCGATTCCTGGATGTAGTTGGATGTGATTAGCGGTGAAAGCATAGAAGGATCTCCTGTCAATAGTCACAGGGAATTACACTATAACTTTAGGACCTGACCTGTAATAGGTGGTGTAAATGTCCTTATTTATTATAGGATGAAGATGATTCACTCACCAAGAAGACCGTCTACTCAAGCAGTTCGAGTTGATTCAATTGCCAACAGAAGACCGTCTGCGACAACAAGACCATCAGCAGCAGATGATTGAACAGCGGATGCGTTGATGAGATCAGCCCTAATTGAAGACCCGATACTCTCAACCAAGAACTTATATGTATAACACCAACCGCGGAACATGAGCATGCGTTACACACGTCGTCAGCTAGCGGACGCAAGCAGAGTGGGACCTTCTCCGATAGTCTCTTTCATCATAATATTGAAAGCTTCCCCGCCCGATGCTTTGTTAATGTCAGAGTTGATATCAAGATGAAAGGGAAAGACAATAAGAAAGATTCAAGATAAAGACTAGAAGAAGGGGCTTTCTTAGAAGAATTCCCACTTGGACTGGTAGTGAGAACCCGATCTCCAGAAGCTAATTGGCAAGGTTCGACTTGACCGGAGCGGATCGCAACTCAAGCACAACTAGAGTTCACTCACCCACATTAGAGTGTGATTGATTTTATTTTGTTGTCAACTGTGTTTTGTGGGTCCTATAACACTATACATCGTAACGATCGTAAGTGAGTTCATTTGAACTTATCGGATGAAAGCAACTGGATGAAAGCAAGGAGCGACTGGATGAAACCAGAATTGATGAACCCACAACCAACTGGATGAAAGCAAGGAGCTAGAAAAGAAAAGAAGGAACGACTTAAAACAGTGTTATCTTTTCCGGGCAGGTTTAGGGCCCTGTAGAAATGGATGAAAACATCATAACAACCTGGATATCCTGACAAACAGCCATAGGCGGTTTGCCTAACTAGCGTAACCAAATCCCCCCGTCTAAAGCGTCGACTTTGATGGTTTTTCTCAGATTCAATGGTTTTAACTATTTTGATCGAAAAAACATATGAAACATAGATTTCATTAACTCACATGTTTGTTTAGTCATCTATTTTGAATCTGGATGATCAATTTAATTTTCTAAGTTTCGACAATACTCGTTGGAATTAGATTTCCATACAAAAATGCTTTGATATAAAAGTTCTCGTGCACCTATTCATGTCACTCCTCTACTTACTTATTCTATCTAGTATTTTCCTTGCGCTTGCTTGTTTAGAACAAGTAATGCATTTGCGGTTAACTTACACATCTTTTAATCCTATTCTTAAATTCATATTGATATCTATCGCAAGATTTGAACCTTCAACTACAAGAGATACTATTTTCACAAACTTTAGTATTGTTAGACTACGTCTCATATGTTTTATCTAACATTCCAAAAGGAAATAATGTGTTTAGACCATCTTTGAAATCTACACAAAACTACATAGATACCCTCGTTAAAGACAATGCGAGAACATGAACATGCGTATGTCCTTCTTCGTTTACCTTGTAAACCAATAATTGTTTTTAATCTTATTTGCATACCAAACACACCCTTAATTAATTTGATTAAAATGTATTATAAAGGTATAAATACTTTATTAAAAAAAGATGTGCGTTGTTATGAAAGTGTGTTTTATTGAGAAAGTTCACAATATCACCTAAATATTTATACACATGTGTTCTTTTCCACATCAGCTTGCTAATGTAATGATTGCAACATTTATGTTATCTCAAATACTAAAGATATACATAAAACTACTTAATTATTTGTAAATTTAAGAGTTAATTACATAAATAGTCCATGTGGTTTATTCAAAATAATAGGTTTGGGTATTAAGCAAAAAAAAGTAACAGATTTAAGTACTCACTTTTGATTTTATAACAAATTTGAGTATTAACACTAACAGACGTTAGATTTTCTGTTAAGTATAAATGTACTTTAGTCTTTTCACATTGTAGGACAATTATGTAAATTACAGGGACTATTTTTGTAACTCAATCAAAATAATATATTTATATAACTATAGAGACACACATATACATCGATGATACCCTTATTATCATCACCGCCGGCCGCCACCGCTGCCATCACCGCCGTTCCACCACCGCGTCACCATTATCATCAAGATCGGTCATCTCCGATACCCTTATTATCATCACCATCGATTATCATCACCAAATTCCCCTACCCTTTCTCCTGTAAAAACTCTAATCTCCAACCCACCACCAGCCACCACCACAATCGCTAGCCATTGAACCACCTCTACCGCCTTTCTTATAAAACTCTAAACCTAGCCATTGTCGCATCCCCTCTTATATCGATCGATATCACTGTTCTATCTTCCCCCCACTCTTGCCAGCCATTGAACCATCTCTACCCCTTTCTTCTTGAACGATGTTCATCGTTACAGAAGATGATGACGATATCGCCCTAGCAATCGGAGATGGTGGTTATAGTGGCTGATATATTTGCCCCTCTGATGATTTTTCGAGTTTTTGGTGATGATTTTAGGGCAGCGGTGGTGGATTGAATAGTGTTGGTGGTATGGAATGGTAATGGGCGGCGGTGGTGGTGGGCGGCGGTGGTGGATTTAACGATGGTGGTCTTAAAAAGGGCTACAATAGTGGGAGGATGGGTTGGGGTTGGTTATAGTTAATTACATAAATGCTCCTTGAATTAAAAAAGAGATAAAATTACAAAAATAGTCTCTCAAAGGGTATTTTGATCATTTTAATTAAATTTAACAGAAAAATTAAGGTCTGTTAGTCTTAATACTCAATCTCGTTACAAAATTAAAAACATAATACCCCAACCTGTTACTTAAAACTCTTAGTATTCGAACATGTTATTTAAATAAACCACATGAACCATTTATGTAATTAACTCTAAATTTAAACGGGTATAAAACTAGTTAAATTAAAACTCAAAACTCATTATATGATAAATAAATTGTCCTAAGTTTTTTTTTTGAACGGCAAATTGTCAAGTAGTGGTCAAAGATTTGAACAAAATCTCAAATCGATCTTTTTTATATGGCGTATATCTCGCATTCCTAATTATAATATTTTCTACCGTTAGCGAGAGAAATAAGCCAAATTAACGAGACAACAATGGTGGGTTCAAGCAATTTCATTAGGGTTGATACAGAAGCAATTAATCATGGTATAGTTTTCTTGACTTTCCAATTGATTGTCTGAAACACCCAATTTGAATATTGATAATATTCCTTCGATTGGGTTGGAGGAAGACGACAATCATGGAGGATTCATGCGATTCAATTGCAGTTGATATGAAAACCTCTGTTGGTGGTAAGGTAATTCAATGTTTGTGAATGCCCTAACTGAGATCATTCTTTTCGATATCTACTGTTGCTTCTTGGAATATTGATTCGACAAAGTTTGATTGTTTCATGTTCTTATGTGATTGTAGTGGTGTTGTTATACACCGATTAGGGTTAACTTAGTTTTGCCTCTATTTCTTGATGTGATTTCAAAGTTCTTTAAGTAATTGAATGTCTGCTTAGTTAGGGTTTCTTCTTGGATCAGCATGATTGTAATGTCGCTGAGTAGAGATTATATCTCTTTACTTCTTAGAATAGTTGTTGTTGACATGTATCTACTGTTGTTCTACTATTTTTTGTAATCTTTCTTGTAAATTCCTTGAGTAACTGGATACGGCTTCGCTTACATAGATTTTAACTTTTAGTTCAATACGTGTGTACTTGGTTTATCTTTGAGGGCATGTTTGGATTTATCTGGCTTCCGTAGTAGTGTTATTTGATTTTGAAAGTTCTTGAGTGCTTGAGTGATTGAACGAGTAAAGAACATAATAACATATCAAGTATTTGTTTGATTTGCTGGATATCCTATTGAATAATTCGTCTATATGAGTATCTGATTTTCTGTGAATATAGTTTGTTTCTCAATAGATCATTTTGAAGAAAAAAAGTTGATAAAAACCCATTTATTAGTGAAGATTGTCTGTTTTAGGTGTTGGCTTGAATTACAATTTGAAGTACTGGTTGCGTACTTTTATCCACCTCCTTATTCTCATTTGTTTTAATCTTTCTAAATTTTCTACCATTTGTTGTATCTTAGTTTCTGTTTGCTTCCAAGCAGGCCCTGAGCAACTAAAGTTTAGATAGCGATGTTTTGTTTACACATCACAACTTTCAATAATCTTTTTATGAAAATATTTGATTCTATGTGCACTTTTTTTGTTTCTCAATGGATCATTACTGAAGTTAAAAACTAAATAAAGTCCATCCGTTTTGGTTTTTGGAAATTTGACATATTTTCAAAAATAAAATTTTCCAACTAAGTATTAATAACTTTTTAGATATATTGTTAGCTTTTTAATTGTAGATTTCTTGCATACCCTTTTTCATTAGTTTTGTACATTTTTCAATTTGATTTCTTAGATTTATTGAATACACTCTTGGATATAAGATCACCTTTACATACCCAATTTGAATCACCCAATTTTGACTCATTTCCACGACTAGCATCCGCCAAGTGTGGGCAAAGATTCCTTTTGTTTTGCAAGCTTCAGAACAGTGGACTACTTAACCCCATAATGGATTTGAGATCATCTTTTGATACCCGGTTTGAGTTATTTAGATTCGACTCATTTCCCCGATTAGCATCCGCCAAGTGGGGTGAAGAATTCATATTGTTTTGCAAGCTTCTAAATAATGGATTTCTTAAACGCCCTTCTGGATCTGAGATCGTCTTTTGATGGTCGTTTTTGTTTTTAAAACTTTATATATATTTAGATTTAAAATATATAAAGTAAGGATAAATTTTTTTAAACATATGGATAGCTTGTTACTTATATATTTCTTGAATACCACTTTCCATTTTTTTATGTTTTTTACTTGATTTCTTGTATTTATTGAATCCCCTAATCACCTTTACATAACCAATTTGAATCACCAAAATTTCGACTCATTTCCACGATTAGCATCCGCCAAGCGGGGTCTAAGAGTTCATTTTATTTTGCAAGCTTCACAACAATGGATTTCTTAACCATCCTTATGGATTTGAGATCATCTTTTGATAACCGGTTTGGGTTATTTGGATTCGACTCATTTTCACGATTAGCATCCGCCAAGTGGGGTGAAGAATTCATATTGTTGTGCAAGCTTCTAAATAATGGATTTCTTAAACGCCCTTCTGGATCTGAGATCGTTTTTTGATGTTCGTTTTTGTTTTTAAAACTTTACATATATTTAGATTTAAAATATATAAAGTAAGGGTAAATTTTTTAGATATATTGACAACTTTTTACTTATATATTTCTTGAATATCACTTTCCATTTCTTATGTATGTTTTCAACTTGATTTCTTGTATTTATTGAATCCCCCACTCACTTTTACATACCTGATTTGAATGACCAAAATTTCGACTCATTTCCACGACTAGCATCCGCCAAGCGGGGTCAAGTGTTCATTTTATTTTGCAAGCTTCACAACAATGGATTACTTAACCACCCTTATGGATTTGAGATCATCTTTTGATAACCGGTTTGGGTTATTTGGATTCGACTCATTTCCACGATTAGCATCCGCCAAGTGGGGTGAAGAATTCATATTGTTGTGCAAGCTTCTAAATAATGGATTTCTTAAACGCCCTTCTGGATCTGAGATCGTTTTTTGATGTTCGTTTTTGTTTTTAAAACTTTACATATATTTAGATTTAAAATATATAAAGTAAGGGTAAATTTTTTAGATATATTGACAGCTTTTTACTTATATATTTCTTGAATATCACTTTCCATTTCTTATGTATGTTTTCAACTTGATTTCTTGTATTTATTGAATCCCCCACTCACTTTTACATACCTGATTTGAATCACCAAAATTTCGACTCATTTTCACGACTAGCATCCGCCAAGCGGGGTCAAGAGTTCATTTTATTTTGCAAGCTTCACAACAGTGGATTACTTAACCACCCTTTTGGATTTGAGATCATCTTCTAATACCCGGTTTGGGTTATTTAGATTCGACTCATTTCCCCCATTAGCATCCGCCAAGTGGGGTGAAGAATACATATTGTTTTGCAAGCTTCTAAATAATGGATTTCTTAGGCACCCTTCTGGATTTGAGATCGTTCTTTAATATTCATTTTTGTTTTTGAAAACCGTACACATTTTTAGAAATAATATCTATAAAGTGAGGGTAAATTTTTTGGGAATTCATATCCTTTGGGAATTCAACAAATACATAATGATTTTTTCGTGTTTATATATATGGCTCGTAGATTTTTCAGTATATACATATGTTTAGTCTGCTAGCTAAATATTTGTAGATCCGTTACAACACTTGGCAAAAATATTATTATATTATGTTTCACCATGGTTGAAAAATACTTGCATATTGCTGTTGGATTTTGTTGCTGAACTGTTGTCATATTTTAAACCAATTCTGTTCACATTGCTTCTTTTTTTTTCTATTTTTGTGTCATGTTTAATTAGATCCTCACTCCTTTGGGATTCCAGTTAGTACAAACCAACTTTTTCCTATTTGTTTATTTATGTATGTTCAGCATAACCAAATTTTGCATTTGCAGTACTCCATAAGCCACTTTCTTAGATGCTCCCAATTTGTACTGTTACAGTTTGTGTTGGTATTTTTATCTTAAAGGATCTTTCTCATTGTATTAACCTAACTATTAGAAATTATGTTTGCTTTGTTCTGTTTTTGCATTTGTTTTGTTATATGGGTAGGTCAGGATTTTTCAAACTTGTATAAACCTGGTGTCCAATGATTTAGGAACAAATTATATATTTATTGGAATTTGGAAAGAGTTATGTTTAAGTATGAATTGTTGATTGTTCATATAGTTTTATGTGACTTCTGTTTATAGAATTACTTTATATGTAATTGCATAGTGATGTCTACTTCATTTTTTTTCGTTTACCTGCTGTCATGTTGGGTTTTTTTGTTACTTTACTTTTGAATTTGTATTCTTAGATTGTGTTTTCAATAAGTAGCAATTCTTTCAGGATTAGTTGAATTCATTAATGGATTCGAACTAATATATAGTACTTGTGTGTAAGAAACTATAAACTGCACATGTTTTTTTTTGTGTAGTGATTTGTAGTTTTAGTAACCATCCTGAAACATACACCAGATTTCGTTGAATGGTTTTGGATTTTTAATCATATCAGTTTGGTATAGTGAATTATGTAGCACAATGGGTCATAGGGTTTAGCTTAGAGATGGTTCCCTCCTCTACAGACACATACCCTTTCTATGTCGCAAATATAGACAAGAAATATAAATACAGTCTCTGTTCTCTTCTGCCTACTTCTTTACCTTCTTATTTGACTTTGTTGCTGAATATTTGTTAATTGGTTGTACATTTTGCTGACTTTTTTGTTAATTTGTAAGTGTATTTTGTTTACATTGTTATTTTTTATTCTTCTAACTCATAAGTTGCAATTCATTTTGGTATTGTTATTATGTAAATGTTAAATGTTAAATCTGATTCTCTAGTTTATTAGTCTAATTGGTTTCTTATATATTCATATATGTTCAGTCATAGTTATAAGCTAACTCATATGTCACATTGCTTCGTTAATGCTCTGAATTTGCAATTGATTTTTGCATTATTTTTGTGTCATGTAAGATTAGATCATGTCTCCTATGGGAGTCTAATTAATTCAAATCTTTTTCTTATTTTTTTCATTTATGTATGTTCCTGATGAACCCTGAATTTTAGGGGGTCTTTGTAAATGTGGACATTTAATTTTTGCTTCTGCATTACTCCATAAGCCATTTTCTTAGATGAAAACAAAATTTGTGATGTTACAATTTCTGTTGGTATTTTTGTCTTAGGGGTCCTTATTGTATTAACCTAAAATCTAATATGCATGTGTGTTTCATTCTATATTTTCATTTCTTTTTTTTTATACGGGTAAGTGGTCAGGATTTGTCCTTTTTATTTCAAATTTGACACTTGAAAAAACTTGTATAACCATGGTGTCTAATGATTTAGGGATCATTTATATATTTATTTGAATATGGAAAGGGTTCTTTTTTTAGGTGTTAATCGTTGATTGTTCATATAGTTTTATGTGGCTTTTGTATTGTATATATAATTGCATAATGCCGGGGAGTGTTCTCACTTAAGATGGGTTTCCTCCTGTGGGTGGTCTTAGGTTTAGGACTGATGGAGACATACCAACCTAGTGCCCTAAGGTTTTGTACTCGAGTAATGGAGAGGATCGGTGTGCCGGTGACTCGTCTATGATCCTATTAGCCATTCAAAACATAAAATATAATCGCATAGTGATGTCTAGTTGCGTATTTTTTTTGTTTTCTTGCTGTCATATTGGTTTTTTTGTTACTTGGCTGTTGTTTTGGTTTTCTTAGCTTGTGTTAACATTGCTTTCATTAAGTTGCAATGCTTTCAGATTAGTTTATATTGGTTAATGGATGGACTAATGAATAGTACACGTTGATTAAAATTTGTCAAAATATACATGGTTTATTGTGTAGTGATTTGTACTTCCATTAACCCTTTTCAGACATACACTAGAATTTGTTGAACTCTTTTGGATTATAGATTTTATCACTTTGTTAGTTAATTTTGTAGCTCAATGGGCCTTATGGTGTAGCTTTGAGATGGTTCACTTCTCTATGGAAGCGGCCTCTCTTTTTTATGAAAGAGGAAAGGCTTGCCCCTACCCCACCCCTCTTATACCTTACAAATAGTAATTATTATGTGTGGTATATACTGAGTATGCTTGTTTGTTTATGGTTCCCTCCTCTATATACATACCCTCTCTATTACGTAAATATATAACATAAAGTCTTTGTTCCTTTCGGGCACTTATATACCTTCTTTTATGGCTTTGTTGTTGACTTCATTCGTTGTTGACTTTGGGTTAATTTATAATTGTATTATCTTTACATTGCTATAAATGATGCTTATAAGTTACAATTCATTTAGGAATGGATTGTTGGTATCATGTAAATGTTAAATTAGATTATCTATTTTTTGAGTCTATTTGATTTCTTATATATTCATGTATATAGTTATAGATCTATAATTATTATAAGATTACAAGATATGCTCATCCTTAGTTATATGGTTGTGGATTTGTAACAACACATGTTAAGTTAAACAATGGATGGATTAGGTTGGTTATTAACTATGACCATAATATTTTTATTTTTTGAATATATTTTATTCTTTGCATCTTATTTGGAATATGTCATATTTTTAATTTGCTATGTTAACATAGCTTTAGTTGATGCTTAGAAATTGCTATTCTTTTTCAGGTTAGTTTAGTGTTGATGTCAAATAGACGCCATGTCTTTATGTTATATGGATTGTAGATTTGTTAACACATTCATATTTATTTATATCAATCCGACATGTTAACCATGAGGCATTTTGCCTGCACTATGCCTCGCTTGAGCGCCTAGGCGCACACTAGGTCGCGTTTGACAACTATGGTGTCATTTATTATGAATGAATGTAGTGGATCATCCTTCCAAACCATAGTGATACTAAACCAAAGCTTTTAGTTGTGATTGCTCCCGCACCATCATTTTGCTAAAGGTTTTAGTTGTGACATGCCTTCTATCAGTTCTATGTCCATGTAGTGTAAGGGAATTGACCATGATCATCACATTTCAGCATCTTGCTCAAAACTTTGTAAATAAACTTTGCATCGTGTCAAACCCTTTTACAAAGTCTTAAGTCATGCTTAAGTTGCCCATTGTGATGATCACAAAAGTTTGATGTTATTATGTTGCTAGTAAGACGTTGCTCTAGTATTATTGATATTTTTAATTGTGTAACTTAAAACTGTTAGGTTATGACTATGATATATTATGAGTTATGACCAGTATATTATGATTTTTCATTTTTTCTATAATCATGACAACATGTTACCGTACCTAGCTAATATTAAATAAATGGAGTCAGATGGGAATTAGATGTGTATCTTTGTAGCACCCTCTAAAGGTTATAACTTATAAACTTTCATTTTGATATATGGTATACAGTTATTCAATTAGCAAGTTGAGTGAAGTCAAACCGGTTTACTATTGATTTCTCCTAACAATACAAGCTGAGCGGGTTCTAGAGGTGGCCAAAAAAACCGACCCGAACCTCCAGTTTACTATTGATTTCTCGTATATCTGATGTCAAACCGGTTACAAACTGGTTCCCCAAATCATTTTTTTAAAACTAGCTGTTTGATAACGGTTTTATAGCTGTTTTTTGACTGTTGGGGGCTTTTTTGATTTTTTTTTTGTGTTATTTTTACCACTATACCCCCGTTAGGTTAGTATATATATATGTATTGAATGTTTTGGTTGAACCATAACATAAAACGCTCTCTACTCTCAAAAATTAAAAAACGTTCAATACTTTCGTGCATAAAAACTCTCAAATGGCTTCATCAAATGCTCAATCATCCGTTGGTTGTGATGCATTTTCAAGCAACGTGGTGGTAGCAATCATTCCTACGAATAGGAATCCCGAAATATGGTGCAAATTGCGGTTCGAACAAAGATCGTTGCAAGCTTTGCAATAGGTTTTTCAAAAAAGATGCAAATACAACCTTGAAAAACCAAATTGCGCATAAATATTGAAAGTCGTTGTAAGGTGAACCATCTCAACGTCAAGCTTCGATAACAAACGAAGGAAATGTTTGGGCTTATAACGTTGATGTGGTGCGGGAGCAAATAACGTATTTTGTAATTCAAGAAAGCTTGCCATTCAAACATTTCGACAACAAACGTTTGACCCGACTCATTCAACGAACTCTCTAACCACGTTATACCAATGTAAGAGGCTGTTTGTTTCAGTCTCTTAATGGTTCAGGTGTCTGAATGGTTCAGCACTTACTGGTTTAGACTGTTTGTTTCGTGAGCAAATGTCTGAATGGTTCAAACATTTGATTCTGAATGGTTAAGCATTATACAGAGTCTGAATGGTTCAGACCTCTTATTCGAATTGGTCTGACATTTGCCTTTGAATAGTTAAGTAATATGCTCGCTCTTAATGATTCAGATCTCTTAATGATTGAGCACTTAATTGTTCAGACCTCTTATTGGTTTAACATTTAATCGTTCAGAAATTTCCAAACAGCCTATACATCGAATAGATTGTTTAAAAATGTGGAAAAAAACTAAAAATGAATTAATATCTTATTTTGAAAATTTACAAACCGGTGTTAACTTTACTAGTGATATTTGGTCGACTCCTCGTTTCACCAAACTTGTACATTTGTGTTACCGCCCGTTGGGTCGAACCTGATTCATGGCCAATGATAAAACGTATGATTGCGTTTGAATTGTTTGATTATCCTCACACCGATGAAAACATTTTTTTTATTTTATTGACAGTTATTAAAACATAGAAATTAAAAAAACAAATTTTTTTTCTAAATCTTTTGATTTTGCGTCAAATAAGACACTTGCGATAGAACATCTAAAATTAAAATGTACACCAATTTGTGATGATGTGTTTTTTCATAGTCAATGTGTTGCATACATCATAAACATAACCGTTCAAGACAGTTTAAAAAACGATTAAACCAACAAAAAATGGTTTTAAAAGAATGTTACGTGACATTTTTAGCAATAACCAATGATATAGTAAGTATCGCAAGTTTTGTAAATACGCAAATTCCAAATGTTTATGTCCAAACTGGGACGTACGTATAAGATGAAATTCCATTTGTAACATGTTTGAAAAGACTATTGAGCAAAAAAAAAGTTTAATAGTCTTTCATAATATTTTGGTTAGTCGTGTAAAGGTAAATACTTACCATCAATCGGGTTGGGTTATTATTGAATAAGCAAAATGCTTCATATTTTAAAAACCGCAACTACTTGTCTTTCAATAGTTTATTATCCAATGAGTCAATTAGTATTTCACCAAATTTACTTAATGACTTCAAAATTAAATAAGTTGTCATTTAGGTGTAGACTTTATTTGGATTTAATACCCTCAATTACAGAAAAATTTAAAAAGTATTTTAAAGAAATGTCTTCGATTATTACATGTGTCACTGCCTTAGATCATTGCTTAAATGCACCAGAGTTGAAATTTTACTTGATAAAATTACTCTTAATTTGGATTTAGAAGACTGTAAGGATTCCTATAAGTCTGATGCAGCCAAAACATCCAAAGTCTCTCTGCAAGGATGCACTAAAGAACTGAAGTAGAAATGCTTCGGAAGTTTTACATCATGCACTAGAAATATTCTAAGTGTAAAATCTTCCGAAGCCAAGACCAATATCTTCCGAAGCCAAAAGTGAAGTCTTCCGAAGCTTCAGAGACAAAGTCTTCGGAAGCCAAATAGTGAAGACAGATTTCTTCCGAAGACTTTTAGAGATATGTCTTTATCTGATGTACTTTACCATAAAGCTGGACCACTTTTCCGCTGCAACTCTGTAAAATCACCAACTTACATGAGTTGGTGAAAGGTCCATGTTTTTGGTAACTGTACATTGAGGTCTTGAGTCCATGCTTTCTACTTTATGTACTTTTATCCTTTTTGTAATATATTAGGATGTGAGCTATGACATGTCATACTCACAAGTCAAAGGCAAATATGCCTTTTGATTCTACAATTGATTTTGTTTGTGTCTAGTCAATTGTATCCAGCTGATTTTCAAAGTATAGCCGGCTGTAGGTTGTAATATAAGTATTCCATGTTCTTGTATCTTTCTTTATGCTTTGTAACGCTTGTAATAGAACTTGATAAAGCGATATACTGCATCCTTGAAACCCAATCTCTTGTGTTCTCTTGTTCTGTCTCTTACTTATTACTTGTGTTCTTAGTATCATTCTTGTGGTTAATCCAATTTACTGTTTGATTAAAGTTTGGTTAATCTCCTTTTTGTGTTGTTGTGTTGTAAGTGACCACCCTTCAATTGTCCTGCAAAGACGAAAACTCATTTTATGGTCAAAGTTTAAAAGCTAATTTTAACGAACATTTATAAAAAATGTTTGATACTTATATAGCAAAATATGGTGAAAAATCAAACATCCATGAGGCATGCGGCATATGCCGAAAGTTCAAATGATCCAATTTTTGTTTTATATAATACTTTAAGTGATAAATGTAATAAACATAAACGTGATAACACTCCGAGTAATATAATCGGGAGGTATGATGAAACGAACTTTTTATACACCATAACTCCACAAGATTTTAAACTTGTTGACTTGTTGGCTTGGTGGAAATGTAAGGAAGATCATTTTCCCATCCTATTCACCATGGCCTGAGATTTACTAATCGTCCAACATTCCATGATAGTTTCGGAATCTTCTTTTTCTGTTAATGGCAAAATTATATTGATAAGACGAACTTGACTCATTCACCAAGCGGTTGAAATGTCAATTTGCTTGGAAGATTTTTTAGATGCCGTGGAAAGAGTATAAGACAAATGCTCAATTGAAGGAGAATTGAAATATGAAGTTGAATTATACGAAAACGAAGTAGAGAGTGGATTCACACCCAGAATGACCGATGATGAAGCAACATATGATGATTAACTTCGTAATAGCTCGGGTCCGGGGGTTGAAGAATAAAGTATCAAAATACGCAACAAATGAACGGAGAATGACTACGTTAAATGTTTAGTTTTTAAAAACAAAAATTAGAATTTTATATCGTTTGAATTGTTTCTATGTTTTATATTTTATATATTTCACTTTGATTTTAAATTGTGTATTTATTTTTACAAAATTTTAAATGCTCACTTGTAAGGTTTCTATATTTTAATTTTTTACAAATAAGAATATAAAAATGCATCTTGTGATTATAAAAACAATTAATTGTGTATTTGATTTATCATCTCTCATAACTGGTTTTGAGCGGAGTTGATCAAACCGGTTTAGGTTTGAAACCGAAACCTGTTTTTAAAAAACCCGGTTTGTACATCTCTAGTTGGTTCATCTCGTAACCTTCAATTCGAGATGCAAATTGAGCTCGTATTCAACTTTCAAAGAGTAACTCATAAGTTTCTATATTTTTATCTCTTTTGTTTATACAAGTATCAAATAAACCTAACAACAATATTAAATTAAAAAGCCTCCGGTATCAAACAACCAAGACATATAACAAAGTATAACATTGGATGCATGATAACATTCTTTCCGTTTTTTTAGTGTCGTAATGTTCATTTATTTTATTTGGCTAAAATCGTAAACTTTTGAAAAAGTAATATACCTGATAAATTATTTGGCCATGTAATACAAAACAATAAAACCATACCCATCATTAATGTAATATTTTGCATTTTTGTGAGGAATAAAGTGTTAAATATATCAATGTTAAAAACAAAAACTTTTGATGGGTCATAGATGCATGAATGTGTGTATGGATATATAGGGTAATGAATACAGATAGATATACCATTCGCTCATTCAACATATATTCATATATCAAAATTATATCTAAACTATAATCAAACCCATTAAATCAAAATTATCTGTAGGTGTGTTTAATATGATGTTAAAATATAACAAGACATATAACAAAGTATAGCACAATGAATTCTCCAACACAAAGGTAGCTAGCCAATGACGATAGATATACCGATCGCGATAAGTAGAATGGTGATTACTCCGAAGTAGATCATGGTATGGACACAGATAGAGACTCCACTCGTCTGCATGTTGTTAAACTCCACCGCTCGGCTCTTCGCGGGCAGCTGAAACAATAATCCTGGTGTTAGTAGCACGAAAAGTAACACGCCTATGATAACTGGTGCCCAATCTCCCATTTCCGACGACCTTACTTCCTTTATCGTATTCAAAACTTTAAGAAATCAAGTAGAATGCTATTATCCAACAACATTAGATGACAAATCCAAATCCTAAAACTAGGCAAACAAAACATTGGAAACATCGTATAGCCGGCCAATGTTAATTATAGTTTAATTCTATATTTGTACATACTCTAAAAGACATAGGGTCGTCAAATGGGTCGTGTTTGCGAGTTGAACCCGATACAAACCCGAAAATTTGACATGAGTCTGAAAATTGCACAAACTCAAAAGTCATGTTATACGCATAACCCAACCTGACATGAGACATGAGTTACTTTTCACAAGTTGACTTGAACATAATGAGTTTTGACGTAAATAATATATTGATTTACTTTTTGGCATATTACTACTTGAAAATTACAAAATCTACAACAAATAAAATGTATGATAAATACGTTTGAACTATAAAATTAGATTTGATGTCTCTTGTACCTTTATATATAATATACATTTGCGGTTTACGTTATAACATAAACCAACTCTTTAATTAATAAATTATAGAAATAAACGGTTTAAACCAGTCAACTTGTGAACTTGGCATGCCAACCTGAACATGCAAACACTTCCGGATGCTCGCGTGTTCGACCTGAAACTAACTCAGACCCGTGATTTCGTGAATTCCATGTTAGATTCATTACATAAATTAACATTTAAAAAATTCACTACCCATAGAAAGATGTAAAGTAGATGATAGAGCACTTGGACTGAATGCATACCCTTTATAACTTTATGTTTTAATAACAAATCTCTACCACATTCTGCTGTGCTCCAAAAGCTATAATCTTAAAAGGACACATATATTATTGTAATCTGATGATGAAAAAAGGTTGGTACTAAGATAAAGCTTAGCTAAATTGTCCCCCACCACCCTTGATCATAAAACATGCCTTCATCCCCATCACTTCCTCACTAAGTAAACCGAAACCACTTACTTCTACACGTTTGCAAGCGGTTTAATTATCGGTTAGTTAAGGTATGAATATGCTGCATATCGATTTGGGGCCATCGGTTGTAGCCGTGGCTATGTTCATACTGTTGTCACCAGGGTTGCTATTCCAGATGCCGGCTCGAACCAGGGTGATTGAGTTTGGGAACATGTACACTAGTGCCATATCCATTCTTATTCATGCTGTTTTGTATTTCTGTATTTATACTATTTTGGTTGTAACTATTGGTATTCATATACATACTTGATTGTTCGGGCCTCTTCGCTTGCTTGCAATCGTATATTCATGCGAATACACACTCTCTTTTCTTTCTAAAACCTTAAGTTGTTCCACATATATTGTGATGTTCATCTTGTGTTTCGGTTGTATACTTGTATGATACATATATGATTGAAGTTTCGGTTCTTTTGTTTTAAGTTTTTGTTCCTTAATGTTGTCATTACTCATTATAGTACTATACTACTATAAATGAAGCAAATAAAAGTTATAGTAATGTAGTTAAGTGAGATAAGTTCAGTATATGTTGATTTTTATTGCTGTAACTAAAAGTCTTCTAAGTTTACTAGAAAACAGTTAAGTTATTCTTTTTTAGAAATAAATAAATAAATTTACTTAGTTTGCTAATATAATTTTTTTAAGGTCAGTAGATGTTGATTTTTGGGTCGATAGTTAAATTGTTTTTTTTTTATAAATATTGACTATGTATCAAAAACCGTTTTGTGTCCCTCAAAAACCATCATTCCAACATCATCACTATGTGAAAAGAACCAGCACCACAACCTAGTCCTAACTATTCTACATGGGTGGCTAATGATGCTCGTGTTTGCATGCTAATTATTTTCATCATCTCAGAAGGCTCTTTTCTCCATGTGTAAGGATTCCTATAAATCTGATGCAGCCAAAACATCCAAAGTCTCTCTGCAAGCATGCACCAAAGAACAGAAGTAGAAATACTTCGGAAGTTTTACACCATGCACTAGAAATATTCTAAGTGTAAAATCTTCCGAAGCCAATACCAATATCTTCCAAAGCCAAAAGTGAAGTCTTCCGAAGCTTCAAAGACAAAGTCTTCCGAAGCCAAAGAGTAAAGACAGATTTCTTCCGGAGACTTTTAAAGACATGCTTTTATCTGATGTACTTTACCATAAAGCTAGACCACCTTTCCGCTAAAACTCTGTAAAGTCACCAACTTACATGAGTTGGTGAAAGGTTCATGCTTTTGGTAAATTGTACATTGAGGTCTTGAGTCCATGCTTTCTACTTTATGTACTTTTATCCTTTTTGTAATATATTAGGATGTGAGCTATGACATGTCATAGTCACTTGTCATAAGACAAATCTGCCTTTTGACTCTACAATTGATTTTGTAGTTGTGTAGTCAATTGTATCTAGCTGGCTTTCAAAGTATGGTCGGCTGTAGGATGTAGTATAAGTATTCCATGTTCTTGTATCTTTCTTTTATGCTTTGTAACACTTGTAATAGAACTTGAGAAAGCAATATACTGCATCCTTGAAAACCAATCACTTGTATTCTCTTGTTCTGTCTCTTACTTATTACTTGTGTTCTTAGTATCATATTTGTGGTTAATCCAGTTTACTGTTTGACTAAGTTTGGTTAATCTCCTCTTTGTGTTGTTGTGTTGTAAGTGACCACCCTTCACCGGTCCTGCACTATGTTCAAGGCATTACATCTAGTGATCTCTGGATATCAACATCATTTGCATTAGAAACAGTTAAAACTAATGTCCAAGTGTCAATTCTCATAAGAGCTGAATATCATCAGCCATAGCTTTGCGCCATTGAGGATCTTTGTCGGCAACAACAAAAGTGGTGGGTGTTGTGTTAGAGGAGGTAGTAGTTGTATGAAAAGAGAAAACGTTGTGAGGAACTTTTTTTTGGATTTGACCGATAATTAGGGGACGGTTACGAGGTGGAGCTGGTGGTGAAGGAGAGTGTTCCAGTGAAGGGGTAGTAGAAAAAGAATGGTGGGGTTGTCTAGGGGTGGAAGAGGGAGTGGTTTTGGTAATAGGTGGACATAATGTTTGCGCGACCGTTGTCACACCCCCGTTAAAAGCGAAAACACGGGGATGTAACGAGATCGGGATCGTCATAACACACGGTAGACAATAGAGATGCAATATAATAAATGATGATAAAGCGTGTCATGACGACACCCGACACCAAGGAGACTTGTGTCGTGTTTAGTCAGTATTCACGCAACATAGCCATAAGCATAAACATGTTAAATGATTCACATAATCAAGTAGTAACAATTGTAATGTAAATTCTCACAACCCAGGAACAAGTATCAAAAGAATAAATTGTTTAATCAGACTACAACATTAATTCCAAAATATATGTTTGTCAAATATGTTTAGTCTCAAAAATGCATCCTAGGGTCTCCACTAAGGCGGCACACCTAGATCTTCAGTTAGCATTGTCACCTGAAAAGATATGCTCAAAATGGTCAACAAAATTGTTGGTGAGCTTGCAGGTTTAAATAGAAAAATAGTAATTGATGTTGTATAGTAATGGTTGTGGAATACCGTGAATACAGTTATAAGTAAGTAAAATCACATGACAATGAGCTTTGCAACCAAACCTAATGACGTACACAAAGAATCTTGTTGGAATATATTCACCCAAAGGCCCGGTCCTGGCCACTGATGGTACCAACTAGTATACCAATCAAACAAGGATGGGGGGTGTCAACCCAATAGTACTACCAATACCTATCCGTCGGTTCCCATACTAGAATTAAATAGTTGCAAAGAAAGTACCACACAGCGAACTCAAGCATGTATCAGATAAGTACTGACAAAACAGTAACACGTTGATTCCAAGTAGGTAAATTGTATGTAAATTGTACAGCATTGAAAATGGGTGAGCATACTTTTCCCCCATGTTTGTAAATTATTGAAATGTTGTTTAAGCATAAAAAGGGGCGACGAAACTCACTTGTTAGGTGGTAAGTATGTATGATCAAAGTTTCCAAATGTTGTATGCAATGAACGGTCAAACACCTATTGACAGTTATTGATAAGCATTAATGATAGGTATAAAGTAAATAGTAACGTTCGGTCGGTTCGGGTTGTATCAGTTCGGTCGCGTGTAACACACACAAGCAGACACGCGCATTAGATCTTATGTAGTTCCAAGTACTAGAAATCGTCGCCATTGCTGATGATATTTGTGTAAAAGTTCCATTGTTATTAAAGAAGTATTTGGTAAATATTAATAGTTACAAATCGGTTATTGATACTTGTAAAATGTTAAGTTGATTTGATTTGGAATAACATTAGTAAGTTTGATAGCGTCAACTTTAACATTGTCATTAGCAACGGCAACCGTGTCGATGTCACCTTAACACCACACGACATACACACACCACACACCAGAAGGAATTTACACACAACAACTTCAGTTACACGACAAGACCAGACGCACGACTCAACACTCCATTCGCACGAATCAACCCTTATTCGTACGAATCAGCTTCATTCGTACGATTGAACCTTCATTCGTGCGACTGGCATTCAGTCGTACCACACAGCACTCAACCGCACGACTTAACCTCCATACGCATGTATCAACCTTCATTCGTACGAATCAGCTTCATTCGTACGACTGAACCTCCATTCATATGATTGGCCTTCAGTCGTGCAATACACGCACAATCGCACACAACATTCATCCGCATGACTAATCGCACACACTCATTCGATCGCACGACTCAATCGCACGACATACTCAATCGCCCGAATGACACAGTCGCACGACTCACCCAGTCGCACGGCTCAGTCGCATGACAGACCCAGTCGCCAGAATGGCAGATTCGCGACTGCAGCTGTGCAGAGCAGCCTCCGGCTGCTCCGAGCATGCGTTTTACACAACAAGGACTTACAGAAACACACTACAAACACACACAAACAAGAAGCACACGTAGAAGGACATCACACGCACCCACATGACCTCATGTGTTCGGGTTGAACCCGAACACCCGAAACCCTAAAATGGACAGCAGAAAAACGAGCAAGAAAGGGACAGCCAAGGTCGTCTACCTGCAAGAATGGAGTAGACTCGGTTGTAGACGAAGTCTAGATGACGAAAACGAGACCAAACGGGGCGGTTTTGGTGTGCAAGGAAGGAGATGAAAGTGAAGAAGAGAATGAAGAAGAAGAAGGTGAAGTAAATGAGGGCTAGGGCTGGGAAAATTGGGTTTATATACCCAGCCCAAGTTTGGAAAATGACACATTTAGTCCCTGCACTTAAATCCCCGAATTCTCAAATTTTGTTTCGGTAGAAAACAACTTTAATAGGTTAGTTATATTAATGATAAAAATGTTTTTAATGATATTTATAACTTAAAAATGGTTTTATTAGTGACAATAATATTATATAAAAATGGTATATTTAGAGGTAATGATGGTGAAAGTTGTAAAAGTTTTTAAAGATAGTATACGTTGACGATACGAACACAAGAAGAAAGACGATAAAGCAAGTATAATATCCATACGAATAGTTTACAAAGATGAGGAATGATCGAGCGAAGAAAAGTGAACGAAAACCATGTTAATTGACGGACCTTCTGGTGACGGATGTCACAGTATCCCCCAGTTGAGAGAATTTCGTCCCGAAATTCAGCTGGAGTTAGGTCCAAGAGTGTCATCCTCGAATAGATGTGAATATTTGAGTTCCATCTGATCTTCCCGTTCCCATGTAAACTCTGGCCCTCGTTTTGAATTCCATCTCACACGGACAATGGGTATTCTACTGCGCTTCAATTGCTTGACCTTTCGATCCATGATCTCAAGGGGTTCCTCGACAAAATGAAGCTTTTCGTCAATCTTGATTTCCTCAATTGGTACGTGAAGAGATTCGTCAGCCAAACACTTCTTGAGGTTTGACACGTGGAAAGTATCATGTACGCCGTTGAGTTCTTGTCGCAACCTTAATCGGTAAGCCACTGGACCGATTCTTTCCGTAATCTCAAATGGTCCTACGTATCTTGGGGCTAACTTTCCTTTCTTTCCAAATCGTACAATTCGTTTCCAAGGAGAGACCTTGAGTAAAACTCGATCCCCAATGTTGAATTCTAGAGGTTTCAGACGGTTGTTGGCATAGCTCTTTTGGCGATCTCTGGAAGCTTTTAGTCGGTCTTTGATTTGAAAGATCTTGTCGGTTGTTTCTTGAATGATTTCTGGGCCTGTTAACTAGCTTTCACCAATCTCAGCCCAACAAATGGGTGATCTACATTTCATTCCATACAACGCTTCGAACGGAGCACATCCGATGCTTGTATGGTAGTTGTTGTTGTAAGAGAACTCGATCAGCGGTAGATGAGCGTCCCAACTACCACCAAAGTCGATTACACACGCCCACAGCATGTCTTCTAGCGTTTGTATAGTTCGTTCACTTTGGCCATCTATCTAAGGGTGATAGGCGGTACTCATATCTAATCGAGTGCCCATCGCTTTCTGTAATGTATGCCAAAATCGTGAAGTAAATCGGCTGTCACGGTCGGATATAAGCGACACCGGCACTCCGTGTCTTGTCACACCTCTTTGATGTACAATCTCGCCAACTTATCCATTTTGTAGTCTTCTTGGATCGGCAAGAAATGAGCTGACTTCGTCATCCGATCCACTACGACCCATATCGAGTCATGCCCGCTGCTCGTTCTAGGGAGTTTGGTAATAAAATCCATGGCTATATTCTCCCATTTCGACTCGGGAATTTCATGTTGCTGTAAAAATCCCGATGGTTTCTGATGTTCAGCTTTAACTTTCAAGCATGTTAAGCATCTGCTTACGTACATAGCAATGTCTTTCTTCATGCCTAGCCACCAGTACAGATCCTTAAGATCGTGGTACATCTTGTCTGCACCAGGATTAACAGAATATCGCATCTTGTGGGCTTTATCCATGACTAAGGTACGTACACCTCCCCATCTGGGTACCCATATACGATCCATGAAGAACTGTATACCATCATCCTTGCAACTCATTTGTTTATCCAACCCTCAGACTTCTTCTCGCGCAAGGTTCTCTTCTTTCAATGCTTCACTTTGTGCAATTTGGATTTGAGCTTTCAAATTCGTTTGAATAGTCAGTCCCAACGCTCGAGCACATAGTGGTTTCACGCGTTCTTTGCGGCTTAAAGCATCAGTCACCACGTTAGCTTTCCCCGGATGATACCGGATCTCACAATCGTAGTCACTAAGAAGCTCTACCCAACGTCGTTGACGCATATTAAGTTCCTTCTGATCCAGGATATGTTGGACGCTCTTATGATCTGTGTAGATGATGCATTTAGTTCCATACAGGTAATGCCTCCATATCTTAAGTGCAAATACTATCGCGCCCAACTCAAGATCATGAGTTGTATAGGTCTTTTCGTGCACCTTAAGTTATCGCGAAGTGTAGGCAATCACCTTATCCTTCTGCATTAGCACACATCCCAATCCTTGATGTGAAGCACGCAGTACACCACAAAATCATCAGTTCCGTCTGGGAGGGACAATATAGGTGCGTTGCACAACTTCTCTTTCAACGTTTGGAACGCTTGTTCTTGGGCATGTCCCCAATCAAACCTCTTGTCTTTCTGAGTCAGCAGTGTTAACGGTTGAGCGATCTTTGAAAAATTCGCGATAAAGCGACGATAGTATCCGGTCAATCCTAAGAATTGTCGAATCTCTGATGGTGTCTGGGGTGCATCCCATTTCTTCACTGTTTCGATCTTGCCGGGATCTACATGAATCCCATCCTTGTTAACCACATGACCCAAAAACTTCACTTCTCACAACCAGAATTCACACTTTGAGAACTTGGCGAAAAGTTTCTCTTCCCGTAACAGTTCCAGTATTGCCCGAAGGTGTTCTTAGTGATCCTCTTTCGATCGGGAGTAGATAAGTATATCGTCTATGAATACGATCACAAACTTATCCAGGTAAGGCTTACACACCTGATTCATTAGGTCCATAAACACAGCTGGTGCGTTAGTCAACCCGAACGACATGACCAAGAACTCATAGTGCCCATAACGAGTTCTAAATGCTGTTTTCGGTATGTCCTCCTCGAAAACCCTTAGTTGATGATATCCAGAACGAAGGTCGATCTTTGAGAAATATGAAGCTCCTTGCAGCTGATCAAACAGATCGTCGATCCTGGGGAGAGGATATCGATTCTTCACGGTTAACTTGTTCAACTCACGGTAATCGATGCACATTCGGAACGACCCGTCTTTCTTCTTGACAAATAATATCGGCGCTCCCCATGGTGAATGACTCGGCCGGATAAAACCCTTCTCCAGTAGTTCCTGCAACTGACTAGATAACTCTTGCATTTCTGATGGTGCTAACCGATATGGCGTCTTTGCTACCGGTGTAGCTCTAGGAACCAACTCTATACGGAATTCCACCTGTCGTGGAGGAGGCAAACCAGACAAGTCATCAGGAAATACATCTGGGTAGGCCCGTACCACTGGAATATCTTCTAATTTCCTCTCCTCTTCCTTCTTGTCTACCACATGAGCCAGAAGAGCGTAGCACTGCTTTCGTAAACTTCGGCGTGCTTTCATGCAGGAGATAAGCTTTAAGTTTCTTCCCGGTCGTTCTCCTTGAATTCTGAGTACCTCCCCGTTTGGCATGGGGATTCGTACTACTTTGTCCCGACAGACAATCTCAGCTCCGTGTTTCGACAACCAATCCATTCCCATAATCACGTTGAAACTTCCTAACTCAAAGGGTATCAAATCTATATCGAAGGCATGGCCCTCCAATACTATCGAGCACTTTCTAATGATTTCATCGGCCTGAACAACTCTACCATTGGCTATTTCTACAGAGTAGCTAATTTCTAGCCTACTAGGACTCAAATCAAGCAATTGCACAAACTCAGAAGATATAAAGCTATTGTCTGCTCCAGTATCAAATAATATAGATGCGAAGTGATGATTGAGTAAGTGCGTACCCGTGACAACATTCAGGTCCTGACGGGCATCGTTGGCTCCAATGACAAATGCACGTCCCCGAGCTGTATTTCCTTGATTCGCCGGGCCTTGATTTCCAGCTATGGCCATCACTTGCTGCTGGTTGTTCCCTTGCTGACCCAGCGCCCGATTCAGTCTGGGGCACATGTTTCTATTGTGATCAGGGCCTCCACACTCATAACAGACCCTGGCATTCCCGGCGGGGTTAACCGCGTTGATCGGTGCCACCAGATTCGGCGCTATTCTGCAGTCTCTCGCTAGATGCCCCGGGCGTCTACAGTTCGCGCACACCCGGCACGACATTCCTGGGGGATGATGATAGTTACACCTGTCACATTTGGGGTGCGGCCCAACATACTCTCTCTTGCCTTGCATCACGGCCACAAAATTCCTGGCTGTCTTGGCCTTCTTGTCAAATTTCCCGGCACTCGACCGGCTCGGTTCTCCAACATCCTTCCTTTTCTCTGCTCCTCTACCCAAAACCCCTGTTCTCACCATCTCATCAGTTAGAGCGCAAGCCTTCAGAATTGCGCTCTGGATCTTAGCAGGAGTAGCTGCTGTTACAATCGCCCGAATTTGAGGCGCAAGTCCCCAAATATACCTCTCGATTCTCTTGGATTCCGGGGTGACCAAATGTGGAACCAGTCTTGCTAACTCGTGGAATCGATCGGTGTAAGCTGCGTGCCCAGTCCCCACCATAGCATGATTCCAGAACTCATGCTCCAATTTCTGCATCTCGTTGAGGGGGCAGTACTCCTCGGTGATCAATGCCTTGAATTCATCCCATGACATCTGCATCGCTGACTCTCTTCCCCTGGCCTGAACCTGAGTGTTCCACCAAGTTAACGCCTTGTCCTATAATGAACACGTGGCATACTTGATTCTCTGGCTATCGAGGCACTCACTTATATCGATCACTGCCTCCATTTACTCAAGCCACCTGGTCAGGGCTATCGCTCCACCTTTCCCATCAAATTCCTTTGGTTTGCAGGCCACAAACTCCTTGTACGAACATCCCCTTCTTGCATTCACAACCCCAGTCTCATTACCGGTTGTTCCACCATTCCCAGTTTCTTGATTGCTCTCGTTCTCAGTCGGGTTTCCATTACCTACTTCAGTTTCAATCCCACCTTGACCTCTTTCTCCCCCATCCTCATTATCATTGTCACCATCCCCGTGGGGGTGGTGTTGCTGAAGTGCATCGCTCACTTGGGCCACAATAGTCGGAATCAGTGCGGCCAGTTGTTGAGCGATCAGAGCTGCTATATCAAAGTCTCCTGTTCCCTGATTATTACTGGCAGGGCCATCATTTGTACTTGGCGCTCTACCTCTGCCTCTGCCTCTGCCCCTCGGGGCTTCACTTCCGCCACTGTTGCTGCGGGTAACTCTTCGAGGCAGCATTTTCTTCACAAAAGTAGTAAACACATAAGCTTTAACCATTTCAAATTATATTATCCACATCGTTCATCAAAGTCCAGCATTCCAAGTTAATATCATACTTATAGTCACCATACATCACATGCAAGTTGTGTAGTTCTCACACCATGAATTGATAATGTCCCAACAATAGTCCATCATAACAATTGTAAGTCCATGTATATAATCACGTTTAGTCTAGCGAAGGTTGTCTATCTCCTCCTCTTTTGAGGTTTCAGACATAACCTCCTCAGGGTCAATCTCAATGTCCGAGGTCAAGCGCAATAGCATGATCTGTGAAGATCTCTTCGGGTTTAATACCCGGGTTTGATAAACCAACTCGATGCGCAGAGGGAACGGAAGATCCAATAGAAGCATCCCATAAAGAGTGAGCACAAGGGCTCTCACAGGGTGTAAAGATCACAAAACAAATAGATAACGAATCAAGTAAAGAGGAACACATACATGAGATATAAAATGCACACAAATCCTAGCATGCAAATCTACATGAAGGTTCCTAGGTTATAGTCTAGGTCAAGCGTATTGCCTAATTCTCTATAACCAATGGCTCTGATACCAATCTGTCACACCCCCGTTAAAAGCGGAAACACGGGGATATAACGAGATAGGGATCGTCATAACACATGGTAGACAATAGAGATGCAATATAATAAATGATGATAAAGCGTGTCATGACGACACCCGACACAAAGGAGACTTGTGTCGTGTTTAGTCAATATTCACGACAACATAACCATAAGCATAAACATGTTAAATGATTCACATAATCAAGTAGTAACAATTGTAATGTAAATTCCCACAACCCAAGAACAAGTATCAAAAGAATAAATTATTTAATCAGACTACAACATTAATTCCAAAATATATGTGTATCAAATATGTTTAGTCTCAAAAATGCATCCTAGGGTCTTCACTAAGGCGGCACACCTAGATCTTCAGTTAGCATTGTCACCTGAAAAGATATGCTCAAAATGATCAACAAAGTTGTTGGTGAGCTCGCAGGTTTATATAGAAAAATAGTAATTGATGTTGTATAGTAAATGTTGTGAAATACCGTGAATACAGTTATAAGTAAGTAAAAATCACATGACAATGAGCTTTGCAACCAAACCTAATGACGTACACAAAGAATCTTGTCGGAATATATTCACCCAAGGGCCCGTTCCTAGCCACTGATGGTACAAACTAGTATACCAATCAAACAAGGATGGGGGTGTCAACCCAGTAGTACTACCAATACCTATCCGTCAAATTAAATAGTTGTATCAGATAAGTACTCACAAAACAATAACACAGCAAACTCAAGCATGTATCAGATAAGTACTCACAAAACAATAACACGTTGATTCCAAGTAGGTAAATTGTATGTAAATTGTACAGCATTAAAAATGGGTGAGCATACTTTTCCCCTTGTTTGTAAATAATTAAAAAGTTGTTTAAGCATAAGAAGGAGCCACGATACTCACTTGTTAGGTGGTAAGTATGTATGATCAAAGTTTCCAAATGTTGTATGCAATGAAAGGTCAAACACCTGTTTGACAGTTATTGATAAGCATTAATGATAGGTATAAAGTAAATAGTAACGTTCGATCGGTTCGGGTTGTATCGGTTCGGTCGCGTGTAACACACACAAGCAGACACACGCATTAGATCTTATGTAGATCCAAGTACTAGAAATCATTGTCATTGCTGATGATATTTGTGTAAAAGTTCTATTGTTATTAAAGAAGTATTTGGTAAATATTAATAGTTACAAATCTGTTATTGATACTTGTAAAATGTTAAGTTGATTTGATTTGGAATAACATTAGTAAGTTTGATAACGTCGACTTTAACATTGTCATTAGCAACGACAACCGTGTCGATGTCACCTTAACACCACACGACATACAGACACCACACACCAGAAGGAATTTACACACAACAACTTTAGTCGCACAAAAGGACCAGACGCACGACTCAACACTCCAATCGCACGAATCAACCCTCATTCGTACGAATCAGCTTCATTCGTACGATTGAACCTTCATTCGTGCGACTGGCATTCAGTCGTACCACACAGCACTCAATCGCACGACTCAACCTCCGAGCGTACCTTTGTTCGCTTCTTCTCCACCAAGCACGCACGAATCAACTTTCCTGTACGAATCAGCTTCATTCGTACGACTAAACCTCCATTCGTACGATTGGCCTTCAGTCGTGCGATACACGCACAATCGCACACAACATTCATCCGCATGAGTCAATCGCACACACTTATTCGATCGCACGACTCAATCGCACGACATACCCAGTCGCACAACTCAGTCTCCCGAATGACACAGTCGCACGACTCACCCAGTCGCACGGCTCAGTGGCATGACAGACCCAGTCGCCAGAATGGCAGATTCGAGTTTTACACAACAAGGACTTCTAGAAACACACTACATACACAGACAAACAAGAAGCACACGCAGAAGGACATCACACGCACCCACACGACCTCATGTGTTCGGGTTGAACCCGAACACCCGAAACCCTAAAATGGACAGCAGAAAAACGAGCAAGAAAGGGACAACCAAGGTCGTCTACCTGCAAGAATGGAGCAGACTCAGTTGTAGACGAAGTCTAGACGACGAAAACGAGACCAAACGAGGCGGTTTTGGTGCAAGGAAGGAGATGAAAGTGAAGAAGAGAATGAAAAAGAAGAAGAAGGTGAAGTAAATGAGGGCTAGGGCTGGGAAATAGGGTTTATATACCCAGCCCAAGTTTGGAAAATTGCACATTTAGTCCCTGCACTTAAATCCCCGAATTCCCAAATTTTGTTTCGGTTGAAAACGACTTTAATAGGTTAGTTATATTAATGATAAAAAATGTATTTAATGATATTTGTAACTTAAAAATGGTTTTATTAGTGACAATAATATTATATAAAAATGGTATATTTAGCGGTAATGATGGTGAAAGTTGTAAAAGTTTTTAAAGATAGTATACGTTGACGATACGAACACAAGAATAAAGACGATAAAGCAAGTATAATATCCACACGAATAGTTTATAAAGATGAGGAATGATCGAGCGAAGAAAAGTTAACGAAACCATGTTAATTGACGGAACTTCTGGTGACGGATGTCACAACCGTGTTAATGGTTTGTGGTGTGGATTGCGTGGTCGTGTGAGTGGCTTGGGTTTGGACAGAATGTTGACGCGGCCGTGCAAGAGGGTTGTGTAAAATTATGCGTGGTTGTGTAAGGTTGTTGTTTTGGGGAAGGGGTTTCGGAGGATGGATGGGTGAAAGGTGGGTTGTTATTTGTAGTAGTGGGCGATGAAGGATAGAAGCAAGTGTAAGGATTTGATGGACAGGTTGAAGATGTTGTGGAGGATGTTGTGGTTGTGCAAAAGGAAAGAGTTTCTCGTTGAAACGAACATGACGAGCAATGTTGAGACGATCGTTTGTGGTGTCTAGACATCTACTTTTCTTGCATGCTAACACAATATCTTAAATTTATATATAAATGATATAATAGTTAGTGAAAGAAAAAACATTTATAAAAGAACAAATTTTACAACCCAGAAACATCAGAAATCACATATCTAAAACAAGAAATTAACCTAAATCGTTGTTCTTTAAAGACGATGGGTTGTCATTGTCGTCAACATAAAGCGTTTGTGAAATCTTGAAGAGTGGTGTACATCGATAGATAGGAGAAAACAAAAATGAAAAGAAAAATAACACTACTATTTACCATAACCATAACATAATCATACCCAATACATCTATGTATAGCAAAACTACTGAGTGGTTTTTAAAGGGTATGATATAGGCAAATCTTACTGTTATCTCAAGGATAAAAAGCCTGCTACCAACAAGACTCTCGGTCCCGATAACCACATTACTATTTATGTACCTGATTTACTTAACTATAAAATATCTTTATATGCACACAATCCTGAATAGTAAATAGTATTGAGCGATATATAAGTTTTGTTACTTTTTATCTATGTTAGAAAAAATTCTAAATAATCTTACAAATTATACTTAACTAGCATTTTTTCTTCACGCGCGTTACGCGTGAGAACCCAAAGCTTGGACAAATTGTAAAAAACTTGAAACACAGTTAGGTTCAATTGCGGCTACATGCAAGAAACGAAAGCCAACCAGATTCGCACAATCGAAATTGTTGCCACCGCACAACCATATCCGCAAACCCTAAAGAACGATAGATGGCGCCATCGGCAGGAGCACCAAAACCCATTATCTGAACACCCTAAGGTTTTTACACAGAAATAGCGGCTCCACCATCACTATCACGCCGGTGAACATCAACCAAACTACAGGGCAAGCCGGTGATGGCCATCGCAAAAGGTCTCGGGTTGGATGAAGATTATCAAGCGACAACTACTGCCCGCTCCACCTCAACCACAGTAGGGAGGTGAAGCAGCAACAGAGACCACGCTAACCAGACTTACAGCCACCGGCGGTGGCGGAGTCACAACACCACCGACGCCACCCTATCTCTAAAGCAATCGAACAACCAAAACCACAAATGACACATGCGCCACCCACCACGGCGGAGCGGCTTTGGCCGAACACCGCGGTGCCACCCCTACTTTCTCTTTCTATAAACAAATTAGAAGGGTAAAAAAAAGCCTAAAATTTCATTTCTATGTTTATACACTTGGTAAGATGGAGGGGCAAAAATAAAAAATCACAAAAGTCATGTGGCCAAAAAGCTATATTTCATAAACCTACTATTCATTCCAGTTGCTTTTTAAATATTATGTAATGTAATGTAATTTTAAAGGTCGGTGGAAAATGCCACCGATCAAAACCTCCTCTCAACTTTCTTGAATTGACATTTTAACCCCTATTTGTAAAACTTTAAAAAAATATCATTTTGATCCCACAAGTTTCTAAACTTTGGAAAAACTAATTTCTTACATCCTTATTTTTTATGTATGTGTTAGTGCAAGTTCGAGTTCATCTAAGTTTTGACACAAATTTTGTTCGGAAAAATCCCGAGTCAAATGTAAAACGCTTTCATGCTAATTACTATATACTTAATTTTAAAGGCCGGTGGCAATTGCCACCGGTCAAAACCTCCCCTCAACTTTTTTGAATTGACATTTTAACCCCTAAACTGTTTGTAAAATTTTAGAAAAACATCATTTTGACCCCTCGAGTTTCTAAAGCTTTGAAAAGACTAATTTCTTGCATCCTTATTTTTATATATGTGTTAGTGCAAGTTCGAGTTCATCTAAGTTTTGACACAAATTTTGTTCAAATACAGTCCGAGTCAAATGTAAAACGCTTCCATGCTAATTTTATGTGTTTTTTTCTTGGTTTCCGTTTTAACATAGATTTCATTTGAAAACGAGTTAGTTTATACATAATATGTTTTCGTTCGATGATATAAATTCGAGTAACTCTACGTTTCGACCTAAATTTAGTTTGGAAACGAGTCGGGACAATTGTAGCGTATGTTTATCACGTTACGTACGACAGCGCCGCAATGTACGGGTATATTTACTGGTTTGACTTAAAAATGATAGATTTGTGATTTGAAAAATACTTTAGATAAGACTTCACAAAAAGTTAAAACAATAATAACCCTACCTCACCCATGTGCAAACCATGTGAGTTGTTCCCTTCAGAATAATTATATATTCGTCGTGTCAACCTTATTATAATCCTAATAATTTATGTATTCCCCACAATAACACTTTCGAAACAAATGTCACTTAACTACTTTGTGCCTTATCCTACTACAACTCGAGATCAAATTTCATCTCTCATTTGATCTTTATCTACGCATTCGAGTTCGTGTTCTTGGATTCGAGATGCATGATTGGGCGGCCCCCATCATAGCTACGGCGTTGTTTGCGCTTCTAGCACCAGGACTCATTGTTCAGATGCCCGGAAAAGAGACACCGATCGGTTTTTTGAACATGAAAACTAGTGTGATATCCATGATTTTACATATGGTTCTTTATGGTTTGCTTCTTATTTTGTTTCTTGTTGTTCTTGACATACATATGTATGCGTAGTTACGGTGGTTTTTTAGTTTATTATATGGTTATTAAGTTCGTGATGGTTTTGTAACATCATTAAGATATGTAGTTTGTATGTATTTGCAAGTTTGTAATGAGATCACAGTAAGTATATTCAAACTCTTATTTGTTTGATCTACATCACTAGTTACAGATGCAGGATTTAGAAGCAGACGTCGTATCGTTTTAAAGGTGTTTTTAGTCGGATTTAAACAAACAGGCATAGATGCATAGAGTGCAAGTATCGTATATAAGTTACTTGCGGAAAAAGAAACGAGATCTTATTTTGGTATCAAAGTACAAGTATCAAATACGTCAGATTCGTGTTTCGATCAAGCTGAACCGGAATCTGGGTTTATGGATCTAAATTTTGATTCAATTATTATTTGAGTTATAGGGCTAGTTTTGGTTTTGTTGAAACCCTTGAATTCAAAACCTCTTAGTATAATAATCAATGTATTGTGGTTTTAAACATTATTTCTAAGCTTTTAAATTAGTTTTTGTGTTGCTAAATAATATATATGGCATTATTTTGGGGGCAACTTTCGGTGGCAGTTTGTCATTTTCCCGTAGAAGAGGTTGTAATATAAGTCGGCGGTCAACTTTACGGTGAAAATATTGCCTTTTAGTGCGGGATTCAGGAAGCTGTTTTTATTGCGGTTATTATATATATACTAATTATCAACATGTAGGTACATATTATTATGCATATAGTATAATACTCTAATTGTTTTAGTTTTTTTATTTTAAACCTACTACTTTACATTTTTACAATTTAACCCTTATAATTTTTCACTTTAACTTTGTTCTCCTATACCTTTCATCTTTTACAAAATTTTCATTTTACATCCGGTCTGAATTTTGAGAGTTACATGTCGTAACGTGCATGTGTGATTCAATGTTGTTACGTCTATTTTTTCTCATTTAACAGTTCCGTTGCAACGTTCGGGTCCTAGATCGACTTAGTTATTGTTTTTAATGTTTTACGTTTCACATGCATGGTTTAATGTTTTTACGTCAACTTTCAGTTCGGTTTTATTTAATCATCTTATTGTTTTTTTTTTTTATTTTAAACCTAATACTTTTACATTTTTATAATTTAACCACTACAATTTTTTATTTTCAACTTTGTTCATCTATTCTTTTCATCTTTTATAAATTTTTCATTTTACATTCTGTCTAAATTTTGAGAGTTAGACGTCGTAACGTGCCTACGCCTATTTTTTCCCATTTGACGGTTCTACTGCAACGTTCGGCTCCTACATCGACTTAGTTATTGTTTTTAATGTTTTACGTTTCACATGCAAGGTTTAACGTTTTACGTCAACTTTCAGTTTGGTTTTCTTTTTTTGTTTTTACTTATTTTTTTGATACGAGTTTTATCAGTATTGGTATGTGATTGCTAATGTTGGTCTGACATTAATGCTAATTGGCACGTTTTACGCCCCCGCAGCAACGCGAGGGCTTATACTAGTTTTAGTTTATAAAGCAGATGAGTCTCTATGCAACAAATAATGTAACAATACAATCCCTAACAAAATGATTAAAGGTTTATCGTAGTCGTCTTATAAAAATTGGTTCATCAACTATACACCGTTTACATGTGTTTAAGGTTTATCAATTTTAAATTCTCTTTTGTCATTAGTTATCTAATCTACTAACTGTTATTGTTTGATTTTAATTTATGTTAAATTGCTTTAATCTACTATTGTCTTTTGTTATTTCAATCTATTGTTGTTTGTTTTGGATTTCATATATGTTTGCGAATGATTTTTTCTTTTTACTTATATATTTTTGTTTGTTTATTATTTAATCTGCTCTTTCGCAATTGATTTTGTTTCAGTTAATTAAATTATTTTCTGCCAAACTATAAACAATTTGTTTATGTCGCCGGTCCAAAGCCGAGATTCTTAAGAATATTATGTAAATGAGGGCCCAACAGAAATGTTGCTAGCACTAGGGGTGTTCAAAAATATCCGAATCCGAAACCGAATCCGAAATATCCGAAAATCCGAAATTCGGATATCCGAAAATTCGGATATCCGAAAATTCGGATATCCGAAAATTCGGATATCCGAACTTCGGATATCCGAAATTTCGGATTCGGATTCGGATAGTGATTTTGAGAATTTTCGGATATTTCGGATATCCGAAATATCCAAAATATTTTTATAAAAAATTAAAAATATTAAATATTAATTAAATATTTCGGATATTTTTAGATATTTCGGATGTTTTAATAAAAATTTCGGATATATGAAGTAAATTTTAATAAAATCTATTATTTTTTATAAAATATATTAAATAATACAACTTTTTTTTGAACTTCGGATATCCGAACGGATATCCGAATCCGAATCCGAAATTTCGGATATCCGAAATTCGGATATCCGAAATTTCGGATTCGGATTCGGATAGTAAAATTCACTATCCGAAATTTTCGGATATCCGAAATTCGGATATCCGAATTTCGGATATCCGAAAATGAACACCCCTAGCTAGCACTTGTTCTCGTTAGGGCCATACTTCATGAGACCGTCAAATTGTAACCAACCGAACACGGAGTTCCCTTTTGTAAACCAGTTGTTAATGGTTCAACAGAAAGTTCTTTTGAATATATATAAATAAAATTTTGAATCAAATAATTAACAAAAGACAAACTCATATCATGTTTGATCATTTATGTTCGTATACATTTGATTAGGGATTTATATTTACCTGCACTTGTGTTTGTACATCGTTTACATCAACTAAATTTATCATTTTACATTAGTAATATTAATTAGCTCATCATTTAAATATACGTCCTTTTCATTTTTAAAGCTTGTATTTGACTTAATTATTTACTCATCCAAAGTATTTAGACTTAAATTTGGATAGAACTGTTTACTTTCAATTGTATTGCATCATGTATTATGATATGATTTATTTGATTTTAATAATCACAAACTTTATTTATTGGTTGGGCTTATGATTACAGACACTTTTAATTTTGAGTTTATTTTCCTCCAACAAAACATTACTTAAGAGTTAACCCCCGTTAGTTTTTTTTTTTAAATAGGGTTAAGTTTGAGCCATTTTCAACTCCGCTGCCACCGAGTCTCCATCAAGTCCATTTTTCGGTGTCTAGGCTCCATCTTCACCTAAGATCTACCTCTAACGAGTCAAGTGGTTCAAATCAATAGATGAAGATTGATAGGTTCCAGAATGCAGAAGTTTCAAAATGATGGATTTAATGATACATTTTAACATTCTGCTTAGTGTTTTAGAGCATTCACAACTCATTCTCTAAAATTATTTGAGTGTATTCCCTATATTATATGGTATGGTTATAAATGGTTGTGAGTGAAAGATATAAAAAATTTAATGTTCAATCTGTATTTTTAAGAAACACTGTTCAAAACCGTATAATGTTTTTAATATATTTTAAATGATTGTGAGTAGATGAGAGAAAAATAATAAAGTTAAAAAGAGAAAAAATAATGATTTTTAATATAATTATATGGATAAAGATGGGAAATGGTTGTGAATGCTCTTAGCCACATAAGCAATCCAAATCATTATAAAAAAACTCATTATATTAACTCTCAGTTAGTAAGAGATTGTTAGAAGAAGCTTAAAGTTGAAAGTGTCTGTAACAATGTCATGAGTTGGGATTAATCACAGCTAATAAAAGAACGTTAGGATTAATAAAGTCCAATAACCCTTAAGGTATTAAGACTTTGTTGTTTACTTGTATTTTGAGTTCATTTGAAAGTAATAACAAACAGACATGTAAATGAAACTCACCATCTGGTTTCTGGTAAATTTTAGTGGATACGCAAGACAAACAATAAAATCCATTCATTTAAATATTCAGGTTCGTCCCTTATCCCATTAAAGTTCAATAAATGAAGTAAACAAACCTCGTTCGTGTTCATATGATTCATTTACAAACCCACAAACATCGGGTTAACAGGACACTGTTATGTGGGTGTTCGTGTTCGTTCAAGCCCTTCAAGCATCTTGGTGTTCACACATTCTATTTTTCTTCACCTTTGATCAAACCCTTTGAACTTTACAATGTAACTATAGACACCAACTACGACCACAAACTAATTTACCAAAGTAGATTTTTTAACGTTCAATGGATCAAACAAACAAAAGAATTTAGCTAGAACGAAAACCACTTCGAGCAAGGGGAAAAAAAGATGAAATTGGTTCATTACCTGAAACCCAACCCATTTTAATCTCTTCTACCCACTATCTGTCACCTCTAAACAAACACAAACATCTAATTTTGGGTCACTGCTAGCGTACGCGCTAGAGGTGAATACAAAACCGGCTCGTAACCTAAGACCGAAACCAATATTAAAACTGGTTGGAACTGATAGTACCCGTATGGTTGAAATTGATTTGTAACCCTTTACCTTGAAACCAATCAAACCCGACGCCAGATAAAACCCAGCTTCTAACCCAAACTGGTTCCACAACGAACCAATCATTTTACTCTCCAAAAAATGGTTTGAAACCTGAATTGGTTTGTCTAAAATCAGTGTTAACCATCTTTGACGTAAACCTAAACTGGTTTCATCCCGAACAAGATTTGTGAACCTCTACCACATGCTAACATCAATTTGGAGAATTTAACAAGTCTAATGTCTATATGGGTCAGATTGTTTTCTTATTTCGTCAGTAGAGAAATTCAATCACCAATTCTAATACGCAACACAATAACTATCAGATATAGTTGCTATGTGTATTATTCTTATTCACTTTAATATTTTTTTCTAAAACGACCCATTAAACCTTCAGCTCAATTTGGTCAAAAAGAACCAAATCTATACTTTCTTGAAACAGTTGCTTTAAAGTTTGATCCTAATTTCCTAATATGTTATGACCCGTTACCCGACCCAGCCCAACCCGTTTTTCTAAGCTTGGATGCTAGCATAGAGAACTGTTGGTGAATATTTTGTGTGTTTGAGGGGTGGGAGAAGAGGGTGCTGCATAGGGCATGCTATTCTGACCCTTAATTCAAAACAACCAGAATAAATTTCACCCACTAATCCATTGACAATTATCAGATAAAGCCAGACACAAATTGCTTAAAGAAAAGAAAAAAGACAGTTCTCACGTTTTGAAGGAGGGCACAAAGGCCAAGCAGTACTAGAATGATTTATCATCTCAACACTCGAGTATAGTAAATTTGACAAGAAATTTTAAGAAATGGGTGATGCTCATAAACTAATGAAACACACTCGGGTAAGAGAATGGCACCTTTTTCTCATGCATAGTTCAAACGGAATATGTCGTTGAACACGTAAAAGCTTCCTTGTGATGTTGGCATTAAATGGAACATCTGCATCAGGACCAGTCAAACAAAATAAGCCATAAGAAGCAACCTCATGCATCCAGATACTGCTGTAAATCATCATACATGTGTGTGTGTGTGTGTGTGTGTGTATATATATATATATATATATAGTGTTCAACACTTCAACAATCACCAAAACCAATTCAAATAAACAGGCCAATTTTGGTTGTGTTCAATAGGATTAATACAAAAAGTTGTCAAAAAAAGAAAAAAACTAGAAGGGTCAAACGGGTCAAAACTTGTCCAATGAGTATTCTTTATGCATAAACCCTCCAGAAAAATTTTATATTCAGAAAAAAAAAGATTATCAATACAAATAATTTCAAGAGCATCTAACACTAGTTATTTACAAAATGTACATTGTTTTGACTTTCGACACAATGTTTCAGGTCAAATCTATCTGAAATGTTTTGGCCTGTACCAAATATAAGTTATTTCCCGTTTTTCCCCATTGACCAACCCACCACACTAGTATACAATGAAGTATATTATCTAATAAATCGTTTCCCCATGGAGAAATAACAGCACCATTACTATCATGAAATTCAGCAAAAACAGTAATATCACAAATGCAAAATTACTAGTTCATTGACACCAATAACCTCATAACTAACTTAATAAAGATAGAAACTTTGTTGGTGTAATTAGTAGTTGGAAGCAATGAAGCACTATAGAAAGTAGAAACAAGTACAACGTCTTCAAAGTTCAATCACATCATAATTTCCCCTTTTGTAGTATAGTTACCTTTTTAACTATGCAAGAAACAGAATATGAAATGTTGCATTATAAAGAATCTAAGCAATTGCTCAAATAGCAAAGCTTTAAGCATGCACCAGACATTTTTTATTTTCCGGTTACTTCTATAATTCTGCTACCAATGTGATCACTAGGCACCTATCCTTATCTCTTGTTCTAGTAATTAGACCCATGGTCCTTTCATGTTCTTATCCTTAACATAGTATTGATGATAGACAGGTAGATTTAAAATCTATACTAGATACTGCAACTATTAGTTCAAATTGTTCCTAATTGCCTTTTGTATTTCAATATAGTATCATCAACCACACATGCACTTCATAAAGATTGAAGACATATAAACGACATTAATAATATAACAATAATGAATATTGTTGCTTGATATTTTGTGTTTTTTCAACAGAGGTGGTCCATATATCTGTGAGTAAGTTCTTCAAAAGGTGGATCCATCAAGGCTTTATCAAAAGGGCATACTTCAATGAGCTACCAGGCCACAATAAAGATCAAGGGTTACCTTCTTGGAAACCTTCCTTACATCAAAGAGTTACTATGAGACCCTTAATCCTGATATGTCCAACCAAGATATGGACCATCAAACAAGCCAGAAACTATTTAAAGACTTGACAGAACCCCCATAAAAACTCATGACCTTCGGAAGAAAACAATGAACTGTTTAACCAAGTCCCCTGTTAATAACGACCAGCTACTTGCCGTTTGACAGTTAACGATATAAATTTTTAGACATACCTCTTGAAACCTTGCACACAAAACAGGTAACCAAAGAACAAATTCAAGCTTTTAACTAAATCTAGATTCAAGGGTTGGGATCCAGTACGAACATTCATGTTATTTCAATTTCTCAGCATCCTAGTGTTTCTACTTCAAGTTACTACTTACCACCAACCATGGCTTTCTAAAAAAAAGCACGGAGTACTCAGTACCCTAGTGACCTAGTCTGATAACATTGTTTGATTGTTGTGTTTTATGTTGCTAGAAACCATAAGCACAATCAGAGTAAAATAGTAGGTGAAGGTGCAACCATGGAGGAACACCAACGAGCAGATCTACTACAGGATGTCCTGATTCTAATTTATTTACTGCATCACATAAGAGATCCAAACACCAAAACACACACACTAAGCAACTCAGCTACTAGCCTACTACTATCAAACACATTCCACACTGGTACAGTAAGCTGTGTTTCAAAATGGCACAAGGCCAGCAGTACGTCAGGTAAAGGCTAGGTGCAAGGTGTACCCGATGTGTGCACTTTATAGCACTTGTGTCATTATTTACGGACCACGTGTTTTTAATGGACTTCATTGAACATGAGCTATTTCTCTATTTTTAGCTTTAGACTCTTACAGACGCTTGAGCACCATTTCTTTTTTCGTTTGACTTGTTTCTATCATTACCAGGTATACATATTAATGTGTTTTAATAACTATTAATTGGTTTTGTACTACTTGTGGCATACTCTGTAGTCATAAACTAAGATCACTAACCCCTTCTATAACACAGCGTTAAGGCAGATCACCAGCAATACAGCATACCGAAAATGAAGATCAGTCCTAGACATAGGCAAACATTTCATATTATAGTAGAACTAAAAACTATCAACAGCACAATTTCATCAAAAACTGCAAAGCAGACAAAAATCAAGTACCAGAACATTGGCAAATAAAAATGAACTCAAACGATACGAAATCCGTCAGAAATCTGCTTAAGCTGTTAATCCTAAACTCTCAACATCATACGAATCTCAAACACATATAATAAGATCCACAGCAAATCAATCACATACAAGGTAAAGGCATACCTGACTGAACCTAAGAGCGTGTTGTTCTCCGGCGAGTTGCAAATTTCCACTAACGAACACAAGCATACCACCAGCGGGTCCAGAGGGCTGACAATCAACAGTAGTGATGCTATGCTTACACTGCTGAAACGGAAGCGACGTGAGCTTGGCGACGATGTTCTGAGAGCCTTGGATCTTCTGGCCTTCGAAGGTCAACATTGAGGCATCTTGATACAAATTAGCTAATCCTGCACGATTGGTATCGAATGTCGAGTAGTAATGCTCCACGAATGCCTTTGATAAACCGTCTGGATCCATCAATTCTCTGTATCTCCGCCTTCGTTTCTTTTGATTTCCTCCTTGTGTTTCAAGTTTGAACAATTCAACCTAGCTGATTGATTAAACACGCTACTGAATCGGGCTTGTTCCATGGGGCTTTTGAGTTTTGTTTTTGATATTTGATTTAATATTAGTGTGGGCTTTTAAATGGAGGTATGGCCTAAACTGGTACGGGTTGAAACTGGTTTTGATTATGTCGTTGAACCTAGTTAATGTTTTGGTTTAAACTGGTTGTGGTTTGATTCGGTTTTCAAATGGATGGGGTAGGTTTTTATAAACGGATATTAACAATACGGTTTGGTTTGGGCCAAATTGATGTCTAGAACGGTTTTGATTCGGGTTGAAAACTGATTCTAGTTTTCAAGATGGTTTTTTTGTTTAGTAAAATTAGGGAACTTATATGCTTTTAGAAATATATTTTATCAATTTTATATATATCTTTCATGTGTATACTGATTTATAAAAAAATTATCTCTTTCGAGATGGATGAAAATGTATATGTATAAGAATATTTGACGATCCATAATTTTATGGAAAGTTTATTAACAATAAAATAATATAAAAATCACATAAGTAATAAGTAATCTTTAGAAAGAAAATCATAGAATAACTTTGTTATATGCGTCAGTTTGTTTAATTATTTATATAAAAGAACTACAGCCTTGAATTTAAATTTGTTGTTGTTGTTGTTTGATATTATTGCATATGTTGAGGTCATCTAAGCCTCACTTCTTGGAATTGGTTCTGTTGTTGGATATTGTTCGTAAACTCTAACTATTTTAGGTGTTTTAAGGATGTGTTGGTCAGTTTACACTCATCTCAGCTCAGATTTGATTTTGGATATGATGATGCATGTACATGCGAACAAACCTGAAGGATTAAAAAACTCTGGTATAGATGTTTGGCGTAACAAATATAAACATATGTTTCCTTTGTAATTATGGGTTGAAAGTTGACATGATCTCTTTGATGTCTTAGCTGATATGATCTCTTTTATATATATATACCAATTTCCTTTTAGATTTGTGTCGAAAGTCATGATCACCGTCACAACGCGTGCCCGGAAAATAATCTTGTTAGATTTAAACGTGGAGTGATATTTTTAGAAAAGAAAAACATAAAATAACTATAATAAGACAATATTAAAAATTGATTATGTTTTCTTTCATCCTGTATTATAATAGTCTAATAGAAAACACATTAACTTTTGTCATTTACTAAACAAGATAGAGATGACAAATTTAATAATATAATAATTATTGATTATTGTCATATTTACTACAACAACTTAATTTGTTGTTAACAAATGTTGCAAGTTCCGACAGTATAATCTTAAGCGTTTGAGTGTTTATAACAGAGAACTGGTTTAACTTCGACTTCTATTAATATTAGTTACTGTTTTTAACCCTTGAAAGCCACTTAAAATAGTACATCTTACTTGATTAGCGTATTATTAATATTATAATTTCCAGTAACAAAAAAGTTCACATATGGTTGCAATATATTAATTCGCATACGAAAAGTAATGCGTTGATGGTGACTTGGACTTTGTATTATTTTATGCCTACCTTATAGTTACAATCACAAAAATTCAATCTTGGATATATAAACACGTTATTATATATAAATATTTAAAATGCCGTACAAAATAGCTTTCTTTCATGCTACATAACTATTCTTGAATATCGCCATAACATATCCATCTGTATTTTGGAGATATTTTTGTAAATAATATTATCTTATGGGATAAAAAATTTTATCCTATTATAAGTCATGTCTAGGATTTGTTTTTTTTTTATTGAAAAGGACTTTTAATAAAAATGACTTATTAACTTATAACTTTTCAACAGGAGTTTTTAAAAAAAAATGTTTGGATTAGCTTATAAACTAAAATTTTATAAAATGACTAAAAAAGACATACTTTTAAATATGATAGGAGTTGATAGGAGGTAGTAGAAGGGTATAATAGAAAATTGAATCAAAAGACGTTTTCAAAAGTCAATAACTAACCTCGTCATTATTTTTCAAAACCTTCTTTTTAACATATATGAAAAGTCAGTTTGAAAAATTCTTTTAAAATTGTCAAACACTTTTTTTGACTTATCAACTTCTCATTTGAGAAGTTAATAAGGTTGAGAGAAATAAGCAATCCCAAACAATCTTAATTACTTATTTTACAATCTTTCATGTGTATACTGATTTATAATATTTTTATGGTAATTAGTAATTAAGATTGTAATTTATTCATGTTTTTATGACTACTGTTTCAATTTTTTTGCTCATTAGAAAAAATTTATTGTTTTCAAATTTATTCGCAAATAAAAAGATATCATATATACCAAACCTTCTAAAATTGTTTTATCTTATAATTATAATAACTGATTACATAATTAAACACTTGTCATTACCACATTCATTTTTTCATTTATTTTTTTCCGAAACCATTTATTTATTAATTTACCACACAATGGTTGCAACACGTTATGTACCATTAATATATATAAGACGCAAATACTTTCAGGGTATGTAACACTTACGTGTATTACAAATGTCCACTTAAACTGGCCTATTGGCTTTCTTCTTTTTTTACGAATGGGTATCCTATAAGTTATTATACCTAACAAAGAAAAAATATTATGGTACATATCGTTTTACCATGACAACGATTATACCCCTGATGTGACAAAACTACCTCTGAACAGTTCAACACTCAATGAAGCTTTTATAACTCAAAGTGAGCTTACATGATCTTCAAACAACAGACTGCATTCTCTTTTATAGGTATACAAGTCGATTAATTAAGTTCTAGACGTAAAATACATCTTTAGGTGACTCGTCACCTTCCCATGTTCGCGCCCTATGACCACATGGTTGTGCCCTTCCTATAGTATGGCCATACTCATGTTTCTTCTTCAAGGCATGATCATCCCCTTCCTTGACATGACCATGCCTTCCATTTTAACGTATTTGTAACTTTTATCCCTTAACTTCAAGTTGTGTATATTGACAACTTTGGTCCCTCGTCTTGTATGGCCATTTTGAGTTGCTTAACGACCAATAATACTCAACCATATGTTCATATTCCAACTATAAAAACTTAAACATCTATATTTGGTTTCTTTTAAGATTTAGGATTTAAGTAAGCAATTAACAATTTAAAGTATATATAAATTGATTGGTTTTATGCATATAGATACTTTTACCTATATTATAAAGTACATAATTTAAAAAATTATAACTATTTATAGAAGTTCTCTCACTTTTAAAGATATGTATGAGTTCTTAGATGGTCCTAGCCTAATTTATATATGTAGGGAAGGGTTAAACTAAAACTACTTAAACTTTTCAAACTAAACATCATGTTGGAATTCTATTGAAGAAACTAAAACGTAGTGTTGGAATTGGCGTTTTTAAGGAAAAACACTACGTAAAAATGCTATATGTACTGACGTCCACATCTGAAAACCCATAATTTAGAAAAGAAAATTTAAACAAATATAATATTGTCACTCTAAAGTTAAAAAAAATCTATCTTATGATATATTTTTCAAAAAATACGATAGTGATATATAATAAAGTTATGAATGTTTAAAAATAGAAAGTATATATATATATATGTATTGTGTGTATATGTTTGTTTTTTATTTTAAGAAAAATACTTATAACTAACTAACTATTTTGTATTTTGTGAGTATTTCCATTTAGTATCTTCCATAAATTGTCAAAGAAACAAAGTCGGTGGGCCGGTGGCATAAAGCATGAAGGTGGCCGACCGTCGCCCTCACATTACAAGCACCCCACTATTATAATTGTATGATAAGACCATTTTAGATAATCTATCTTAAAAAATCGAAAATATCGGAGGTAGTCATAATTCATTTAAAGCATTATTTTAGCATATGAAGAATTGGAGGTCACTAACCAAAATAAATAAATATATAAATACCGATGATCCTTAGTCTAATTGTTTTAGGTGGGTTACTCATAATATTTAAACTAATATTGAGAGATCATGGGTTCAAATCTCATTTTGAACAAAATGCTCATAGTTGAGCCAAAAAGTTCTCTCAGCAATGAGTTTACTTCTAAGGGGGTTAGGATGCGGTTGGCTGGAAAACGAATAGGTAGGCTCGATTAAAATAACATATGTTTTCCGAATCAAGTCGCACCTTTACCATTAAAAATAAATAAATAACTGAATAATAATGGGTTGTATCAGTATGATCAGGGGCGGAACTAGGCATTCGGGTACGGGGTCAAGTGACCCCATTGATTTTTGAACACGTAGTGTAACGTATAATGCCGAATTTTTTAGTGAATCTATGGTTTTACAGAAAGTGAACCTATTAATATATTAAAGTCTTACAATATAGCACAAAGATATTGTTGGTTCACTGGTAAATGTGCGTTGAAGCCATGCGTGCTTAGAGCTGGAGGTCGTGAGTTCAAAATTTGCAACAATCTCTTTTTTCCCCTTTTTATTTAAGTAAAATTACTATAATATCCTTACTCTAATAACACAAAGTAAAACCCTAGCTTCCATTTTTCCCTCATACCCCCCTCGACATCTACACACATCTGAGAGCTGGACGGACTGCCCCCTGCACCCCCTCGTCGCTGATGTTGCTTGATTGCTCCGACCCGACGCAACCAGACAACCCGGAATTTTTTTATATTATTTTGTTATAAAACGAATCACAGAAAAATAGTGACTCCATTATGAAAAATCCTGGTTCCGTCACTGAGTATGATATATTGTAGGACCTTTTAAGACGGTTTTTAGCATGCTTAAAAGGGATTAATAATAAGAAATTATGTTTAAGTAATTAAGCCCGGCACGTTTTATACTGGAATTCGTATTACAGGCGGAATTTAATAAACTTTGAGTGAGAATATAATAGTAAATTAATTTATTTCTGAATATTCAAAACATGACTCGTAATTTTAAAATAAGGGGAAACTTTTAAGTTTTAAGAGAATTTCATTTTAGAACTTTTAAATTAAATGTTGTTTTAAGCGATAATCTACTTATTGAAAAACATGGTACAGCAGGAGTGACTAAAATGTGATTCAAAAGAAGCTTGACGTATAGTTAATATAAAAACATTTTTTTAACAATTAGCAATTGTTTCATTTTTTACATGTTTGAATGTTTATTTAAGACTAGTTAGTATACATATACATTAACTTTACACAAAAACACCAACTTGAAAAGTTTCAAACATTCTCGCTGCTTTAATTCCATTCAAGGACTCCGTAAGTTTAATATCAAAGGACGACATCATAATATAATAATTAAGTTTCAATATCATTCTATTAAAGTTGTTCACACCTTTTTATAACAACAAAAACTACAGGTTTTAATATCGTATTGTTTCAATACCGTAAAACTTTTTATATATGCAAAAAACCAAAACTAGATGAAATAAATGAATGTATATGAACTTTGGTTAGTATTTAATTAAAACTAGTATTAAGCCTCCCGCGTTGCAGCGGGGGCGGAAAACCATTTCAAGTAACACCAATGACATACACTATTAGTGACCATCAACACCAAAATAGCTCTTATTTAAAAGAAATTAAAAACAAAAGATATAAAACCGAATGAAAAATAGACGTAAAAACATTGAACCACGCAGACGATACGTAAAACATCTAAAACAATAAGTCAGTCGAAATAGGATACACACATGCTACGGCGTGTTAACTCGTAAAATTTGGACCAAAACGTAAAACGAAAATATTTTTGAAATATGAAAAGTATAAGAGACCAAAGTTGAAAGTATAAAAATATCGGGGATAAATTGTATAAAATGTAAAAGTATTGGGTTAAAAACTTAAAACAAAAAGTTAAAAATTACAAAAAAGGACAAAAAGTAATGTGGGTACAACTCATTTAGCATATGGTAGAACCAATTATACATAACTAAGTTGGTAATTAATATGTATATAATGAGAATTAAGAGTACAACTTTTGAAAGTCAATATACAACCATAATACATAATTAAAGTTGATAATTAGTATTATATAAATTGTAACTAACACTCATTCAACATAGGTGGGGTCAAACCCTAAACTCAATAGGAGTTTCACCCTTTTAACTTTAGAAAAATCAAAATAAAATTATAAGCATACATATGTACTTTTGTATCAATTGTTTATTAGTTTTAGTGTCTTCGATTATATCATTATGTCTATACTATATATACTAATAAAGTAAAAAGAAATCCAAACATATAATTATTTTTTAGTATATTTATATCATCTTCACCTAGACTCCACATAGGATTGTATATATGTCCTCACCATATTAAATTTATAATTTTTAGTATAGATCTCGATTTTAAAAAAAATTCTTAATAAATATTAGTTTAAAAATACTTTAATGAGAGTTAATTTTGTCAAAATATACTTTAAGTTTTGTTTAATCAATGTTAAAGCTAAAATATTGGTTTATCAGTTTATGGATATATGTGAATAATAAAATTCTTTCTCTTTATATACTATTGATTATAATTAAAATATGTTTGTTATATATAATAATTTCATTGATACGTTATCTATTAAAATATATTAAAATATACATATATATAATCTATTATATAATTTTTCTATTTTAACCGTATAATACACGGTATCTAATCTAATAATCTAATATGTATAAAATATCAATTAATCAATGAATTCCCTATTTTTGCAACATCTATATCACAAGTTATTTTTACCCTTTAGACATCAACGTCAAACAAATACGAAAAATACAAAACACATCAAAAGGTGGTGATCCCACCTCCACAAATAAACGAAACTTTCGAAGTCCCCTGTTTACAAATATCTTTACAAATAGCACATGTCATCAAATATAAGCACGTGGTTATTACATCAAGGCTCTATATTCGTGGCATTTTATTAAAGTGAGTTTTTGGTTTGAAAAAACAAACAAAATCAAATTCAGTTAAATCTTGGTACACGTTAAAGAAAAATCTTCTACAATATTTTGTGTTCAATATTATCTTAAAATTTTCAAGTTAAAAAACTTGTATTGAGGAATCTTTAGAACACATACGCTTCGATTGGGGGAGAATATATGTACCTATTTAATTAAAATGTTTTCAAACTTAACTTGTCAAAAACTTTATTAATATCAATTTTTTTATCAATATTATAAGTACATATGTATTAACACCATAAGAAATTTTATAAAACTACGAGCTTTCCATAACGGCAATTCAATAGTTTAAGAAGTAGCATGTGTGAGACATCTTGTCCTCATTATTTATAATAATAATAATTAATATATACTTTAATGGTGATAAGTATTATATGTGAACTTTTAAGTGTTAGATTTGTCACATGAACGCATTGCAGCATCGGTCAGGGAAACTTGTATTGTGATCTCAGGCTTTACACGTGAAGAGGTCGATGCCAATTGTCAAGTGCATTTTATATCGTTTGTGTCAATTTAACCGAACACAATTGCTGTTTTATAAAAAATAGCACACAATATAAAAGCATTCACACTAAACCCCTAGTTCACATTCTTATAATTACACTAAATATCTTTAACTATTTTTTTTCTCTTTATTTTAATTAATTAATATTTTTTTTTCACATTTATTATTATTTTTTCTCACTCATCCACTACCATTTTAAAAAATATGAAAAAATATTTAAGGGTGAAAAGTGTTTTCCTTAAATATACAGATGAATAGCAATATTTCTGTTTTAGCCACTCACAATCACTTACAATAATTTTTTATAATATCAATTATACACTCACAATAATATGAGCAATTTACTGTGAATGATTTAAAACGAAGAATACCATAGATTTAAAAGCATCATGTGATGGGTTAAACATATTTTTTAATCAAAAGTGCCTTAAATATTAGAAAGAAAACATCATTTTCTATAAAGACATACAAGTGGGTTGCCCCGAGCGATGTGGTTGATGTCACCGAGACTCTATTAGAGTGAGCATTCTAACCCGGCCTGCCTTAAATATTATTTTATTATTATTGTTAATATTACTATGTAAATATTCAACAATTATATACGTAATTATATAATAAGATAATACTTAACTTGAATGGTAAAAGTAAATTTTAAAAATATAAATTCAAAATAAAATATAACTTTATCTACTAAATTAAATAACTTTATGTGATTTAAAAAATATATTAATTAGTAAAAGTTTAAAAAATAAGGGTAAAATAAAAACTACTCCATATTACATTTATACAGTAAGAAAAAATGTCTTCAGCCCTTTGTAAATAACTATATTTACCCTTATTAATTACTGTATAAAGTAGTGTACATATAGATAGTAAAACTACAATCAAATGGAATATGATATTTTTTTTAATAAGTACATTAAAAATACTGAAGATTATTAAAAGAACAATTCTAAATAAAATTTGACAAGCACGTTTCCTTTTCTTAAGACTTTTCTGTAGTTACAATCTTGGTATCGAATCAATCTTAACCACTACTTCATTTGATTAATAGTCGTGAATACTTTTTATAATTTTTTTAGTATTATTCATTTGATCCAACCTATAATTGCATGATCATATAAAGATCAAATAATCATAATTGAGTCTAAGTTGATCAAAAGTATGAAAAAGTAATAACAAACATTCTGTAGGTTTTTTTCTCGTATTACACGATGGAAGTTTTGTGGTTTTTCCCTCACGTTATGAGGGGCAACGTTCATCATTATCAATATGGCTTTTCGTAAAACATAAAAACGAATACCACCATAAAGTTTGTTTTTTTAAGTAACGAATGAAAGTTATTATGGCTTAATGTACTGGATTAAATAATTTCATGTGCATTACATAATGTATTAATTTTTAAAAAAGTTTAAAAAATGAGTGCAAAATAGAAAATATTGTATAAAGGATGTGTACCTTGTGCAACATAAGTTGTCTTAAGCCCTTTGTAAATTACTACTTTTACCCTTATTAAATACATTACAAAAGTAGTATATGTATAGATATAGATAGTAAGAATACAATTAAATGGAATATGATATTTTTAAATAAAGTAAATTAAAAATACTGAAGATTATGACAAAAAAAACTCTTCTGAATAAAATTTAACAAGCACGTTTCCTTTTTTCTAAGACTTTTCTTTGATTACAATCTTGTTATCAAATCAATCTTAACCACTAATTCATTTTATTAATAGTCGCAAATACTTTTTATATTTTTTATAAACTTATTTATTTGATCCAACCTATAACTGTATGGTTGTATAAAGATCAAAATCATTATTTAGTCAAAGTTAATCAAAAGTATGAAATGTAAAAAGTAAGAGACATCTATAGGAACATTTTGTTTTCTTGCGTTACGTAGCAAAAGTTTTATGGTTTTTTTCCCTCACGTTACGAAGGGTGACTTTTATCGTTATCGTTTTGGTTTATCATAAACTATAAAAGCAAATCCTGTCACGAGTGGTTTTTGAGCCACAAATTATGATTTTTCAGTTAATGAACAAAAGTTATTCATTTGGGTCATGTGGTAGGCGTTTGGTCCCCCGCGGCTCTACGTGGTATGAGTTTAGTCCTCATTGCCTCGGTCATTGATAACCATTAGACAACTATTGAAACAGGTTTTGATAATACCAATACAAAAAGATGATGTTTGTTTCTCATAATCTGTTAGGTTCGTTATGGTACCGCATCAATAACTGCATTTGCTAGAGTCTATGATACCAAAGAATACTCAGTTTTAAATACAAATTCGTTTAAAAAAATTATATGTGAACATTGACATACAAAAACGAAAGGCAGCATTGGAATGAGTTAGTCGTCATTTTCTCAGCTCATCGAGATCCATTAAAGCGACTACCGATAATGGTTATGATACTATCAATACCAAAAACAATGTTTTTCATCCATAATAGGTTTTGTTCGTTATGATACCGCAACGAACCGCGCTCACTAGAAACTAGAATACAAAAAAGTAAATATAAATCAGTTTTAAGAAAATATATATATCAAAATGTTGGGATATAAAAAACCACAGACAACACTGTTTCTTAAATTAACGAACAAATATTGTTATAGAAAAGCAAAATTATTAGTAAATAAAACTGGTGTTAATCGTAATTTATACAATTTGATGGATAAAAGAAAAAAAGTAGAAAAAAGTCTTGTTAAGAAAAATAAAATTATGGTGACTAAACTTTAAAAAAAATAAAAATCAAAGTTTACCATTTATCAAAGTTATGTTTTAATATATAAAATACTAGCTTTAGTAAACCCGTGCGTTACACGGGTTGAATAAATAAAATATTAATATAATAAAGTTTATTAATTATAAAATGATATTCGAATATATAATATAACTGAAATTATATGTGAGAAATGATTATAAGTAATAAAACGTTATATCATTTTTCAAAATTTGTTTTAAATTTTTTTCATTAGAAATAACATTAATAAATAGTTCTCCTTCTTAATTTATTAAATTTAAGAAAATATTAAATAATATTATTAGTAATTAAGGTAATTATTTAATAGGAGAGATAGACGAGAAAATTTTGGTGAAAATAATTGTGGTGTTGACACATGTCACCTTCAGATACATTTTTATTAGAATAGGAAGATTATACCCTCTCCTCTCTCACATTTGTTGAATGCACAATAATCCACTAGTCCTATGACATATGGGCATATAACATTTTTATAGCCGTATACTTTTATTTATTAGCCTTTACTATTGCGTTAGCTATCTTACGGATGCGAATAATACTCTTGGCTGCCCTATACAAACCTCCTATGGAGTAACATTATACGAACATATAACATGATATCAAATTATCAATAGAGGTCGATTAATATGTTAGGTGGTGGGCGTATATTTCAAAATAAAATACAATGATTTTGTAATCGGAAGGTAAAGCAATAAATATAGACTTTTTGTTGTCAAACAAAAAATAAATATAGACTTTTGGACTAGTACTTTTTCAAAAATAATAACTTAAGTAATATCTAAACATAAAATAAAACCATTATTGTCGTGTTGATATATCAACTAAGATAATCACATACCTTATTTAAGAAACAATTATCAGTGTTTTATAAACAGAAAAAGACACTGCAGACAGCAAAGCAATCGGTATCCAAAATCAAAACTACCACAAAAAGTCCATTTTCATCACACACATCATCATCTTCTTCACAATTATCAAACACCCACAAGCCCCTTTGTTCATCAACACTCTGGTTTAATCAATTTCAAACAATGGTTCGAATCAAAGATCTGATCATCACCTTCTTCAACAACAGATGGCTCGTTTTCGTTGCAGCAATGTGGATTCAATCGTGCGCCGGTGTTGGGTACCTGTTCGGAAGCATATCGCCGGTGATCAAGAGCTCACTGAACTACAATCAGAAGCAGGTGGCGAGCTTAGGGGTGGCTAAGGATCTTGGTGATAGTGTTGGGTTTTTGGCCGGAAGTATGTCGGAGATTCTGCCGTTGTGGGCTCTTCTGCTTGTTGGTGCTATTCAGAACTTTGTTGGGTATGGGTGGGTCTGGCTCGTCGTCATCGGAAAAGCTCCGGAGTTGCCATTGTGGGTTGTAAGTACTGTTAATCTGATCTTCTTATGTGTTAGTCAATGATGTGATTGGTACGTGTGTCAATTTACACTTGCTGTTAATCGTATCCGTTGATTTAGTTTACCATCGTCAAATTGCATTTGATAATTGAGTTGGGTTTGAGTTCATTTGTGTGTTTTGATCTGAAAATTACTGATTATGAGTTCAATTGAACGAAACCCACGTTCAATTTCATCCGTTTTGATGTAATTTAGCTCCTGTGTTCGTTGGATTTTAACGTAATTCTACAAGATTAGTTTGTGAAGAAAACTAGTTAATATCTTGAAGCTAGTTCATTAATGTCTAGAATCTTGATCACTGATATGTTGTTGTATTAATGATGTTTTAGTTTATCATCATTGAATTGCATTCAGTTTGATTGGATTTGTGTATTTTGATCTGTATATTTTTTATCATGAGTTCAATTGAACGAAACCCTCATTCAATTTCATCAATTTTGAAGTAATTTAGCTCCAATCTTCGTTGGATTCTAACCAATTGCACAAGATTAGCTTGTAAAAAAAACTAATTGATATCTTGAAGCTAGTTAATGACGTTAATGTTTGGAATCTTGATCATTAATATGTTGTTATATGCAGATGTGTCTGCTGATATTCATTGGAACCAATGGTGAAACCTACTTCAACACAGTAGCATTGGTTTCATGTGTTCAAAACTTTCCCAAAAGCCGCGGGCCTATTGTGGGAATATTGAAGGGATTTGCAGGGCTAAGTGGTGCGATCTTGACACAAATATACGCGTTAATTAAGTCACCAGATCAAGCATCACTTATATTCATGGTTGCTGTTGGTCCTACAATGGTGGCTATTGCTCTTATGTTCATTGTTAGACCAGTTGGTGGTCACAGGCAACTTAGACTATCAGACGCCTCAAGTTTCTCTTTGATCTACTGCGTGTGTCTCGTTTTAGCTGCTTATTTGATGGGTGTTATGATTGTGGAAGACTTGGTTGATCTGAATCAAACCATTGTTCAGATATTAACATCAATTTTGTTTGTGCTTTTGGTGGTTCCAATTGGAATACCGTTGTGGTTGACTTTTTCTTCTGGCCCGAAAACCTCAGAAGAAGAAGCTCTTTTATCTGAACCACAAAATAAAGAACAACCAGAAAGTTCACATGAGAATGAGATCATTTTTAGTGAGGTGGAAGATGAGAAGCCTACAGAAGTTGATTTGCTTCCGGCTTCTGAAAGGCAAAAACGAATCTTGCAGTTGCAATCAAAACTAGCTCAAGCTGCTGCTGAAGGTGCGGTGAGGATTAAAAGGAGAAGGGGCCCGCATAGAGGCGAAGACTTTGATCTTACACAGGCCTTGATCAAGGCTGACTTTTGGCTCCTGTTTTGGACCCTTTTACTTGGATCTGGTTCGGGCTTGACCATTATTGACAATTTGGGTCAAATGAGTGAGTCTTTGGGATACGATAACACTCACATATTTGTTTCCATGATCAGCATTTGGAATTTCTTAGGCCGTGTTGGAGGAGGATATGTTTCTGAGATTGTGGTCAGGTATGCAAATTTTAGCACAGTTTTAAAGTGACATTTAACTAGATCAACCCTTATTTAATTCTTTCTAATTTTAGCAAAGTTGTAAAGTTTTTACCTATTTGACCTGTTGGTATTGCTATGCAACCCAAAAAAGATTCATCGTTTATGTAAATAGGTTTAAATTGTCATCTCTACAACTTAGGGGCTGTTTGGTAATTTTTGAATGATTAAGTGTTGAACCAATAAGAGGTCTGAACCATTAAGTGTTGAACAATTAAGAGCTCTGAACCATTAAGAGCTAGTATATTGTTTAACTATTCAAAAGCAAATGTCTGACCGATTTAGATAATAGGTCTTAACCATTCAGCATTAGACCTCTTAACCATTCAGCATTAGTATAATGCTTAACCATTCAGAGGCAAATGTCTGAACCATTCTGACATTTGCTCGCGAAACAAACAGTCTGAACCATTAAGTGCTAAACCATTCAGACATCTGAACCATTTAGAGGCTGATTCAGATGCTGCCAAACAGCCCCTTACTAGAGGTGGCAAAATGAGAGGAGATTGCGTAACATTTTAATACTAGCCAAAATGGGCTGGTCGGGTTGACTGATTCATGCTTTTTCTTCGCTCTTTTGATAATCTATCACATATATAACTATAAAACTTTAGGCAACTTTTGACCCGATTGATCCATTTCAGATCTCGATAAGTTTCTAAATATAACCTACATTGTTCAAGAGGCCTTCCTCTCCTAGCTACTTATTAACACAAGATTCTGAAATATTAATTTCCTCCTCAACTTTTTTATTTTGCTTCACAGGGACCATGCTTACCCTAGGCCTGTAGCTCTAGCTGCTGCCCAAGGCTTAATGGCGATCGGGCATTTATTCTTTGCCATGGGTTGGCCCGGGGCAATGTACATCGGTACCCTCTTAATCGGGCTAGGGTATGGGGCTCACTGGGCCATCATACCTGCCACGGCCTCCGAGTTATTTGGTGTCAAAAAGTTTGGAGCTTTGTACAATTTCCTCACCCTTGCGAACCCTGGAGGTTCACTAGTCTTTTCTGGGCTCATTGCTAGCTATATATACGACTCGGAAGCAGAGAAACAAGCTCAACAACGCGGTGAACTCATCATAAAGTCAGCTTCTTTTTTGACCAAACTATTTGAAACAGATGATGCCCTCAAGTGCACAGGTTCAATATGCTACTTTCTCACTTGCATGATAATGTCAGGACTCTGTATCATAGCACTTATCTTAAGTATGATACTCGTACACCGAACTAAAACCGTCTACCAACACCTCTACGGGAAAACCCGAGCTTAAAGCTCTCCAGATGATGAAAGGATCAAAGTATCAGATCCCAGATGTATCTTGAATCTTGAATCATGAATCTTGAATTTGGTTTGTATATTGTTGTATGTTATCCAATTTTCTACATTTGTTTTGGATTGAAGTTTTGGGCTTCTTTTTATTTATTTTTTAAGATTCAGTTTTATTGTAATCTTTCAAAAATCTGTAACAATCTGCTTAAAATACATTACATATGATCATTATTTATTTGCTTTGGTACAATATTAATTAAAAGCTGTGCAGTCCCTTCTTATTTCTCCTTGGTTACCAGCCTTGACACCTGTTTGCCCGAGCTTCCTCATTGCGGTTATAAACGCCTGGTTAAAGTCCACCGCGTTGTTGGCAAAGTCGTTGACAGTTGACCGAGTCAACTGATCGGTGAACAGAACTTGATCTGATGTAAACAAACCCTTGCCGGCTAGTAGGTTTTGGTAGTAAACATTGTCAAAGGTGGTTGGGGTTTCGGGATCCATGTTGATGGCGATATCAGGGTCTACATTTTGAGGGCAGGCTTGCATTAACCGCTGAGCATAGGTTGGATCCAATGACGGGTCAACTCTCGAGGTTGGTGAAAACGAGTATAGACGGTTAGCGACACGGTTGCAGTGAGAAAAACCGAGCGTGTGGGCCCCTGAAAGCGCGATCATGTCGAGCTGTGTGAGGTTATGCCTAGCAAACATGGTGTTAAGTTGGATGACATTGAAAGTGGGTAGCGGAAGCCTTCCAGCGACTCGTGATGCTTTTGAAACGAGCCCGTCTCGCCTCCCTAACTGGACGTTAAACATCGGCCCCCCAGCCTGCACAGAAAGACAACATATTAAGCATTTTCACGGTTCTCTATTTAAATTTAGTTATGTATTAAACATCACTCTGTATATATACATTGGTGGAATGTTGTTTGGGATGTGAAATGTGTGCGAAATTGCTATTAGCAAAAGCTTTCTTGAACTTTAAAATGTTTGATCATTACACTTAACCTGAAACGACTTGTTCGACCCATTAATTAAACCGCTAATTTGCTCAATATATTGTTAGGTTCTTACCGCAACCACGACATCACGGGCAGCAATGGCTAAAACATCAGCACACGACACAACACCCGGGCAAACCGCCTCCACCGCCTGCTTAGCTTTAATAACGGTATCAAAGCCATCTCCAGCGAGTGACAAATTGTCTGGTGCGTCCTTTTCAGCATCCCCATTTGGTGACGCTATAATCACCGAAGCATCACACCCCTACATATTGATTTATATGCTTAAAAATTCTTTTATATAACGCTATTATTGATTTATATGCTTAAAATTTCTTTTATATATTTATTAAAAAAACCACAAAAATAGTTTAACTAATTATAAAGTATATTTTCGGCTACAAGTCATACAACCTCAGTCTCAGGTCGGGTTTCCGGTGTAACCTCGAGTTCTGGTGGGTTCAAGGTGGTTTATACATTTTCACAATGATCAAATGTATAGTTTGGGTTTGGGTTTTGAGTTGAGTTGGTTGATCTGGAAAATATTATGTTGTAATTTTGTTTTTTTAATGGTTGCTTGCTGTGAGCCAGCTCACGCGCCATCACCCACGCCCCCTCTCACAAAGGCCTGGTGTGGTGTTAGTCACACCCTTTAACCAGGGGACACACCACACGCATTTCTATGGAATCATTATAGATAATCTAAAAATCCAAAGCATTATAAATTTAAAGATTACGGATTCAAAAAAATAAATAGATAAATAAAATTTAAAGATTACGAACCTCAATGAAACAGTCATGGAAGAACAAACGAAGGGTGGCTGGAATCGTCGTAAATGTCTGGCTAACCTTGGTGTCCACCGTTTGTTTCACGATGGCTTCAACCATGGGACACGTGAAAGCATAGAAATTCTCAACCAACTGACCATTAGCTTTTCCAGTTAAAACCATCACCGTGATCAACCAGCATGTGATGCATCTCCGCCACCACGCCTCCGCCATCTCCTTCCCTAAAACACACCCACCAATGGATTATTGTGGTGGTTATAAAGTGTAGAGAGTTGACAAATATTGATTGGAAGATTATATTTATAATGGTGGATGTTAGCCGCAAAAATGACGCAATTAGAAACCTACTACCACAGGCTGATCTATTAGCAACTTCACTTAGGTTGCAACTAGCCGTATAAAACACCATTTTGTCTCTAATTTGTATGATATAGTTTCGTTAAAAGTAATTATTAATTCATAAATGTTAATATATTATATCTTCACACTTGTTCTTTGAAACAATAATTACATGCTCATACTTATTTATCTAATATTTTGTTAAAAAATGCTTCAGACGTTAGGTTTCGAGAAAGGCGTGAGGCTTTAGATAATAAAAACATTTAGAATCCATCTTTTATCATCGTTCTTATAATTACATAAAAAAAACATTGTTTTTCTATCTTCTTTCTAATTAAATAATATTTTTTCATCCTTTTATTATTATATTTTCTCTTTCATCCACTTTAAAAAATATTAAAAAAATTATGGGGAGTTGAACAGTGTTCTTCATATTTCCCCAAATATAAAGAAACAAGGTACAACTCCTTATGAATTCTCCGTCTCATTCACTCAAACCACTTACAACCATCTCATATAATATAACATCCACTCACATAAAAATAGAGAACGTAAAATGCTATATCTAAAATTACATTTTTTTAATTAAAACTATCATTTTTGAAACAATATATATTGGAAATAATTCTAATGTAGATTTCTAATGAAGAACTATATGTAGAAACTCCAAATTAATACAAAAGTGTTAGATTTATAAAGAAACAACTTTAAAAAAGTTATTAGTGACAGAAACAAGTGATGAAAATCTTTAATTCATTCGATAGAACAAAGTCTATATAAGGAAAAATCGGATTAAAACATTTTAATCTTTTATACAGATTTGGCTACATTATTGCATGACGCAGGAGGTTGCTGTTATTTCATTTTCACGCGTGACAAAATGGAAGGGTTACAAAGCATACGTGTCTATTAAAATAATAAGTTATTATAAGTTATTAAATACATATATGATTCCTTATACTTTTAATAGATAGTCTAAAACTTCATTCTAAAGGGACGAAATTGCAATAACAGGAAGTTGTTGTCATCATTCACAAACTAAACTTGGTGCTCAATGATCGTCGAATCACCAGTTAATTAGCACATTGGAAGCATTCTAACTCAAACATAATATAAATTTATGTAAAGTGTTATCTGATTTATATAATATGGTGTTTTCATAGATATATAAAAATTTATTAGGCGTGTTATATCGTATTAGAACTTCTAATACAAACGGTTCTTAGAGTGTATAACTGCTAAACAATTTAAAACAATAAAATAGAATTATACTCTATTGAAAAAAAATACATTCATCAATAAAACCTAGTTATAATGATGGTCGATAAAGATATTTATGATTCTACAAAAAGCTTATTGTTTTGCTAAATATCGCACCTGTCTCTTTTCTTTTTCCTCCTTTTAAATTGTAGATCCATTATAGTGATCAAGAATATTAAATTTTCAATTTTTTATAGAAAAATCTCTATAAGAGTCATAATATAATTTATAAAATTAAAAACACAGTTTGCGTAATTGGTATTACTTTTTATAAATCCGAGTTATTAAAATGTGATTTATATATAATTACCTACTAATATTGCTATTTTAAAATAGTGGGTACGTATCAGAAGGTTAACATGTCATGATCAAGAGACGTGCAAGTAGACACATGAAATCACGCTAAATTATAAAAAATTGGTTACGTGTTACTTACCTTTCAAAAAGATGATTCTTAAAACTAATTAAATCGTAAATTGGTTACGTGTTACTTACCTTTCAAAAAGATGATTCACAATAAACACTGAATTCTCATACTTACTATTTTGAACTACACAAGAGATTATAGAAAAGTTAGATATAATCTTAAAGAATTATTGTGAACTTTATTGAAAATTTATTGATAATATTAATATGCTTATTAATATTTAGTTAATAAAATAATTTGTTGAATGAAAATTAATGTTATTAATGACATTAGGAATCAACAGTGTGGAAGTTGTCCCACATTGAAGGAAAGAAATAATATAAAATGGTTTATATTCTTTAACATCTTGTCTATATTGTTTCCTAAGGTGTCACACTAAGTGGATTCGCGAAGGGTACTCGCACTCGCCCATGCGCGCGCGCGGCGTGGGCATGTGGGCACACGTTGACTGAAACTGACGACTGTTAATGACGAATTAAATGAGTTGTTACGATTTCGGATTAATGACTGGGTGGCTGTTATGGTTCGAATTCCACTATAAATACTGAGTGTAGCTCAGAAGAAAGATACACCAACACAACTTGAAACCTGCAGCAAAACAGGTTCTCTATCTCTCTGGATTCTATTCTACAAACAAGTTCGGGTTATATATCAATCTCGGCAGTACAAACTGCTTCGGCTGTTGTACCCTGAGAAACAAAACGAGTTCTCTTGGGAGACTCGGAATTTGTTTTAAGGGCCCCGTGTTGAACACGATTCTCAGCTTTTACATTTCTGTCTCTTCTTTTTCTGTAAATTTACCATTGTAAAAGAGACTGATAATCATTTACTAATGTTCATTTGTATTGAGTATAGTAATAAAATTGTTTGAATTTTTATTTTATATGAACGGTTCCTACAAACTTAAAACAAAATTTAAAAACACCGTTCATATATTAATCTGTGTTTTTAAAAAGGTTAATTTTTCTTTGAATTATTTTCGTTTTCTTATTCACGAGTGATCTTCAAAGTTGGACTTAGAACATCTCTCGTTGAGTTTTATAGAATTCTGAAAGTAGTTTAAATTTTTTTTTCAAATTAGTTTCTGGTTATAACAGTTTTTGCTTTCTTATTCACGCGTGATCTTCAAAGTTGGACTTAGAACATCTCTCGTTGAATTTTATAGAATTGTGAAAATAGTTTGAATTTTTTTTTTCAATTTTGGTATTTATTTCAATTTGTTGAAAATTCTCTAACTTAAATTGTTTCTGTAAAACAGCAAACAACATGTCTTCAAGTGCTATGAGTTTCTCTTTATCAACCCTTTTAGCTGCAACCACTGTGGAAGCGACCACTGTGGCAAACCACGCTAAGAAACCTGCAAAGTTCACGGGTGTTCATTTTAAAAGATGGCAACAGAAGATGTTCTTCTACTTGACGACCTTGAACTTAGCACAGTTCTTGTAGAAAACTGCTCCCCTACCTAAAGGAAAGGATGATGCTCAAGCCTTGAGTGCCATTGATGCTTGGAAGCATTCGGAATTTCTTTGTCGCAACTACGTTTTGAATGGTCTTTGTGATTCATTATATAACGTGTATTGCAACATAAAGACTGCCAAAGAACTATGGGAGTCTTTAGACAAGAAGTATAAAACCGAGGATGTCGGTAGCAAGAAATTCATTGTGGCTCGGTTCTTGAATTTTAATATGGTTGATGACAAGACTGTGATTAGCCAAATTCAAGAGTTACAAGTTATACTTCATGAAACTCATGCTAAGGGGATGCCTCTCAATGACACCTTCCAAGTTGCAGCCATGATTGAAAAGTTGCCTCCAAGTTGGATAGAGTTTAAGAATTATCTTAAGCTCAAACAAAAGGAGATGACTGTGGATGAACTTATTGTTCGTCTTCGAATTGAAGAAGACAATAAAATGGCTCAAAAAGGCATCCGTGTAGAACCAATGGCAAAGGAAAATATGGTTGAACATGGGCAATCGTCAAGGGGTTATAAAGGTAAAGGGAAAAAGCCAATTGGTAAACCAAAGGTGCACCTTGGACCAAAGAAAGGAGTTGTGAAAAAGAAACCTCCACCTCCTCCTTTCCAATGTATTTGCTACAATTGTAATGAGACGGGGCACCGTGCTATCAATGCAAGCAACCAAAGCGTGAGCGTGCGCATATGGTGGATGAAGACGGTGAACCGTTAGTGGCAATGATCACTGAGCTATCGGCAATGGTGGAAGAAGTCAACCTCCTGATGTACAAAAGAACACTATCATGGAGATAAGGCCGGGGAATGCTTCATATTTTAAAAATGTGTTTCCAATGCGAGGGCAAACACATGCATCTTTATCATCGCGGTTTGATGACATAGTTCATGATAGTCAACATGAACGACCCGAGGTTGAAGAGGGAGAAATTAGACGAAGTAAAAGGGCAAGGGTTGAGAAATCCTTTGGTTTAGACTTCGTAAGTTATATGGTTAAGGGTGAGTCTAATACCTACAGTGAAGCGGTATCTTCTTCGAAAGGACCTCAATGGAAAGAGGCAATCAAGAATGAAATTGATTCAATTCTTCACAACCATACTTGGGAGCTAGTAGATCTTCCTCCTGGTTGTAAACCCCTTGGATATCGTTGAATATTTAAAAAGAAGATGAAGCCGATGGAAGTATTGATAAATACAAAGCAAGGCTAGTAGTCAAAGGTTTTAAACAAAAGGAAGGTCTAGATTATTTTGATACTTACTCACCTGTGACTCGCATAACCTCCATACGAATGGTTCTTGCTATTGCAGCATTAAGAAATTTGGAAGTACATCAAATGGATCTCAAAACCGTATTTCTAAAAGGCGATTTAGAAGAAGAGATTTACATGGAGCAACCTGAGGGTTTCTCTATCCATGGTCAAGAGGGTAAAGTATGTAAATTTGTCAAGTCATTGCATGGCTTAAAGCAAGCTCCAAAACAGTGGCATCAAAAGTTTGATCGTGTCATGATTGACAACGGTTTCAAAATAAATGAGTGTGACAAATGTGTATATGTGAAAGATACACCGGGAGGTTATGTAATTTTGTGTCTTTATGTAGATGATATGCTTATCATTGGGAGTAATGATAAAAATAATAAAATCTACTAAGGACATGTTGAAAGGAAGATTTGACATGAAAGATATGGGTTTAGCGGATGTAATTTTAGGAGTGAAAATTATTCGAACCCAAGAGGGTCTTGTGTTAAGTCAAGCTCATTATGTGGATAAGATTCTTGAAAAATTCAACTCGGGAGACACACGCGTAGCACGTTCTCCTGTTGATACCACCCAACATCTAAAGAAAATAGAGGCGAGGGTGTTGCTAAATTAGAGTATTCAAGAATAATTATTAGTTTAATGTATCTAATGACATGTACTAGACCTGACTTAGCATACGCGGTGAGTAGGCTAGCAGATATACTAGTAATCCAAGCTCAGAACATTGGAAGAGTATAACGAGGGTGCTTAGATACATAAGATACACAAGAGACTATGGATTGCATTATACCCGTCATCCAGCTGTGATTGAAGGGTATACTGATGCAAATTGGATATCGGATATAAAAGATTCCAAATCAACAAGTGGGTATGTGTTCCTACTTGGTGGAGCAGCAATATCTTGGAGATCATCCAAGCAAACCGTTATAACTAGATCCACAATGGAATCGGAATTTATCACTTTGGATAAAGCCGAAGAAGAGGCTGAATGGCTACGTCAATTTGTGGAAGACATTCCAAGATGGCCAAAGTCGTTATCGGCTATTTACATACATTGTGATAGTGAGTTGGCAATTGGTAGAGCCAAAAGCTCAATGTACAATGGCAAATCAAGGCACATCAAGCGTGACATAACACAATACGACAACTAATATCAACGGGTGTTATCACGATTGACCATGTCAAGTCAAAAGATAACATTACAGACCCGTTAACAAAAGGCTTAAGCACATAAATAGTTTATAAGTTGTCAAGAGGAATGGGACTAAAGCCCACGGAAAAGGGAAATATGAGGGAAACCTAACCTAGTTGACTGTAGATCCCAAGATCTAGGTTCAATAGGACAACTTAATCATATGACCAACGGAGTCACTATAGGGGAGTACCCTAAGATTTAAAGGGAGTGACGAACTTCCTAGTCCATTCACTCTGGGGGAATACCCCGAACAAGTGACCAAAGTGAGGTTAAGCATATTAAGGTTAGATGATTCGTGGGAATCAATATAACTATGATGCTTTTAATGATTCATCGAATCACCTATGTTAAAGAGAAGTGGGGTTGCTTCAAATGGATTTATGGGGAGGCGCAAATCCTAGAGCTCTCGCAGAACCAGGAAAGTGTTCCATGACCATTAACGGACACGATAATGAGGGGTTGATCAAACCAGGAAGAGTGTTGTGTGATTGTATATTGTTGTCTACATAAAACAGGATTTGTTCAAAGACATCGTGTCTACACACCACTAGGAGACTAAGTATACATCAGAAAGGAAGGTTCAAAGGGAAGACTTACCTATCCTGCAACACTTGACTGCTGAATTTTAGAGAAGTGATTTCCATTCATGTGGGGGATTGTTGGAAATTTATTGATAATATTAATATGGTTATTAATATTTAGTTAATAAATTAATATGTTGAATGAAAATTAATGTAGTTAATGATATTAGGAATCAATAGTGTGGGAAGTTGTCCCACATTGGAGGAAATAAAGAATATAAAATGGTTTATATTCTATAACATCTTGTCTATATTGTTTCCTAAGGTGTCACACTAAGTGGATTTGCGAAGGGTGCGAAGCACCCTCAACTCAGACTCGCACTCGCACACGCGCGCGCGCGACGTGGGCATGTGGCGCTTTGATGGCGTACTTTGCACTTCGCACACTCGCATCACCGCGAGCCGCCTTAGTATTTTTGAAGGTTGGTTCGAGGGTCTGGTCAGGTGCGACTGACCTTGGTGGGTGGTCAAAGCTATGACTCGTAACAGCTTCCGTTACACGTTGACTGAAACCAACGACTGTTAATGATGAATTAAATGAGCTGTTACGATTTCGGATTAATGACTGAGTAATGGCTGGGTGACTGTTATGGTTCGAATTCCACTATAAATACTGAGTGTAGCTCAGAAGAAAGATGTCACACCCCAACCTTGACGGCGGAAACGTCGAGATGTGAGGGTTAAGATTGTTCACAGCCACATAACGCTATATTTAAATTGCAAATATAATTATCATAAGTATTAAAACGAAATACAACCATAAGTCACAAAAAGAAATAAGTTCAACATAACTCAAACATAACATAATGTTTTATTTAATTAACTAGGTCCAAGTCCTAGTTTTATTGCAAGCTTCAAATGTCCACTTTAAACTTGGGGATTTCCTGAAACATGATGAAAATAAAGAGTCAACTAAAAATAGTTGGTGAGTTTCCAAGTTTTCATACATAATAAGATTACAAGTAGCAATTCATGTCATGAGTTATAAGCTAGTAAGGTTATAGAACACATATCGTTACAACCAAACCTCGACTTGATTACAAGTATAAAAGATTGGCTAAGTGTATTTGGTTCCCTAGTGCACAAGCGTACGGCCCCTAGGAGTCGGCAATACCTCGACTTTAGCACCAAATAGGCTTGTCAGGCCCAAAGATCTAAGACGTCGCCACGCTAGCAATAGTTAATGATTGTAAACAAACTATGTATCTCATATAAACACTTACAAACACAAATAACCATGACCAAATAATAAGAAGAATTGCATGTGCATTACAAGTCTCAAATGTTTAAACGTGTATGTAATATAAGCATCATGTTTCACCCCAAATATGTGTGAAATTATAAAAAGAGGACAAGGAAAACTCACATGTCAAAATAAGTGCAAGAATGGTGAAAAATAAGAATAGTAATAAGCGTCGTTCCAAGATGTATCGTCACAAGACACCTAAATATATATGCTTACAAGGTTAAAGTTTTACAATAAGGTTAATGAATCAATCATGGACTAGGGATCATCTTGATGTTTGGGGTTTTGTTAATTATATTTGTCAAATAAGAACTCAATTATATTTTCGTGGGAAAGATTTTATTTATATTTTATATGGAATAAGAATAACATTATAGTAATTTTGTAATATTTTTTTAAAGTTTAGATAAATTTTATAATTAAATAAAATGAACACAATTTAAACGATAATTTAGAGACAATGCTTAAAATAATAGCTTGTGTAAATTAACTAGTATTTAAAGTCTAAATTTTATAAAAATATACTAACTATTTTATTAACTTTAGAATATTAATTAAATGTATAAGAGTATATTTACAAATAAATTACAGAGAAATAATTAAATGGTTTTTAATTAAATAAAGTTTATAAAATGATTTTCTATAATTTTTAACAATTTTTAGAATTTTTTTATAGCCTTTTTAAAGGCTAAAACCCTTTAAAAAAATAGCATGAGGGTGCCCGGGTTCGAACCCGGGACCTCATGGATGGAATGCAACATGCTGACCACTCTACCAAGGCTTCCAGCCGCGGTTATAACCCCATTTTAAATCTTAAAACCATTTCCAATTAAAAACCCCCAAATTTCACATGAACCCTAGAACAATCGGACCCAAAATTGAGAAGCAATTCGTTTACGTATATGATTGGAATCATGGGGCTTTTGTTCCCCATGTATAGCCGAGCCTATTCATGCATTTAACTTACTTGATTACTTTCAAATTGAAGGTTTAGGCTCGATTCCTTTCTTCGGTTGACTTGCGATGAACACGAGATCGATTTCGAGGTTGTGTTGGATTTTTCTAGCAATTGCGTGTATAATGGGTTTAAAGGGATCGAATGTGGTGATTCCCCTCTGTTTAATAGGTTCCATGTAGCCGATTCAGTCCCGAATGGGTTCCGTCTTTACTTGTTAGCTTCGGTTATGATTCAGTGATAAATTGGCCGTTAATCTCGCATTTAACTTCACATTTAGTTTCGTAGTGATTGGAGGTACGTTTCTAATCAATCGAACGGTTCAATTCATCAATCTTCAGGTGAATTCGATTGACTTGTTTCGGTTTCAAGAATCCTCTTAATGAAACCATCATTTCGATCAAATTTACAGACGGTTACGAGTTCGAACCGATCCATGTTCGCAGAAAAGAGTTTAATTCGGTTGAAACCGGTCGCTTGAGGTGGTTTTGGGACCCGCCGGAGGCCGCAGCCGGCGGTGGCCGGTGGCCGTAATTACGGGAAACAAGGGGGTTGGGTTTTTTTTTAAAATAGTTACACAAATGGTCCCTGCAGTATTTAAGAGTTAACATTTTATGCTAAAACTTTGTTTTAAGTTATAAATTTACAAAAACAATCCCCCAAGTTTTGTTTAATTAAACTTTTAAACACTTTTAAGTTAACAATTTTTTTATTATTATTACTATTATTATTATTATTATTATTATTGTTATTATTATTATTATTATTATTATTGTTATGTTATCAATACTATAGTTATGATTGTTACTAATATTATTTATCTTCATTGTTATTAATAATAAATATGATTTGTTAATAACATTATTATCATTAACTTTAATATTAGCTTAAATATTGATTTTTTTTGACATTTTAACAAATTAAAACCCAAAATCTAAAAGATAACACAATTAGCCCACAATTTACATATAAGACAATAATGGCCCTTAAAAGAAACTTAACAAAATTAACTTTTAAATTAACTTAAAATTACAGGATGTTACAGTCTCCCCAACTTTAAAGAATTTCGTCCCGAAATTAAGAAAGAAATGAAACTATCCAAATAAGAACGAGTATTTCTTCTTCATATGCTCCTCACGTTCCCAAGTAAATTCGGCGCCACGTTTATTTTCCCAACGAACCTTGACGATTGGGGTTGTTGTGGTTCTAGTCTTCTTCATTATACGGTCCATGATTTCTACAGGTTTCTCGACAAAATGCAATGACTCGTCAATCTGGATGTCTTCCAACGGGACATGCAGACTTTCGTCAGCCAAACACTTTCTCAAATTTGAGACATGAAATACAGGATGAACTCCACTAAGGTCGGTAGGTAGTTCCAGTTTATAAGCCACTTTCCCAATCCTTTTCAGGATTTTGAAAGGTCCTACAAATCTTGGAGCTAGTTTGCCCTTCTTTCCAAAGCGAACCACACCTTTCCACGGTGAAACCTTAAGAAGAACCATCTCCCCAACTTGGAATTCCAATGGCTTACGTCGCTTGTCAGCATAGCTCTTTTGACGACTTCTCGCCACTTCAAGGTTCTTGCGAATGATAGAAACTTTATCGGTCGTCTCTTGTATAAGTTCAGGACCAGTGATGAAGTTTTCACCAATGTCGGTCCAACAGATCGGTGAACGGCATTTTCGACCATAAAGTGCTTCGAACGGTGCCATCTTGATACTCGAGTGGTAACTATTGTTATACGAAAATTCCGCGAGCGGTAGATGCGTATCCCAATCGCCACCAAAATCAAGAACACAAAGGCGTAGCAAATCCTCCAAGGTTTGGATCATTCGCTCGATTTGACCATCGGTTTGAGGATGGTAAGCCGTGCTTAGATCTAGTTGTGTACCCAAGAGTTCTTGCATAGACGACCAAAAATGTGAAGTGAAGCGAGCATCTCGGTCGGATATGATGTGCAGAGGTACCCCATGACGACTTACAATCTCATCAACGTATATACGAGCTAACTTTGATGTCTTGTAAGTGTCACGTATGGGTATGAAATGTGCCGACTTGGTCAATCGATCAACGATCACCCATATGCTATCATGTCCTCGAGAGGTTCGGGGTAGCTTGGTTATGAAGTCCATGGATATGTGTTCCCACTTCCACATAGGAATCTCGGGTTGCTCAAGTAATCCACTTGAAAGTTGATGTTCGGCTTTAACCTTCGTACACGTGAGACACTTAGCTACGTAAGTCGCTATGTCTTTCTTCATTCAAGGCCACCAATATTGACCACGTAGGTCCATATACATCTTATCGGAGCCAGGATGAATAGAATAGCGAGTTTGATGAGCTTCGTTCATGATGAAGGTATGGAGGTTATCGCGATTCGGAACCCAAATTCGATTTGCGAAGTACATCAATCCATTGGGTTTCGTTTCCAATTGAGTTAGAAGATTTTGCTCCAATTCCTCCTTCATTCTTCCTTCTCGTTGCACCATTTGTTGAGCCTCCAGGATACTAGACTCGATGTCACTATCTATCCTCAGGTTTTGTAGCAGTACGGTGGTCTCTTTGACATCAAGTCGGATCTCAGTATCGAACTCACCCAGAGTGTCAAACCATTGACGTCGATCGCGAATTTCTTGGAATGAGATCATCTTGTTGTGAATCTTTCGGCTTAGTGCATCGGCTACAACGTTTGCTTTACCAGGATGGTAACGAATGTCACAATCGTAATCACTAATCAACTCCACCCAACGACGTTGTCTCATATTGAGATCTTTTTGATTGAAAACGTGTTGAAGGCTTTTGTGATCGGTGTTGACTATACATTGCGTACCATACAGGTAGTGCCTCCAAATCTTCAAAGCAAAGACAACAGCACCAACCTCGAGATCGTGTGTTGTATAATTCACCTCGTGAACCTTCAATTGTCTCGATGCATAAGCTATGACCTTCCCTCGTTGCATGAGAACACAACCAAGGCCTTGTTTTGATGCATCACAATACACGGTGAAATCGTCATTTCCATCGGGTAGGGTCAAGATAGGAGCATTGCACAACTTGTGCTTTAACGCCTCAAAAGCTTCTTCTTGCTCGGGACCCCACTCGAATGGTTTATTCTTTTGTGTCAAAATAGTGAGCGGTTTCGCGATCCTCGAGAAGTTGGCAATGAATCGCCGATAATAACCAGCAAGACCAAGAAAAGAACGAACTTCGGTAGGAGTTGTAGGAACACACCAATTCTTCACAGCTTCCACCTTTGCAGGATCAACGTGAATTCCTTGGCTATTCACCACGTGTCCTAGAAATTGAACTTCCTCGAGCCAGAAATCACACTTCGAGAACTTCGCGTACAATTGCTCTTTCTTTAACAACTCAAGAACCAATCTCAAATGCAGTTCATGATCGGTATTGGACTTGGAATAGATAAGTATGTCATCAATGAAGACGATCACAAACTTGTCTAGATAAGGCTTGCATACTCGGTTCATGAGATCCATGAAGACAGCAGGAGCATTGGTTAAACCAAAAGGCATCACCATAAACTCATAGTGCCCATAACGAGTACGGAAAGCGGTCTTCGGGATATCATCATCATGGACTCGTAGTTGATGATAACCAGAACGTAAGTCGATCTTCGAGAAAATAGCAGCTCCTTGAAGTTGGTCAAACAAATCATCGATACGAGGAAGTGGATAACGGTTCTTGATGGTAAGCTTGTTAAGCTCACGATAATCGATGCACATACGAAACGTTCCATCTTTCTTCTTCACGAATAGTACAGGTGCACCCCAAGGCGAGGAACTGGGACGGATGAAGCCCTTCTCGGATAACTCTTGAAGTTGACTAGAGAGTTCTTGCATTTCCGATGGTGCAAGTCGATATGTTGACTTAGCCACGGGGTTTGCTCCCGGTATCAAGTCGATTTTAAACTCGACTTCACGCACGGGAGGTAAACCACTAAGGTCATCGGGAAATACTTCAGGAAAGTCTCGTACGATAGGGACATCCTTAAGTTCTTTCCCTTTGACTTTCGTGTTGACCACGTAAGCCAAGAAGGCCATATACTTCTTGCTTAAGCACTTTCGGGCTTGAGTGCAAGACATGAGTTTAAGTCCTTTGGAAGATTTTTCACCAAATACTTTCAACGTATCTCCAGAGGGTAACGGTATACGAATGCACTTCTCGAAACAAATGATCTCGGCATGGTGTTTGGCTAACCAATCCATACCAATGATGACGTCAAAGCTTCCAAGTTTCATAGGGATAAGATCAATAAGAAAATCATGCGAGTCAAGACTTAAGATGCAATCACGAATAACGACATCAACGGTGATCGGTTCTCCATCGGCAACTTCAACGGTAAGAGGTCTTCCTAGTTTCGTATGTGGCTTAGCAAGTATGGGTTCAAACTCTAACGAAACAAAACTCTTATCGGCTCCAGAATCAAATAGGACATAGGCATAAGTTTTATTAATAAGGAACATACCTGTTCAATTTTAAAGGTATTTAACGACATAGGTAACACATGAAAAGAATTAGGTCACAAAAGTTAAAGGTAAGTTAACATACCATTCACCACATCGTTGTTTGCTTGCGCTTGGTTAGCGTTGATGTTGAAAGCACGTCCTCGGGCTTGTGGAACATTACCCACAAGACGGGGGCATTGTGGGCGGAAATGACCAGGTTCCCCACAATTGTAGCAAACACGGTTCGTGACCACGGCGGCATTGTTAGGTGCACGGTGACAAGTCGCCACCAAGTGACCATATTTACCGCATAAGGTACAGATACGGCATGGTTGATTTCCCGGGTGATGGTACCTACAAATGTTGCACATAGGCTGAGGACCAGCATAAGCCCTAGCCCCAGGCACTTGTGCCACAGGTGCAGCCGCAGGTACAAGTTGTCTTTGAGGTTGTTTGGGTGCAGCCACAGCATAATTGCGCGCCGGTGTGAACTTGCGCTTCTTGTTGTTGTTGTAAGACGGTTCAGCTTTGGTCTCCTTGACAGTCTCGGTAGCCGCCTTCTCTACCTTCTTTGCACCCTTCACAGACATGGTGCCCGCTCGTATATGGTTCTCGGTGAGTTGGGCGGTGATAGTAATGGCTTCTTCCAAAGTTGTGGGTCGGATACCCACCACAGCATCTTGAATTTGGGGTGGTACACCCTTAATGAACTTCTCGATGTTGCGGGGGACAGTGTCGACCATGTGAGGCAGCAGTAAGCTCAACTCATGATGCCTAGTTGAGTAGGCCAAATGATCACCATCATTTTGCTTCAAGTTCCAAAACTCTTCCTCCAACTTTTGCAACTCACTTCGTGGGCAGAACTTCGCGATGACGATGTTCTTGAACTCCTCCCAGGTAAGTGCTTGCACAGCTTCAGGTCCACGGTTTCTCTTCTCGCTATTCCACCAGGTAAGTGCCCTTTGTTGGAGCACACTAGTGGCATAACGAACCTTGAACGTCTCGGGACACTCACAATTGATAAAGGTATTCTCCATGCTTTCGAACCACTCAAGAAGGCCAGTGGCTCCTTCCTTGCCACTAAAACTAGTGGGCTTGCAAGAGCTAAAGTGTTTGAAGGTGAAAGTTCGATTGTTCCCGTTTTGGTTGTTCCCATTTTGGTTGTTGCTGTTCTCTCCATGACCATTACCATTGTTGCTACCATTGGTCAGTAAGGTGCTATTAAGTTCAGCAACCATGGTCGGGATGACAGCAGCCATTTGACGAGCAATCATGGCGGCTAGTTTACGATCGGAACTTCCACGCTTTCCATGATGACGAGACATGCTGGAATATACAAAATGAGTTAGATACGAGAATTGGGATAACAAGGATCATAATTCAATAAGGATAAGGCAAAGGTTGTAAGGCACATGGAATGGTTCCATTTGGTAACGCATTACCATTTGGAAACGTTGACACGTCAAGGTAAGTTGACCCACTTGCCTTAGAAATTTGTGTATGTTGACCATAGTTTATCACTCATCCCAGAAATCCCCAGGTAAGCATAACTAGTCCCGTAGGATTTATGCGATATGCTTGCCTTAGCCCGAGGGCCTTTTGCCAGGAAATCCAGAATACAGGTGTCTATGTGTCACACAAATTTCTTAGGTTCATGAAATCAAAACCTTGATGAGATTTTACATAGATTAGACATAAGTCTAAGGATTCAAGTCATAAGCATAAGTATACAATTCCACGTGTCGACGAGAATAAGATTAAGAAGTTTTATTTTTCAGGGAGAGTCAAAGTGTCAAAGGTAAGTTTAGGGAGACAAGTAACTAAGTTTAAACAATTACAAGGCAAACCTATGCTAAAGCATCAAGTTGCACATAAGTAAGGAATAGCATTATGTAGCATGTAACAATATATATATTACCATGAATATAAATATTATTCTAAGAGGTTCATGCATAAGCTATAGTCTAGGTCACCATTTCCAATAACCTAAATCCCTATAGTTATGGGCTCTGATACCAATCTGTCACACCCCAACCTTGACGGCGGAAACGTCGAGATGTGAGGGTTAAGATTGTTCACAGCCACATAACGCTATATTTAAATTGCAAATATAATTATCATAAGTATTAAAACGAAATACAACCATAAGTCACAAAAAGAAATAAGTTCAACATAACTCAAACATAACATAATGTTTTATTTAATTAACTAGGTCCAAGTCCTAGTTTTATTGCAAGCTTCAAATGTCCACTTTAAACTTGGGGATTTCCTGAAACATGATGAAAATAAAGAGTCAACTAAAAATAGTTGGTGAGTTTCCAAGTTTTCATACATAATAAGATTACAAGTAGCAATTCATGTCATGAGTTATAAGCTAGTAAGGTTATAGAACACATATCGTTACAACCAAACCTCGACTTGATTACAAGTATAAAAGATTGGCTAAGTGTATTTGGTTCCCTAGTGCACAAGCGTACGGCCCCTAGGAGTCGGCAATACCTCGACTTTAGCACCAAATAGGCTTGTCAGGCCCAAAGATCTAAGACGTCGCCAGGCTAGCAATAGTTAATGATTGTAAACAAACTATGTATCTCATATAAACACTTACAAACACAAATAATCATGACCAAATAATAAGTAGAATTGCATGTGCATTACAAGTCTCAAATGTTTAAACGTGTATGTAATATAAGCATCATGTTTCACCCCAAATATGTGTAAAATTATAAAAAGGGGACAAGGAAAACTCACATGTCAAAATAAGTGCAAGAATGGTGAAAAATAAGAATAGTAATAAGCGTCGTTCCAAGATGTATCGTCACAAGACACCTAAATATATATGCTTACAAGGTTAAAGTTTTACAATAAGGTTAATGAATCAATCATGGACTAGGGATCATCTTGATGTTTGGGGTTTTGTTAATTATATTTGTCAAATAAGAACTCAATTATATTTTCGTGGGAAAGATTTTATTTATATTTTATATGGAATAAGAATAACATTATAGTAATTTTGTAATATTTTTTTAAAGTTTAGATAAATTTTATAATTAAATAAAATGAACACAATTTAAACGATAATTTAGAGACAATGCTTAAAATAATAGCTTGTGTAAATTAACTAGTATTTAAAGTCTAAATTTTATAAAAATATACTAACTATTTTATTAACTTTAGAATATTAATTAAATGTATAAGAGTATATTTACAAATAAATTACAGAGAAATAATTAAATGGTTTTTAATTAAATAAAGTTTATAAAATGATTTTCTATAATTTTTAACAATTTTTAGAATTTTTTTATAGCCTTTTTAAAGGCTAAAACCCTTTAAAAAAATAGCATGAGGGTGCCCGGGTTCGAATCCGGGACCTCATGGATGGAATGCAACATGCTGACCACTCTACCAAGGCTTCCAGCCGCGGTTATAACCCCATTTTAAATCTTAAAACCATTTCCAATTAAAAACCCCCAAATTTCACATGAACCCTAGAACAATCGGACCCAAAATTGAGAAGCAATTCGTTTACGTATATGATTGGAATCATGGGGCTTTTGTTCCCCATGTATAGCCGAGCCTATTCATGCATTTAACTTACTTGATTACTTTCGAATTGAAGGTTTAGGCTCGATTCCTTTCTTCGGTTGACTTGCGATGAACACGAGATCGATTTCGAGGTTGTGTTGGATTTTTTTAGCAATTGCGTGTATAATGGGTTTAAAGGGATCGAATGTGGTGATTCCCCTCTGTTTAATAGGTTCCATGTAGCCGATTCAGTCCCGAATGGGTTCCGTCTTTACTTGTTAGCTTCGGTTATGATTCAGTGATAAATTGGCCGTTAATCTCGCATTTAACTTCACATTTAGTTTCGTAGTGATTGGAGGTACGTTTCTAATCAATCGAACGGTTCAATTCATCAATCTTCAGGTGAATTCGATTGACTTGTTTCGGTTTCAAGAATCCTCTTAATGAAACCATCATTTCGATCAAATTTACAGACGGTTACGAGTTCGAACCGATCCATGTTCGCAGAAAAGAGTTTAATTCGGTTGAAACCGGTCGCTTGAGGTGGTTTTGGGACCCGCCGGAGGCCGCAGCCGGCGGTGGCCGGTGGCCGTAATTACGGGAAACAAGGGGGTTGGGGTTTTATTTTTTAAAATAGTTACACAAATGGTCCCTGCAGTATTTAAGAGTTAACATTTTATGCTAAAACTTTGTTTTAAGTTATAAATTTACAAAAACAATCCCCCAAGTTTTTTTTAATTAAACTTTTAAACACTTTTAAGTTAACAATTTTTTTATTATTATTACTATTATTATTATTATTATTATTATTATTGTTATTATTATTATTATTATTATTATTGTTATGTTATCAATACTATAGTTATGATTGTTACTAATATTATTTATCTTCATTGTTATTAATAATAAATATGATTTGTTAATAACATTATTATCATTAACTTTAATATTAGCTTAAATACTGATTTTTTTTGACATTTTAACAAATTAAAACCCAAAATCTAAAAGATAACACAATTAGCCCACAATTTACATATAAGACAATAATGGCCCTTAAAAAAAACTTAACAAATTAACTTTTAAATTAACTTAAAATTACAGGATGTTACAAAAGATATACCAACACAACTTGAAACCTGCTGCAAAACAGGTTCTTAATCTCTCTGGATTCTCTTCTACAAACAAGTTCGGATTATAGATCAATCCCGGGAGTACAAACTGCTTTAGCTGTTGAACCCTGAGAAACAAAACGAGTTCTCTTGGGAGACTTGGAATTTGTTTTAAGGGCCCCGTGTTGAACACGATCCTCAACTTTTACATTTCTGCCTCTTTTTTTTCTGTAAATTTACCATTGTAAAAGAGATTGCTAATCATTTACTTATGTTCATTTGTATTGAGTATAGTAATAAACTTGTTTGAATTTTTATTTTATATGAACGGTTCCTATAAACTTGACATGTGTCATTTTATTATTTTATAAAGAATAACATTTTGGTCATCGTGTCAAATAATTCAGCTTATTGTGTCTTATACGTTAATTTTATCATATATTTTACATCATTTGTTATATATATTTATAATTGTATTTTACGTTTTAGATAATTTTAGGTTGTTTTTGTCATTGTTTTTTTAGATTATATAAACTTGTTATCCATCATTGTGTTTTACAATTATAATTACAAAATAATAATTTTTCACCAATCTAATTTTCAAAACACATAGTGTTGAAGATAACATAATTTGCTATTTTTGTCATTCTTTTTTATAGATTATGTAAGCTTGTTTTTATTTATCATTATGTTTTACAAATATAAGTACACAATTATTTATTTCACCAATGCATTTTTCAAACTCATAGTGTTCAAGATAACACAATGATTATAATAAAAACATAATGAGATATTGTGTTATTTTATCATTGTTTTTAATGTATTAGATTAATTAGTTGTTAATTTATTATTCTGTTTTACATAGTAGAGATACATAACAATATTATTTTACCATTATATATTTTTAGAATTCATCATTATAGAAAAATACAACAGTATTTAAAAGATATGATAATTAACAAAAAGACATAATGAACTGCATAAAAATACAATGACGAGCAATGAGCTTAAAAACGTGAAAAAATTATTGTCTTTTTATATAGCAATACTATATTCGTTTTAAAGATAAAAAATGCTCGTTTTTATGATTTAATTTTATTAAATAAATATATCGTATATAGAAGTTATGAACGTTTAAAAAAATGTTAGAACTTGAAAAAAATAAACAAAAGTGGCTATAAATAAAATACCCTTCTAACAAGTTTTTTTTCCTACAATTTGATCTCAATTATTAAGTAATAATATGAATGATTGAGATTACTTCTTATAATTTTAATTTTAAGAGCCTTTTTACTTGTAACTTACCATATACGGATGGAAAATCAGAGGGAGTGAATGTTTTGATTAATGGTCTAAATTTTGAGGATGGGCAGAGGATGAAGGATGTGTTGGGAATGCTAAATGATTTTAAAATTACCCTCAAGTATTCTTATTACCTAAAAACTGGTTTTTAACTCATTAAGAATAATTTAAATATCATGTAGCTTAATTATATTTTTGGTAATTATTGGAACAACTTGTTTGTAATAATTTTCAAGTTTTCAACTACTTTGAATATCATTTATCTTTTTCTATTTTATTTGGTTCCAGTAGAGTTAAACATATATAAATTTGTTGTTGAATAACATGACACATATCATTCAAAATCATACTTGTTAGTTAATGATTTATTAATACTTGAACGAAAATTCTTGTACATGCTTGTTCATTAAATAATTAAATTGTTCATGAACACATAAACAAATGAAAACAAACAATCATATGCAACCTATAAAAGATCAACATTATTAATCCTAAATATTAGACATAATCTCCTTAAATAAATATAAAGTTAAGCATGTTACATAATAATAATAGAAGAAATAAATATAAAACAAAGACACAAGTTCGACATACTAATCATAAATAAAATTTACTCAAAATAATGTCTCAAAGATCTTGTTTTAAATGAGTAACTTTTTAACGTGATATAATTTCCAAAATACTAGTGTTTTAGTTTAAACTATAATTAAGCCCCCAGCATTTCGACGAGGACATAAAACCATGCCAAATAGCACCAATGTCACGCTACCGTCAGCGACCACCAACACTGAAGTTGTTGTGTGTTAATACGAAAAGGTTAGACCGAAACACATAGAAAAGTATAACTAAATCGATCTAGGACTCGCGTCTTGTGACAAACTTATCAAACGGGAAAATAAAGATTTAAAAACTTTGAATTACACGCATGTTGCGTCGTGTTAACTCACAAAATTTAGAATGAAACGTAAACCGAAACGTATAAATGTTGAACACACTTGAATGTTGCGTCGTGTTAACTTAGAACATTAAGAACGAAACGTAAAACCAAAATTTGTGAAATATGAAAAGTAGATGAGATAGAAGTTGAAACTATAAACGTTATAAGGTTAAATTCCAAAAAGATGAAAAGTTTTGAATTAAAAGTAAAAAATTAATATTTGTGAGGTTACATGCAAAAGGTGAAAGCTTTAGTTTAAAATTAAAAAAATCATATTTTTTTAAAAACATCCTAAACATAAGATGTAACATTATTATACATAGAAAAAATGCAAATTAGTATTATATAAATGTTAGGATAATAAACTTAACATTAACACATAAAAAATATTAAAAAATATATTTAATAAACAAATATAAATAAACGAACATAAGCAACATATTACCACACATCCACTAACGTAATTGAACGAGCAAGACCTTTATTTGTGCTCATTCCTTAATTTAATTGAACAGAATTTAATGATCCCTTGTTCTTTATCAAATGAACAAAAGTAAACGAACTTCTCATCAAATAGTTAGTTAAACATTCAATTTGTTTACGATACTTCTCGTGTCAAACCCTAAAACAATATATAATTGATCTCAACTGAATATTAAAAATGTTTCTTCATCTCCCCTTTTAGAGTTTTAGTCACTTATGAGAATGACATGTTGCTAAAAGCCAATAACACATGATACTTGACTATGTTAACACAGATCAATAATCATAAAGAAGTAAAAAAGACGACTGAAATGATTTAAAAATGATGATGTCGAGAGTGGGATTTGAACCCACGCCCTTTCGGACCAGAACCTTAATCTGGCGCCTTAGACCAACTCGGCCATCTCGACTTTTGTTCTTGTTATCATACAAATATTACAAATTCACTTGCAAGACCCTTAACTGACTGAAACTAGAAAAATTCTTCAAAAATAGATGGTAAAGATCACAACAAACAGAAAGAAAAATGTATTAGCATCCAAAGACAAATGTGTCAAATTTATATCCTTGTTGACACAAAATATAATTTCTCTTACACAAATTCAATAACATGGGTACTGAGTTCAAACTAACATCAAGATAATCAAAGGACTGTCTATACTCTAGTTTCAACTATTTCCTTCATTTCGTCAACCGACAACAGGGATGCTTCGCTTTCTAACGCTTTCTCCATTTTCTCTCGCAGCTACAATCGAAACACAAAAAAATGGACTCAAGAATGCATCTTTTGGTTATTATATTAAGATTAAAAGTTTGATCTTGAAATAGAAAACTGGTTGTACCTTCTCCAAGATAGCAGACTGATCATCCATACCATAATCGCGCATGTGTTTCAACATCTCCAGTTGCTGTTACAAAATTCCCACCAAATTTGTTATGAATTACAGTTTAAAAGGAAATAAAAAAAACAAAAACAAAAATACTCTTGCCTGTTGGTGTAGATTCTGTTGCATTTTCAATCTCTCAGAATATTCATCTGGTCCAAGCTCGGCTTCTTCACACGCCATCTCTTCTCTGTTGTTTACGTTAAGTCAATTTGTTAGAATATTTACTATATCCAATAATTTTAGCACATGTTTTTCTCTATCATTTGAAATAATCACCAAAAAGAAAGAAAAAAATATTAAAACCAATATGAGTACTTAAAACATATCAATTGAAATACTGTATGGAGGCATCAAGAATGTATGATTGATAAGCTTAATCTTACTGGACTGTGGACGTCGATGCATTTTTCATAGGGGTGAAAAGAGTTCATTTATGATTTTACATTTGATTGCAGCTGATTTGCAGTAGCGAAAACTTCATAAAAACTGAGATAATTATGTTATTAACTCTTAAGAGAGAGAGAGAGGATTACTGTGCTACAAATTTATAGAAGCGAACCATCAAATCCTGATCATTTTCATATTCCATATTTATTTTCCCCAAGCAAGCAAGACCATAAGCTGGATCTGAAATTAAAGATTACCTGCATCGTCAACACGTTGATAACACTAAAATAATACTACCAAAACTAAGAAACACCGTACTTTCAAAACTTGACAAGTGATATAATGTAATATAATTATAAAGCAAGTGCAGGTGAAAGTATTCAAGATAAATATCAGCAAGCAGAAACTCATCAATAACTACAACTTATATCTTATCATCAAAGGTGGCAATTTCGACCAATCTAAATGAGTTAATTTCGGGTTGTGTTTTATCTCAACTTGGTCAAATTGAAAATTTTAGCAAAAAGGGGTAAATTTCAAACGTGTTGGAAGTCACTTGAAGTCTGATTTTAATGCATACAACCTCTTAACTTGTCTTGTATAAAGATTATTTTTGTAAGAATTTGTAATCATAATTAACTTAAAATTTTTAACAAAATGTACAAAAGTTTGTATGCGGTTCAACACAACCTGACATGGCTCTTTCAACCCATAGTAAAAAATGACATTTTTTGACTTCCCACCCCAATATTGCCACTTCAACTTATCACCATGACAACATCATCATCTCACATTCATACAGCTTTCTGCTTGCTTTTTAGCTCAAGTAAGATCAGTATAAATATATACAAACACATATATGCGTGTGTAAATGTAGATACGCAAAAGTTTGTAACATCAATAGACTATCAAATTAACAAGCCTTACCAACTCCCATTTCTTTAAGTATTTCCTCCTGTATAGCAGTAGTCACAGCTACAGCTTCCTGTATTTAAGCATCATGTTCAATGATAATCTGATATTCTGGTTGATCATAACAGGGCAACACATACAAGATATCATACCAAAGTGAGTAATGCAAGTGTCTTATGTTAAGCATCATTTATATATTGTATATATTGTTACATACAACACATAAAACACATTATTTGAATTTCTTGAATTTGAACATCAGACAACCAAAAACCTCTCAGATTTAATATAAATGATCTTCCATTGAGTCACTGACCAGCCAGTTCTACTGTAGTGTGAAATAAAAGCTTCAACACATATATATTTTGGGTTTAATGACGCTTAGTTGGTGTTTTATGCTTACATTTCATTTCATATGTTGGTGTGTATGTAACATAACAATTAGAAGTCATCCATATGACAATTTAAGAATCTTTTTCAGTACAACAATACTAATCACAAATATTGAAACCATCTGGTAGAACTAATTACAGTTTCTATTAATTATAACTGATATCCAATAATCAATTTTCAATGTGCATTTGTTCTGATTCATTGATTAACTGATTCTAAAACACACAACATATTGCAAATCCAGACTGTTAAGAGAATCACCAGTGCCACTAATCAGTTTGTATAAATTTCAACAATTACGTTTCGATGAATCCCAATTTTAAGGGTTGTGTAATTTTAACGCCATTTGAGATGTAACCCAAAAATGCTAAAGATAACAAGAAACTTGAGTACCATTATTTTTGTAAGTAGCAGTTACGCTGAATAAGTAAAACTACAACACAATGTTCTCTAAAATTCAGCTAAAACCAAAAGAAATTACCAAAAATAAGCCAGAAAAGAAGCAATAAAGAGGCTAAAATCAAGAATAAACAAGTGAAATTCAGTCACCTGATTATCGTTGACAGCATCTGCAATCCGTTTCTTGACATCTAAAAAGATTCACAAATTTTCAAATCAGAACCCAATCTATGACTCATAATTTTCACAAATTCAACTGTTTGATCGAAAATGATACCAGGCTGAGATGTTAGAGTAGAGAATCGATCGAATAAATGAAGCAGCTGTTCTCTTGATAACATATTGAAAGAATTTAGTATTCTAACCCTAACATTCACCCAAAATTTATTGTCTACTTTCCTCCAAAACGACACAGTATTACTATTTGCACAATATCACGAGTCTTGACAGCTCCACTACTGGCTCTTATTTCATCACAAAAGGAGTAAAAAACAAACAAACCTATTAAATTCTTGTAAAAAGATAAGTACAAAAGTCAAAAACAATTAAAAAAAAATTCATCTTTGAACCAATATACAAACAAACACCCATTTAAATTCCAAAAAGAAATTGAAGCTTTCAAATTTGTAAAACACAAACATATAAACACAACTTTATAAGAACACTAAAAGTATCTTCTTTCAAACAATTACAAACACCCATTTTAAATTTAAAAAAGAAATTGACACTTTCAAATTTCTAAAACACAAACATATAATCACAACATTAGTGGCAGCTAACCCTTGAACAAAACAATCAATTTTCATCATTTCACCATTTCAAAATTTAAAAAACACCCATTTAAATTAAAACAACAATTAAAATTAATAACAAAAATTACCATCTCAAAACATGTCATTGAATCAGAACAATAAAACTTTTAAATCTTTCAATCAATTTACAAACCCCATTTAAAATTTGAAACATCAAACCTAAAGACAAGTTAACCCTTGATCAGAACAATAAAATTACCATCTTTCAATCAATTTCCAAACATCATTGAAATCCCAAGAAGAAAATGAAGCTTTTAAACTTGGATCATATCATTTATCAAGTAGATTTAGGTTAAAGATTAACACACATAAACACAGAATCACAACATTAGTGACAGCTAACCCTAGATCAGAACAATAATAATCCTAAAAGTGAGATCAGAAATCTTCATCCATCTTGAACACATGACTCTCCATTCCCATTCAAACTCGACATCACAGAAGCTTTCTGATAACGAAATCAACTCCATCCAATCAAAAGGGTTCAAAGTATCATAGAATTTACTGTATTCCAACGACCTCAACAATCTATCAGCAACAAATCCGATATACTGACTCATGAGATCACCATTCATGCCCACAAGAGCACAAGGTAAAGCGTCACATACAAACTCCCTCTCCAGTGTAAACCCACGTTTCTTCAACCAAAAGATCGCACAAAAGCTTCCAGAAAAGAACACCCCTTCGACACACGCAAACGCAATCAAACGCTAAATAAAATTGAACTTTTTGTATAAAATCATCTTCCTCTATCGGGATGATTTTAAGAACGATAAATATGTTTGTGACAATAAAATAAAATTCGTAAGATTATTATCTTGTGTATAGTTTTTTATTTACGAGTTTAACTTTTTTCCAATAATATCCTGCTAAAAATCACATATTATATAAATCGTAACCAGTGTGGCAACTTTTGCTTTTGTGTCATCAACATTGGATAAATTTTTATAGCGGAAACTCACAAGGTATATATATTTTTCATGCATAGGACTTTTCGGTCTAGTAAGATTGATAATTGTTATTTATAAAAATAGTGTGTGTTTAACCTTACGAAGAGTGAAGGGAATTGTTGTATGTTTCTTTTTCATAGACTTGTATAGTATTTGTATGCTTCACATATTTAAAATAGAGATAGTAGATTATTTGCCATTTTAGTACATAACTTATTTTCTAAATAATATATAATTAACCTATATATTAATAATAGAAGGGAATGAACAGTGTTAAGGCTATGTGGCAATGACGTGTATCTGCTGTTTCACACGTGTACGGTTGCATGTTGATCCTCTATATCCACTCGATTAAGGCATGTCTTCGGTCTTCTTCATTTATCATAAACTATAACATTTACAAGTGATTTCATATTAATGGTCCATTTGTCTAAGTAATCAGGTTTTTCATTTAAATATATATGGCAAGATCGTTATAGGGCCATGGTATTTATTATTTAATGTAAAACAAAGCAAGAAATACATTAGAGCCCTTTAAAGTTATAAAATTAATTGAGGTTTGTTGTTGTCGTGATTCCCTTAATTTATTGACAAAAATAACATATGCATGATGATGGGCCTGCGTGTGTTACGAAATAGGTAAGGTATCATATGTTTGTTATAAGATAACCTTTGATGATGTATGTATACATGTATTGTTTTATAGTGTTCACGCTTTTATGACCGGCTAGTAGTTTTAGCCACTTTTTGTTTTTTGTTTTTTGATTGTCTACAAATAGTGTTGTAGTATACAATTTATAAATAAGAGTATACATCAAATATCTTATTATCAAGTAAGTAAAAGAACTTTGCCTCTAGCCTTGTGATTAGTTGTGTATGCGGTATTTGTAGTTCCCTAATTATAGACTCGTAATTTTTTTGACAAATTTTGGCCAAAATGTTCTATTTTTATAAGCACTACTCTTTGGAAAATAATCTCAAGGTTCTGAAGTATAAATTTGAAAATAAATTGCTTAAAACTTAGAAGCTTGCTTGAGAGGAAAACTTCGAATGAGATGGCAAAGCTTGCTTTTACACAAAGGACCAGAAAAAATCTTGCAAATTAAAACGTATATCATGTAGGTTCAATGCTAAAAACTTGATACAAAACATGAAAAAACACACATCTGGAAATTTCTAGATCAAACCGTGAAATCACAAAAAATGGTAACAGGAATATTAAGATATAATTTCTGAATCGAATTCACAACAAAATTAGTTAAATATACAAGTACAAAATACAACTTTACTCAATCTTTCATGTGGTGTGGTTAAAACTAAACAACAATCCTCATTCTCCAAATACATCGTTCAAGATTCTACTCCTGCCAATGCAAACATCATCACATCTACTCCTTTTAAACCATGAGACATTGCCGGATAAGATCCATCGGTTAGGTTACCGTTGAGGTGGTGGAGGTACATTTGATTTGGCGAATCCGACCCATGCCACAATGGTAACAGCAAGAATAACCCATCCAAATATATCATATTTCAAATCGCTGCTCTTTTGTGCCTTTGGACCCTGCAGCTCACACCAATTATAGCATCAATTTTGTATTTTTCATCAACAGATGGTATTTATTATTTCACACTGTAACTGATATATGCTTATATTAGAAGTATGGGAAAAAGGGGTGATTTGTTGGAGCTAAAGCCTAAAGATGTCAGGGTTGGACGGTTGGTTAAACCATCTAAAAATAGTTGGGTCAAAACATGTTAGGTCGGGTTAGGTTGAACCAAAAGACCTTGAGTCCTGTTTTCTCACAAAGTGTCGGATGCTATTAAAAAAGGTATCTTATTTCAATAATATTCTAAATTTTGGAATAAACTTACTTGAAAGGTTTACGCAATAAAAGAGGTGCATAAAATGTATGCCGCAAACATCACACGAATTTAGGAGTAAAAGATCGAGTATTTAAATTTTAACCCTAATTTTTTTATATATAAACATGATCATCCCCTCCTAATTTATGCAAGCTTGCATGCAACTAACACCACACATTATTTTCTCCTAGATGTACACTTGGGCGCCGTTGACCAGTTTGACATGCCACATTTTTAGCTAAATTTTATTATTTTAACAGCTTGACGTGTCAGATATGATAACAAAAGCTAAAATCTCTGTAATGTAGAACAAATTAATATAACATGCTTCAGAAGGCTATTTAAAAGTGCACTTCAGTGACTTCAGACCCGTCACTTTTAGCTAAATTATTTATTTCTTATTTCACCTATTTGACAAAACAGAGATAGAACATAACTAGAATCGACTTAATTCAGAATTCGGTTGGAATAGGAGACCTGGACCAGGAAACCTTGTTCTGAAAACCACATTTTTGTCTATAAATGTTGATTAAACCTTTACATTTTTTATAATATCCCTCGTAGCTAAACCAATAGCAAAAAAAAAAAAAAGAATAACCGAAATGCATGCAAAAGATAGAAGAAGAGACTATACCTTGACATTTGAAGAAGTTGAAGGACCTCCCCCAGCCCCTGGTCCCGTTGCTTGTTGACTAAAACCCTGCTTATGGAGCTCTGAGTGTAATTCAGGAGCCTGGAAACACAATACTAACACTATGACAATTGTAATATAAAATTTAAAAAAGAAGTGCAACGTCTTGCTAACTAGGCTGCTCTCTGTGTACACGTGTTCAGTGTGTGTTTCCGTGTGCCATGTGTGTGTGTGCAAGAGAGAGAGAAAGACGAATTGATCTGACATGCTAACTAAACAGAATGTCGTGCCCAACAACCTCCAATGTATGATAACAGAATGATAAACAAGGAACCAATATTGTGGATATAGAACCTTTTCAGAAACAAATCAGCATTCCCCAATAAGCAGGATACATTTCTTTTTAGAATGTTAGATCACCTTAAAATGATGAATAATAAGGGTTTTTCTCTATAAAAACTTCCAAATGAAGAATATAACCGCGTTCTATGCGTGTGATCTTTAATAACACAAATCTCTATAAAAACTTCCAAAACTACAATTCATTTCCTTTTTTGTTTCACAAAAATAATTAGAGTTTATTCCTTGATTTTTCATTAAACCTTTTTGGTGTAGACGAATTGTGGTGACTGACAAGAGTTGGGAGATATAACAAGTAGATATAGATATGGATGACTGCTAAAAATCATAGTTATTCTGATCAATCTCCAATCACAATACGTACAAGATCTGCATGGAAAAGAGCACGGTAATAACCTTAGTAAAATGTATAAAATGATACGAGCAAGGTAATAACCTCAGACAAAGCAAACCTAATTCTGGAATCTGCCGACACTTGCATCTTTCACTATTGAAAGCATGATTCATACAGATCTCTGTGTTTGCAGTCCTTTCTTTCATTATATTTCCTTTACTAACACCTCTAAATTGATTTAGCTACAAGGTAAGTAATAATCCCTAGTTTCTGAAATTGAACCAGACAAATCTAAGTTTTCCCGCATGTACGTAACTTAACACATATAGTATATCCTCCTAAGATGGAAAAAGATACAGACTTTGTACCCTCAACACCTTACATATTTCACTGTCATTGTGACACCACCTAGTATTATTAATGACAATTATAACTACAAAATATCATTTACAACATAGGAAGTAATTAACAAAAGAAGTAAATCAGCAGGATGCTCTATGTGTGTTAATAAAACTGAAACAAGTTTAGCTGTTTTACAATGGTCAAGAACTACTTATCTGACCAACAAATCTTCACTAACTAACAATACAGGGATGAGGCTTGTTATTCAAGGATTAAACGGAAGTCGAAAAGATTCTCTAGGAAGGTGAAGATCAACTACTACAACGTAGGATATAGTCATATAGAACCAATGATTGATAGTTTTTATTTTTACGGTTCTCTTTGGATGACCATGTTCCATCCCATCAATTTAGTTTAACTAATAACAGGTCATTCTTTAGTACTGTGCCAACCCTTCTATGTATAAATCACCTTCTTTAGATTAGAATACACAAGTAGTAATCATCATGAAAACTTAATGATCATTATCTTACGCTGTCCTGCTTCTTAAATGCATAGGTGTCCCAAATATCAGGTATTTCATACGTAGATATCGGCCTAAAATACAAACAAACATACCTAGTGAAATCCCACTCAATGATTAGGATCAGGGAAGGGTGAGATGATGCCAAATCTTACCTCTATCACATGGGATGGATAGGTTACACCAAAAGACACCCACAACTCAATGAAGAACTCTTAATTTTTAATTTTTTCTATTTTTCTGAAAGCATAATACCAAAGACATACAAGGAAAACCAATATAATAGCTGCTCAGTTACTTTTCCACCAAACTCATTTACTAATTTACCCCATGAGGACAATTTTTGTAACATCCGGAAAAAAATAACACATCATTATCACGAAAATAGTAGGAAATACACACAAGTTAGTGTGTAAGCTTCTTCATGCAGCATTTCTCAATAAGACTTTTGGATTCGCAAAGTAATCACCAGAGAAAAAAACATGAAACTTGACCTAAAAAAGTAACAAGCATGAACTGAAGTATACCTTTGTAGCCACTTCAAGTGATTTACCGTAAAGTTCATTCCCTGGATCCTGAAATACACATATATTGCATTACACATCTGGCGTTGAGAAACATAGCGTATTTATATTAATCCATACCCATTTAAATTCTTCATATACATGACAAGTAATATACTACAACTAGAACTAATTTTTATGACATACATATATCATATATGCAGTAAGAATAATAGTTTCAAGCTAAATTGTCAAACAGGAATACCTCATCAGCAGCCTGCTTGAAAAAAGTATAAGCCGAATCAAAATAACCCTTAGCTTCATCCTTATCAGGAGTCAGAAAAGCATAAGAAGTCTGTGCATTGCCCATACACCACAAGGCATCATGTTTCTTTGGATCAATCGACAATGCTTCATCCAGTTTCGATATAGCATCTACATGATCAAATTAACCAAATTATCACATTTTCTTCCAAATTACATGCCCAAAACAACCAATAAACATAATCTAATCAAAATCTACAAACTTTCATAGTTAAAAATTAAGTTACCTTTAATCATGATTTTCGACTCCTGAACACTCTGGAACGTCGACAGCTCGAGCAAAGCCCCTCCCCATCTGGTTAGATTCTGTGCGAATCAAACAACACAACACAACAAATCAAAAAACACAAGTCAGAAACATCAAAGCAAAACATGGTCCTGAAACCCTAACCTCGGTGTCGAGAGGGTTTTTGGCGTAGGTTGCTTCGGCGGTACGGCGAGCATGCTCGAAGAACAGAAGACGATCGAAATCATTTTGCATTTCCATGGGTGGATTTAGGGGTGACGATGTGGCCGATTTTTGCTGAATGAAATCGAGCACAAGAGAGATAGATACACGGTGATGCCTATGACCTAAAGGCTCGAAGATTTACTTGTACTTGTGATGTGGTGCACGCGCCAGGGACGTTTGTAAGTTACCCGTCGATTGGGTCACCGGTTCAATCCACCTCAACTCGTTTTTTTTATTTCAAGAGCCGGCCGGTTTGGCGGTTGGATCCGGAACGGAGTCGGATGGTAATTTCAAATTTTTTTATTTTTTTTATTTTTATTTTGATTTTTATGGGTTAACAATAATTTACAGTGTTAGATATATAATTATTGTTGAGTTTTATATATAACTATAAAATATACATATAAAATACTTTTATTGAATTATATATATAACTATATATATATAATGGTCAGGATTATTACAGAACCATTTTTAATTTTCAAAACCAAAAAAATCATTAATTAACATAAATGTAAATTACGAAACATTGATTTGCATAAATGTAAGTTAAGCCTGCTAATATGTAGTTGTTTTACATAGTTTATTGTTTATGTATGATATACATATATGTAAAACCGTTCAAATTTCACTTGACTTAATTTACATTTATGTAAATCAATGATTCTTTGTTCTGAAAATAAAAAGTGATTCTATAATGATTCTAACCCCATATATAATGTACACAAATATATAATAGTGACACCATCCGGTTCTTAAATATGGTCCTACCAATCCGACTAGTTGACTAGTATAGTTCGCTGTCCGTTCCGGTAATAAAAACACTAAAGTATAAGACACGCGTCGCGGGTGCGATGGGTTTTGTTTTTTCTTCGTCTGTTTTCTTTTTTCTCATAATACATTTTGAAATTTTCTATAATAATTTTCAAACTCAAACACATCATCGTGTTTCATCTAGTTTATAAAGAAAACTTATAAATATGATAAAAACCCTAAACTCAAGGTTGAACTCTTAACATAAAAAACATTTTAGTTCTATCATTTATCCTCATGCCATTAATTCATCTTTTTAATAGGCTATAATTTTTAATTTTTCCCTTCAATTAAAGCTAACCATGAAACAAAAATGTTACGTCGCAGCACGTTAGGTTCACATAAGATGCTAAACATGCTTTCTTTTTTACTATTTTATTTGTTATGCCCCTTACTTTAACTTATAAAATCAAATTTCTTATTTAATTTACCAACCTTTAATATGTTAAATCAAAGACTTCTAAAGTTTTATTACAATGTTACTTTTTTATTGTATAAAAACTTTTTTTATTAGTTTGAACACAAACAAAGACAATGTCAAGTAATTTAAAGTAACATCAGAAAACATAAGAAAAAGTAACACAAGGAAAAGTCAGACGAGACCAAAACACCAAGCCAGCCAAGTAACCTATGGTCGGGTTAAGTAATCTTGGGTGATTGACGTAACCTGGAGTTGATAAGTGATGCTTGTCATGCCATCGTATTAGGTGAGGTTGCCATTTTTCACTGGTGGCTTACTCATGTCATCAATTATAAGAAATCAACTTGATACTTAAAAAATAAACAAAAATCTTGGGATCAAAAAATGAAAAATTTCTATAATTGTGTCTTTTCTTTTGAATGGGCAACGAATAATTTTTAAGTCTGGTCACCCGGGTAAACCTATTGTCGAAAAGCCACCACCGTCCCTAAACACACACAACGTTGGTGACCCGACTCACCCACCACCCAAGGGCCCATTGTAATAAAACTCTTGGTCCACCTGGAGCATATTGCACCTAATGAGTCTTCAACTCATGACCTCAAAATATGTCTTTTGACTTAAAATTCCCTCACAATGCCCCCTTAAGATTTCTTCTCAAAATGTTCCCTCCAGACAGGCACTCACGCCTAGCCACTCAAAATCGTACACGTCATCTGTAGAGGCGCCCACCAACACTAAGGAGGTGTCTGCATCTATGGAAGGACATGTGTTTAATTTTGAGTAGCCCGCCATACAAACACCCACCTTTTGTTTAAGGAAACGCCGGCGTCTTATCTTGACAAAAAATTATCAGGGGACGCTTGAGAGAAACAAAAGAAAAAATATACATTTCGAGAATTTTTTTAAAAGATGGGATCGTACGAGGGAATATAAGCAATCAACTATATTTTAATTACAAGATTTTTTTTTAAAAAACATAAACAATAAATTTATAAGCATACTCATGAGGTCAACAGAAAAACAAGTGGCGGCAAACACTCAACAATGCGTACGGACATGAACGAGCCACACCATCACTCTAAAACCACCGTCGTAACGATCGTAACCTAATCCCCAATTCTCTAATCTGTGTAAATCCTTCAATGGCAACTGCTTCTCTCCCGTTGTTCAATCTAACCGCTAAATCCTCACCCCTGTGTTTCCGATTTCACATCGCCGGCAACAAGCCTCTGTTTACTTCCTCTTACGCTAAGTTTGGATCATCGAAGAAGAATCGAGATGGAGGAATTCAGATTTCTGTATGTAAAGCAGTTGCTTCTTCGCTGTCGTTTCGTGATCTCGATGCTGATGACTTTAGACATCCTCTTGACAAGCAGGTATTGCGATATTCAACATTTCAACGAATTCCTACTGTATATTATGTTTTCTCTAGATATTTTTACGATTTCGTACTTTTTTTTTGATGTTGTTCGGATTTGTAAGCTGTGAATTGAATGAATATCCTTGTGTTGTTTGTTGATTCCAAGTTTTCGATTTGCCTTTTTAGAATACGCTGCTTTTGAAGGCGATTCCAGGTTTGAACGAGATTGGGAAGGCTTTGTTAGGTAAAATTCTAGTGGTTTATTGAGTATTTCATGTTGATTAGGGTTTATATATTGTGGATGTTACGTGATTGACAACTGCTGTGGATTTGTATCCAACAGGCAAGCCTGCTTACGTTAGAAATCTTCTGTGTTGTAGGGTTGTGCTTGCATCTATAGGCAGTGTTATTTGCATATTCATGTTTGTACAAATTTACAAATAGATTGTCTGTCATGTTGTTTATAGCGTTCCTATCGAATTGCAGGGAGCATATCGGAACAGGTCATGGTACTTGAAAACATAGGGACCTCTGTTCTTGTATCTGAAAATCAGGTGAATTTTACTCTCATCTTAGGAAGGTAGGATTTCCTTTACAAGTGGATGTGTTATATAGTCCCATGTTTGCTTACGACAAACTTATCTGAAGCTTTAAAATCCACCTCAATTTGCCCCTTAAAACCTCTTTCCAAATATTATACTTTATTACTTACTCTGGAACTAGAATATACTATATCAATTCTGTTATTTCGTCTTATACTTTCCTTGCTACTGAAAGATTGGGGCTTGTTTTCTTTCAGCTTTCAGAACTTCATCACTTGATGGTCCAGTCAGCAGCAGCACTGAAAATTGAAGCACCTGACTTGTATGTACGCCAAAGCCCGGTACCTAATGCGTATACACTAGCCATTAATGGTAAAAAGCCATTTATTGTTGTTCATACAAGCCTTGTAGAGCTTCTAACTAGAAAGGAGTTGCAGGTAACTTATATTATTCTTTCCTCACATATACTTAATTTATACTCGTATAAATATACTACATTCGTGATATTAGATGTAGATTAAATGCTATTAACACACCATGTTAAATATCTATTAACAGGCTGTTTTGGCTCATGAGCTAGGACACCTCAAGTGTGATCATGGTGTATGGCTAACACTAGCAAACATTCTTACTGTTGGAGCCTATACCATACCTGGTAGGTTTGGCCTTAAGTTAAAAAAAATTGAAGAAGTGAAGTTATAAACTCTAACAATTTATTCTATATGTTCAGGGATTGGAGGCATGATAGCCCAGAATTTAGAAGAACAGCTATTTCGTTGGCTTCGAGCTGCAGAGCTTACTTGTGATCGGGCTGCACTTCTTGTAGTTCAAGATCCCAAGGTATACAATTAACAAGTATTTTAATAACTTCTTTTTCTAGTTTTTTTTCCTTTTTAATCTTTTGTATATGATCGTACAAGAGGTTGTCATTTCTGTTCTAATGAAACTTGCTGGAGGATGCCCATCTTTGGCTGATCAATTAAATGTGGATGCCTTCTTAGAGCAAGCTCGATCTTATGACAAAGCATCTTCAAGTCCAGTAGGATGGTATATAAGGTAAATTAGAGCTTTGTAATGGAGTAGAGGTGGCCAAATGGGTATTTTTAGTTACGGGTAAAAATGGGTAGGATCAAACTGAATAAATTCTTCTACAAGTGAAAACACTTAGATAGGTGAGCTTCAAGACTTTTTGTCCTAAACACTCAAAGCTCTTATAATCATCAGTGCATCAAACACAAATACCAAATTTGACAAGTATAATAATATTTCAATTCTTTTGCATAATTTGATTACGGGGTTTTATGCATCGCATATACTCTTTGAGTACCTTTCATCCCGTTTGACCTGTTATACCCATTTGACCCATTTATAGATAGAACTTAACCCAAATTTCTTTCTTTTGTGTTTCCTTTTTTCACAGAAACGCACAAACAAGACAACTTTCGCATCCCCTTCCAGTACTACGAGCTCGTGAGATTGATGAGTGGTCAAGAAGTCAAGATTATATATCTCTTATGAAACGGGCAATTAATACAGACTCTTTGCAAAAAGCGTGGGAGATTGGGGAAAGATTAAATACTTAAATGAGGTAAAATCTTGCTCTAAATACTCAAAATCAAAATTCAATATGAGACAGTTTGATAAGCAACAGATTCTTATCACTCTGGTGTTGATTGGATTAGCATTCATGTGGTTATACAAATTTAGCAACCACAACTTGTTATACGCACTCGTATATATACGACCTTTTATACTTGTACAAATTCAAATATCATGTTTCAAAATTACGTTTATACCTGTAATATAAACTCTAGGTTAAGCTTTATATGTAAATTAAGAAGGCTGTCCATAGGGTCGGGCTCTTGCTCAGTCCTGTTACATACTATGTTGTAGATCGAAACTTTCATGAACGATCAATTATTCTCGAGTATGACGGTAAGCCGAGTAAATTTTGGTGATCTAAACATTCCCTAGAATCTGATTATAAAAAGAAGTGTTCTAAAACTTGGTATATATTTTTTCTCCATTAGAAGAAAATAATAATGAATATACCACTGTCCTTGTTAAACTCTTAAAGTATATGGAGAGAAATATTGTGGCATGTGCTTAAGAGTTAAAATAATGGTTGCATATCTTTTTGAACTTCATGAATAGAGGAGATGAACTTTTCGGGTATCTACTTTCACTTGTGTATTTAAGTTTATACTTGTAAATGCAGTCTAAATTGTAATCATTCCGTATGCTATGGGCAATAACGTCACAACATTTCACTCACATATCATCAGCAAACGTACATTTGGTGATAGTTTGACTAGTTTCATGACAAAGTGCACTACATATGCGACATAAACACACATGTTATCTGTCTTCTTTTTGTATTTGAGGTGGAAATGTCAACAATGCCTCAAATCATTACAATATACCTACATTTGCTATTTAAGGCATAGCATTTGGACAATTAGTATCACTACCTCATCAAAGAGGATTGTTATGTGATGACGTACGTCTGTCTCTCAAACGAAGCACCTTGTTACAGCTAGCGCATGAAACGGTCCTTCGGAGTAACATCTGTCCATTTAGATGCAAGCACAAACACAACAATGTTTAAATGAGAACCTTGGACAAAAAATTTCATGTCTAGCATCGGTACAAACAAAACGAATAACAGATGACAAGAACCATAACATCTTTGTACGAATAGTACCTGTACAGTCTTCTTACAATACAATATCACTACAGGAGTATTACCATATTAAATGCTAATCACCGACTGGTGATCAAGATTACCTATAAATACAAGTCTTAACTCGACGGTTGACCATTGAATGCAGAGCATTTAGTCTGATTGTGTCATTCGCATGTTGCGTCGTCTGTAACATTAGAGCATCCACGGTTCCACTAGCCAGTCTTTCCTTTTCTTGTCATGTTTACTGTTAATCAAATAGATAGCTTCTTCTATTGTTCGAGCTTGATTACAAGGATATTCCCCTTTGTGTAACGAGGCTAATGGGTTTGCTCAAGTTGTAGGATATCTTGTGTTTAGACGTTCTGCATCGAAGATTCAAGAACTCAGGTCGAAGGACGGTTTATCATATTAATACTACAAAGTTCTGAAGGATACCACTATACGCGTCAGGGTAAAACCTCTACATTACATTATGCATAAGTGATTTTTTTGTTTATGACAATAATCCAAATATCCTGTAGGCCTTTAGCATCGTAACATCAGTGGTACGTTGTTAGTTCATGAGATTATCATGCGAGTGGTGTCGTGCAACGCGCTCAACTTATAAGAAGTTGAGAACACGACTCGTGTTGTGCCTAAGCCGTAACTAGTTGTAAGTATTTGTGACACATGTCGGAAAAATATAGGGCATATGCCTTAATTTAGTCTTACGCGTGAGTCTTCTTACCCGTGCTAAAACCTAACCTTCAAATCAAAACTAAATAATAAAAAACGCCGCATTTGATTATCATCCAAGTTCTAACAGTCTTCTTTTTCTTTCTTAACCTTGAAGGCTAAAATCTAGCCACCTTGTTTCCCAACATGTTCGTTTTATCAACTTGAGTCAACATGTTCATGTTGGTTATCATCCCTTAAATTAATGCATGTGTAATCATTTTTTTGATTTAAACATCTAGCTTTTTAATTCAAAAGAAAGCTACTATATAAAAATCCAACTTTCAATCTAAGACAACCAGTTTCAAAGACCTAGTCTCAATCGCAAATTCACAACTCATCATATTATATAAACCACTTTAAATTAAACATTATAAAGTATAATGCACCTTTGAAAGTTATAAAAAAAAAAAGCCGTGCTTATTGTAGCAACTTTAGAAAAACATTCACCTTATATAAATAAATAACGATCAGATAAGATGTTTGTACGAAAAATTCTTACAAGAATTCATGGTTGTTCTTAATATCTCAGAGAATTATCTTATTGAATATTTGTGAGTACCAATGAAATAATCCAGAAGTGTTAATATATGGTTGTTCTTAATATCTCAGGGCTATTTAGCAGCCTCTTAATCAGCCTTTTAATGATTCAGATGTCTGAATTGTTCAACACTTAATGGTTCAGACTGTTTGTTTCGTCAACACATGTCTGAATGGGTAAGACATTTACCTCTGAATGGTTAAGAATTATGTTGATGCTGAATGGTTAAGAGGTCTAATGCTGAATGGTTAAGACATATTATCTGAATTGATCAGATATTTGTCTTTGAATAAATCAAACGATATACTAGCTCTTAATGGTTCAGACTTCTTAATGATTCAACACTTAATGGTTCAGACCTCTTAATGGTTCAGCACTTAATCATTCAGAAGTTGCCAAACAACCCCTCAGAGAATTATCTTATTGAATATTCGTGAGTACCAATGATATAATCCAAAAGTGTTAGGGGCTATTTATTTTTGGGCTAACCCGGTTGACGGGGCTGACCCGGCTGACTCGGTCAGCGGGTCAGCCTGTTTGATTTCGGCTTCGGGCCCGACTGACCGGGTCTCCATTGCTGACGCGGACCTTGAAAAAAATATGCTGACCTGCTGACTCGCGCCCCCTCGCGCCCGCAGGCCGTCGCCCCCTTGCGACCCGCAGACCGCCGCCCCATCGCGACCCGCAGGCACCGCCTTCGCCTTCGGCTTCGGCCTCGCGATCCGCAGGCACGACCTTCGGCACCGCCTTTGTGTATGGTGGATTGTGGTGGTGGTCGGAATGTGTACGGTGATAGTGGTGGTTGTTGTGGTTCCGACCGGTGGTGTGACTCCGGTGTGTTTTGTTACTTAAATATTGAATCGATTTGGTTCCGGTCAGATACTAAATCAAACAGCCAAGTTTCAGTCAAATGCATACCCAGTCAGAACTTCTAACTAGGCCACCTTCTGACTCAGTCAGATCTTACTGAGTCAGTGTAATAAAAAACCCCTTAATATGGTTCAAAGATATCCAACTTATTAGGAATTTTAAAAATCTACAAAAACCACGTGTGTGGGGCATTTCAATTGTTTATTATTGTCTCTCTTTTTCTAAGCATGCTAGTGTAGTAGTGTGTTTGTTTTGACATATAGAAAAAGATTCAAGAGTTGTAATTTGATTTGCATTATCTTTTTCTTTGTTTCTTTGTCATCACAAAAGTCCTTTGTCCTCATGAAAGTCGTAAGTCCCATCTAGATGGGTACATGTATGGCTTTGTTTAAAAGAGTCAAGGTGAAGATAAACACTAGCGCATTCTATCTCTAATTGATAAAGTGTTTTTCTAGATCTTTGCTCACTAGTTCAACTTGAACATTTGATTGTACGTTAGAGCCCTAAGGTATACATGTGATCAAGAGACCTCCAACCCGTATTGAGTTGATCGTCATAGATGGTTTCATGACTCTTGTCATATGAATCTAGGATAAGACACTCTAACGACCTACTTTTTGCTGTTGTGTTTCGAGGATCGCTGTCAAATGACAGCGTGATACCCTTTTTCAAGACCCGAATGAGGATCCAAGATGCATATATTTTAACCAAGATTGCTGTTGTGTTTCAAGACCGTAGTTTAATAGTTTAAACTACGGCATATTTGTTGATAATTTTCCATATTTTAACCAAGTATTTCTAACTTTCACTTTCGTTGCCAAGAGCAATCTAATGCTAACAGAGAAGTAACTCCGGTGTTCTTTGATTATGTGCCTTATAACGTGTCAATGAGATTGACTAGCTTTGTTGTTGAGGAAGATTGTCCTTGATTGCCATTTTGACAGACCATACCAAAGGGATTGAACCAATATAGAGGTAGAAGAAAGGATTTACTCGAAATTCGAGGGATGATAAGATCCAGGCTTGATTGGTATTTTACGATGACTAACTTTTTTTGCTGCATAAAATCCACGTAGGTGCCAGGGTTCTTAAAAACAGTTCAAGTACAAGGATGTTTCATTCTTGACATTTCATTTGTCATGATCAAGGACAAATGAAATTACATCTTTGATAGAGTGAGATTGTCGTTACAAATATAATTATTAATTATTATTGATTAATGACTCATAGTTTGAGTGATCAAAATCAAATTTGTTAAAAAGAATTCGAAGTAGATTCACATCATATACCACGTCATCACGAGTATACGAAGTTAATTCTCGGTTTTGAATTAGATTGTCATTGCCAATAAAAAAAAGATATGAATGCCGTTAGTCAATGTAAATTATTCTTAATGTTAACATAGTTATATTATTAAATTTTATTTATCCATTAAAGCCTGTATTTTTGTTACAACGCTAACTTAAATTAAGGGAAAAACATCATATTAAACATGTTTGATCACAAATTACAAAGATAAACATTGAATTTCAGCCGATGATTAGATTGTACACATGACGTTTTTTTGTATTTGATGGATGCTAGAATCTATCCCTCTTTTTCAAATGGCTAAAAGCTTGCACTCAAATCAAAACCAAACAATCAAATAAACACATCATGTATTTGAATTTGAAGCACTACAATCTAGCCAACTTCTTTTTCACACGGCTATAACCCAACCTTCAAATCAAAACTAATTAATCCAAAAACCCCAAGTGCAATCCGATGCTACAATGCAGGTGTCTTCTATCTCAAACTAGCTTAAAAGACGCCCGTGTATTAAATTGAATGGCTACATTTTAACAAAATTTTTATCAAATAAAAACTAACCAATCAGTACACGTTATGTATACTTGAAAGCCATGGACGGACGTCGAACTGGACGCCTTACTGGTTTGGTGGTTGGACCGGATTTATAGAACCGGATAACATCATAATTATATATATAATTAAATATAAGTAATTTATATATGATTTTTATATGTATTTTATAATTATATATAAAACTTAACTATATTTGTATATTAAACACACTAATTTATGGTTCAATACTCTTTTTTTACCGATTAAAATAAAAAAAAGAAAAAAAAATCAAAATCCGGTTCGAGCCGGTCCGGTTCCCGGTCCGACCATCGATTCGGGACGAATCGGCCGGTTCGACCGCCCAAAACGATCCGATGCGAATCGGACCAGGCCCCTAGCCGATCCGCGGTTGGACCGGCCGGTCCGATCCAGTTCCAACAATATTGCTTGAAAGGTACAATCCAGCCACCTATTCCAAGTTGACTAAATGTCAACATCTTATTTTTCAAGTTGAGTCAACATGTTAATGTTAATGATTATCCTTTAAATTAATATGTAATCATCTTTCTTAAAGTCGACATTTTTGATTCAAACATCTACCTTTTTAATTCAAAAGAAAACCACATTATAAAAAAAAATCTCCCTACAACCCAACTGACAACCAGCTTCAAAGACCCATTCTCAATCGCAAAATCACAACTCATGATATTATACAAATCACTTCAAATTAAATAAAATATTAAAATGCATCTAAAATTAATAAAAAAGAATCTTTTAAAATAATAAATATAGTACCCTCGATCTCCTCCTACACCATAACAAGATGCAAACAATAATATTATTCATCTTCTACATCATCGCATACGTTCTCCTCACGGCAATTATCCACCATAAGCTCCGGCGACTTCTCCGACGATCCACCGGAGGTAATGCACCACCGACATACCCCATCATCGGCTGTTTGATCGCATTCTACAACAACCGCCACCGTCTGCTGCAGTGGTACACCGATCTACTGGCGGAATCGTCAACTCAAACGGTGGTCATACGGCGGTTTGGTGCTCGGAGAACCATCATCACCGCCAATCCGCTAAATGTCGAATACATGCTCAAAACAAACTTCATCAACTTCCCCAAAGGAAAACCGTTTACTGAAATTCTTAACGATTTTCTAGGGTTAGGGATTTTCAACGTCGATGGTGAATTGTGGCATTTTCAGCGCAAGTTAGCAAGCCACCAGTTCACCTCCAGATCGTTGAGGGATCATGTGGAGATAACCGTGAAAGAAGCTTTGAAATCGAAGCTTTTTCCGGTGTTGGATTCGTTCGCTGATGATCAATCGCCGGTGGATTTACAGGAGGTGTTGAGGAGATTAGGGTTTGATATTGTGTGTAAACTCACATTAGGGTTTGATCCTTGTTCGTTACGAGATCGACGGACTTTCTCCGGTGAAGTGCCGATTCTGAAGGCGTTCGACACCGCGGCGGAGATATGCGCACGGCGGGCGGCGACGCCGATCGCCGCCGTGTGGAGGTTGAAGAAGCTCGTCGGAATCGGGTCGGAGAAAGTGCTGAAGGATTCCGTCAACGAGATCCATGAATACATTACGGATATCATTCATCAACGAAAGAAGAAGATGATCAATGAAGATAAATCTAATGATCAGAATAATGATTTGTTAAGCAGATTGATAGTTAGTGATGTGAGTGAAGATCTAATTAGGGATATGGTGATCAGCTTCATCATCGCCGGAAAAGACACCACGTCGGCGGCGATGACGTGGCTGTTCTACTCCCTTTGCCGGAATTCTGACGTGGCAGAACAGCTAGTAAACGAAATCGATTCAAAATCCTCCGGTAACAACAATAACGATGAGTTTGATGAATATAAAGAATCCAAGTATCTACAAGCGTGTATACGCGAAACCATGAGGCTATACCCACCGGTATCATGGGACTCAAAGCACGCCGTCGCCGACGACGTGCTGCCGGACGGAACTCCGGTGAACTCCGGCGACAGGGTGACGTATTTCCCGTACGGAATGGGGCGGATGGAGAGTATATGGGGCGTTGACCGGCTGGAGTTCCGGCCGGAGCGGTGGTTTGACGGTGGTGGTGCGGTGGTGGTGAGGGAGGTGTCGGCGTACGAGTATCCGGTGTTTCATGCGGGGCCGAGGGTGTGTATCGGGAGGGGGATGGCTCAGGTGCAGATGAGTTGTGTGGTGGGTTCGGTGGTTCGGTGGTTCGAGGTTCGGGCGGTTGGGTGCCGTGAGGGGGTGTATGTGCCGTCCTTGACCGCTCGGATGGACGGTGGGTTCGAGGTGGTGGTGAGGAGGAGGAGGAGGGGTGCCACGTGGCGGGATAAGGGGGGTGAGAATTGAGATGTGACATGAAAGTACAAGTTGACAAGGTCCAATTGTCTATTGTTGTAGATTTTGTCTTTTGGGAAAATTACTAGATTGGCCATTTCACCGATCTGATTTTGAGTAATAGCATTTGACTAATACAATTATCAAAATAGCAGACTAATCACGAGTGGTCAAGTGTCACAATATCTCCAACCGGCGATACAAAAGCATGATATATCGCCAAAAAGAGCCAACCGGCGATACGTACACATGATGTATCGTCGGCGTATCGCCCAAAAATTAAAAAAAAAATTAATATCGCCTACTAGCGATACATCATGGTTAGGTATCGCCGGTGTATCGCCAAAACAAAAAATTTAAATTTTAAAATAAGGCCGTCGATACGTATCACCGGCATATCGCCTTGTAATTAATTTCAGTTATTATTTCACTTAATTATAAAAATAACACCTATTTTTGATTTTCTTCTGTCTATTTACATGAAATTTGTTAAATAATACTCATTAGAATATTAGATTACCAAAACAATAATATGAAGAAAAAAACGTCATACATAATATTACAATAAAATCATTACAACATGTTGAATAATAATACATATATTAATACAAGTATAAAAACTTTTCTATATGATCTTGTTTTAAAAATCATTACAACTTTTCTTCTTATTAACAAAAATGCATATATTACAATAAAAGTGCATATATTTACTAGCCAATATTACATATCAGGAATTAAAAAAAAATCTTCGTCATCTTTTGTTTTAAAAAATCTATATGATTTTGTTATAGTATATCTACATGTACTTATCTAATTATTATATTGAATGATAATGTTTGTACAATTTTTATAAATCTTATGACTAATTTTCAGATTGTGTTTTTACGTGAGAAGGCAGTTTATGTTTTTATTATATATTAAGAAATTCAACAAATAATAATATATATTATTTTTATAAATCGAGAAAAATAATTTTTTTAAATAAAAAACCGCCGGCGATACACACCTGGTGTCGTATCTCCGGAGTATCTCCGACCAAATGAAATTTAATTTTTTTTTCATCTGGCGATACGCAAATGGTTTCGTATCGCTGGCGTATATCCAGATAAAAAATAATAATTTTTCAATTGCCACGTGGGCGATACCACATGCATTGGTATCGCCACGTGGCGATATATTGACTATTTTTGTAAATTTTAAAGTCAATGGCTATTACTTAAAACCATATTGGTCAAATGGCCAATATGGTAATTTGGGCTTTGTCTTTTGGTTTTTGTGAACTTTGTTGTTTTTTGGTACTTCTGGATGGATGTAGTCACATCACATCACGTGAATAGATATTTTTCATTTCTTTTATTCGTACGGTTACTTTCAATAAGAATGGGTGGGGGATACCGTCGTGAGTCCATCGTATGGGTTTGCGCCAACCGATAACAACGTCGCCACCTCCCTTCACGCCGAATTTCCCCCATTCACGATTTGTAGTCGATGCGACACACTCCCCACTTTAAGCTTTGCCACTAGTCGTTACTGCCCTCCCCCTCTAACAACTATTTTAAAAGGGTTATTGGATTTTAAAAATCTCAACTCTTATATATTAGTCGAGATTAATCCCAATTCAGCAAATGTTTACGGACACTCCCAACTTTGAGCTTATTTTCCTGCAATGATCTCTTACTAACAGAGAGTTAACTTCGTTAGTTTTTTGATGACGTGAACTACTTATATGACCAAAACACTAAGCAGAAAGTTGAAATCAACTGTTGGATCCGTCAATCTGAAACTTTTGCAACCTAAAACCCGTCAATCTTCACTTTCTGATTTGAACCATTTGACTCGTTAAAGGTATATATTAAGTGACGATGGATGCTAGACACTGAAAAATAAGACCTAATAGAGGTTTGGCGGCAGCGGAGTTGAAAGATGGTTCAAAGTTAGCCCCATTTCATCAAAAAAACTAACGGGCGTTAACTCTCAGTTATTAAGAGATTGTTGAAGGAAAATAAGTTTAAAGTTAAGAGTGTTTGTAAACATTTTTTAAGTTGGGATTAATCTCGGCCAATAAATGAAAGTTAAGATTATTAAAATCCAATAACCCCCTTAAAAAATATTCTCAAGCACTATAAATACACACTAATTATCTTAAATTCTATACATCAATTTCAAAATTTTCTTCTTCGAATTTGACGGGTTACAATTTTTTAGTCTTCATGTCGAATACGTTGACGAGGTTGAAAGTTCGAGAAAAAAGATCTTGATACTTATATGATCGTGTTGAGACTAATAACGTTCTTGTAAATAATTATTTTGAGAAGTACCCAAAATACAAAGTTGAGATTATTAGATATAGTTTCGGTTGCCTTAGTATTTATTTCTACGGAGTGTTAAATATATACACAACAAATTTTCATGGTGTAAAAAAAGATTTGATGGGAGGTGGAAAAAAAGTTTCACGGCAATACAAAAATACACTTTAACAATACGTCAACTCGTAACATGTAATTCACATGACACATAAGACAAATATTTACTTGTGTCTGCCAAATTTTGATAATGGAAATTTTGAACCGGGTTATTTATAGTAATTATCCTGTAATGTTTTTAATTATTAATGAAAATTGCTTCCTTAAGAATAAAAATAGCGTGACAGTGAAACACTAAGTTAGTAGTGAAAATCATGCTCCCGCCATGTGACACGTAAGTGAAAATTAATGTGGCGTTGATGTGAGAATGAAAACTCGATGAGCAATAAGCTTCATGTAATGTGGTCATCCAGTTTACATGATTTTATATAAAATAGTTTAATTGGTATATATAGTATATTTATTACATGTGTATTTAATTAACGTAAATGTATAAAAAATAATTTAGTGGCAATCTAGCTTTATACATTGACCAACGAAAATTTAATAATATTGAGTTGAAACAAAGTATCTGATGCTAATTATATAGTTTTATGTTTAACCAAGATTAACCACGTAGCATATCTATCTATCATAATAAAGAAATGTTTACATGTATTTTTGGTATAATTTCAAACCTTCTAATCTACTTCTCTGCCCTATTAGATAATATTAACTACTAATGTTATTATTTAATATATTTTAGATTAAATTAGTTTTTAATAATTTATTTAATATATTTCAAATTATAATTAGTTTTTTAATAAATTAAAGAGAAGAGCTTTTCATAAATGTCGGAATAGATAATTGTTTATAAATAAGAAATTTTTTAAACCATCAAAGCTTTTTATAAACAAAAATATTTTAAAATCAATGTTTTAAAAATAATTTTTTATAAACCAGAATAGTTAAACTTCGAAGTTATAACAAGAAAATTCTAAAAATGACATTTATTTCATACGGTTCCTACCAGAAAAAAAAGCCCATCGGTTCATACCGGTTCCGTATTATGAAAATATATCGATTATATACACGATTTCAAACTGGAAATCGACAAAACCTGAATTAGAACCAATAACTGTTGAAAAAATCTATCTGTTGCTTATATGCAATAAAATAAAATGCTTTCTTTAATTAAAATGGTCGTGATGTCGTACCCACAAGCTCATGTTTTAGGTTCATGTGGCGCCTTATACGCCGTAGGGTTCATGTCATTTTAGTATATAGATATCTTCGAAGCTTAGGTTTAACATGCAAACATGACATGTTTATACATGTAACTTTAGTTTAATAGCATCCCGCTCGTTGAGCGGTCTAGGTGTAGAGTGAATGAAAAATGAGTAACTAAATTATTTTAATATTATTTATGTTAGTAGGTGAAATAATCGCACCCCCATCATCCTATTAATAAGAAAATGACATTTTAAGATTGATTTTGTTTATGCTAAAAAAATTGTATCCTTAATATTACTATAGGTCACTATATCATCAATGCCACCAACCAAGCCACTACATGTTATATAATTAATCATTTGTATTAGACACAAAGAGTTTGTCAGCTGAGTTGGTTGGGCATCTATGTCTATAATTTGAAGATCACCATTTCCAATCCTGTCACCCACCATTTGCTTTTTTTTCTCTTTTGTTTTTTATTTTTAGTTTCATTTTCAAATTATTGTTATTATTATTATTAACAAGTGAGCCATAATACTTTTTGTATCTATGTTTTGATTTCGAGACCGAAACAAGTAATTTTCTTTTTACGTACGTGCTAGTTAAAAATAATTTCTTATGTTCATATTTTTATGTACGTTGTCAGTAAAAAGCCGAGCCAGTCTACGATTGAACATATTCGTAAACAACTCAGGTTAGATATAAAATGTTTTCGTGTTTATTTTTATATACATTTTAAAGTGGTATACGTTTCGACCTACGTCTATGTTTTTAAGTAAATTTTTTCAGAAATGAGTTTGGTCAATTATGAAACATTACGTGCTTCTTTTTATGCACCCTTTGAGTTTATCTATATTTCGACATAAGCTGTTTGGAAACGCGCTGGGTCAAATGTATTTACTCTACATTCCAACATAAATTTAGTTTGAAAACGAGTCGGGACGGTTAAGTTTATATTTTATTACGTCGCGTATAATGCCGTCGCAACGCGCGGAGAGTAAAAAAACTAGTGTATAATCAATAGCCAATCATTTGGTAGTGCACATTTCCTTTATCTTTTCCATAGATCTAATACACATGGTATATAGTTAGATATCTTTGATACAAAACTAATTTAAAATAGATAACAATAAAAGTCAAATTATTACTTTTAACCGTGTTACATAAGACATGTTCTGTAGTCGTTTTTATCTACATAACATTACATGTGCTTATTTTCTATGCTTAAAGTATAAATGTTTATATGATCTTCGTAAATATAATATACTTGAAACTAGCTGAATTTGTATTTAATACATCCTTGTATAAGTTATTAATTTTTATTGCATCTATTATTTTATGCAGCTTCAATACAAATTACAGGTATAAAAAAAAGTAGGGGCCCATGTGTCATTGTTTGATTCATAATTTATAAAATTTGGACCATCTGAAACTAGAAAGAGCAACGCATATTCTTGCATCACCACATGCTTAAAATCAAATCACACTACAAGTTGAAAGCTTTTTGAATCACTGAAACCACAACCATCCATCGTTGACATGCCACCAAAACATATTCACATAAAAATTATGTCTTGTGTCTTATTGATTATAGACAACCCATTAATAACTTTAAAGGAAATTCTAAATAATTACAATGTAAGTTAGATGATGTGAAGTGTACGTGATGATTGATGATACCAACAAACCTGGTATAAGGGGGCGAAACCCCCAAACCATAGGGTTCCAGCTTCCAAGCGCGAGTAGAGCCCCTAGTGCACAAGTGGTGCCCGTGATAATCAACGCCCATGTTGAAAAGCTTTTAAAAGTTGCTTTCGATTTGGTGTTATTGCTTGGTTCATTGACTGTGACCAAGATTCTTTGCAAATCGCTTTTGAGTAATTCTATATGTAAATATATAAATACCCAAGTCTTAAATACAATAGCTATTCACAATCAAAAACCTTATTTGTCTTGATTTTCAGCAATAAAAAGAGAATTGATGTTTGTATTTTTGAGTGTGAAGTTTTAACAAAACACACACCTACACACAACTCAAACTTTTAGTTATAAAACAAGTTTGATTTAGTTTCATGTCAAATCCACCAACATAGGTAGTTAACACATCGTGGTTGTTATGTTTATAAATGGACTGACTTGTTAATTTATTTACATAATTTTTATAAATATAAATCTATACATAAAGTACTAGTTTGGAAAATTAAATAAGTAAATACTTTCTCCAGGTAAAGAAGTAGTTTTGTAAAAGCTTATAAATACACAATATAAAGTTCATGTGTCTAATAGTTTTCACACTAATGTTGTATTTAGGCCTTAACATGTTTAATATCTTTATTACAATTTTACACTTTGCAAAATATGGTAATAATATAGGTTTTTCTCGCTTTATAATTACTACACGTCTTTTCATTTAAAAATCAAATCAAAATTTTGTTATATAAGACGATTATCGACTCAAAAGAATATAGCTTTGGCTTTACATAAAAATCATTATTATCCACAAAATGTTATGGCTTCAGGCTTTGGTCACAATCAAAGTTGTAGAGGGGCTAACTAATGAGTTATGACCCTTCAACACGGCTACGAGTTAACTTCAAACCCGAGATCAGGCTCTTCTTAGTCTGTCTTCCTGTGCTACGTACAGAAAGCAAACTCGCGAAGCAACCCTGAGTAGAACCCGCGGGTTTCTCCCTCATTTTCTTTGAGCTCGTTTTATCACCATATTTGTTAGGTGATTCAGCTAATTTGTTGTTAGGTGAACTATGGTTGTCTCTTATGCTTTCTTTAAAAAGGTCCAAAAGTCGTTTTCTCTTCTCTGTTGGTGCCGGAGATGACTGAGCCGTGGAACCAAGAGGTTCAACGACAAGACCCGAGAAAGTATTGCCTTTTGATGAGATAAAACTATGATGCACTGGTGTATTGCCTCTTGATGGAGTGAATTCTGCATAGATGTAGCATAAAAGATATAAACACCAAGTAACATTATGGTTTTTAAAATGAATTGTAAATGAAATCTATTATGAGTTTTTGTACTGTTCTAGATGGTATATATTAATCTAAATTATCAAAAGAAAAACATCAATTTGAATTATAGGGCATCTACAACAGGTCAAATATATAAAGATTTGGAAATTCATTGAAAAGACTTGATGGGCAAACACTTTGAACCTTTATATTAAAGGTGAAGGGTAGTGATAAAACGTGACATATATTTATGAGCGTGTTAACAAGTATTACCGCATAAGTTGTTAATTTTTACAACTCCAAACAACAAGCCGGATTTTGGTTTATGATTCACTTAAGAAATATCAAATTCAAGAACAAGAAAGTTATGATGTGTCTTACCACCATTAACGCTCATAAACTCGTCTTCATAGTCCGAATCTAACCATGCTTGAGAATCAAAGAAAATCTCCTCCTTACTACCTGCAGTATCAAACAACACAGTAGCAAATAATTAAACAAAATGGTTAAAAGGAATTACACCAAAAGTCTTTAGGTGTACCAAAAAAGAGGAGACACCCTGATTGACACATATTGGTCCCAACAAAAAAACGTATAAGAGTTAATACACAGTGATGACCAATCACGAGGGGAGGAAGAAATAAAGTTGATTATGAGATACATGATCATCTTATGCGTCACAATATAGAACAACAAGTACAAGTGTTTAGTTGCTTAAGAATGTTTATGTATTAAACGGTCCTCTATACATATAAGTTGTAAATATCAAAGCATTATTCAATTTACAATTTGATTTAGGATCATTATGCAAATGATCTTTCACTTTTCACATATCACATTCCTATTTGTTTGAATGTTTGCCATTAAAGTACTTCAAAACCAACAAACAAAACCAGCAAAGGATGCCATACCTTTACACATGAAAACAATACTGAAGTGAAATCAAACAATTTGACACAAACACATGTAGACCATGTGAAAGGGTCCATCATCATGTCATCTAATAAAAATATGTTTGCCTATCATGTGTCAAGGCACATGTCTCAAACCTTCCTTTTATAGTAAAGTATGCATTTATGTACTCAAATGATAGACTTAAATGATGTTTGGTAGATGCGAACTTATATAAAAGTTTATTTAACACAACGCCGCACCCTAAATCAAATTGTATTATTGAATCAACATGAAGAATCATAGTCAGATTAATCATACAATCTCTAAATTCATTAATGCCACTTGAAGGTTCTAAAGTAGATTGTCAATCAATCAATTCTTAAATGTTAGTTAACTTTATACATACAATAAAAAAGGTCATAATCATTGATTCATAACCAATTATTGTCACTAACCCCCTCCCCACATCATCTAAGAAACTCAGAATTTGAACAAGACAAGTATTTAAAGAAAAATTGGAGTTTACAGATATAAAATATCCATCCACTATACAAAGATACCAAAAACCCTAAATTGAATCAAGGAACAAGATGAAGAAATCACACTTATGAGTTAAACAAATCAATGCAAACAATCAGATGAAAAACAAACCCTAACAATCAATCAAACAGATTCGAACCACATAAACCCAATCAAAGCTATGAATCAAATAGAGCAGTGGATAAACAAACAAAACCACCAACATTAAACATAATTTAGCTCATACCATAATCAGAGAAAGTAGAAGGGGGCAATTGAGGTTTAACAGCAACATGACCATCAACGACGTGATTTTTTCGGCTACTATGAGTAGAATGAAGCACCGGATTATGATCAGATTTCTTAGTGGAATCAAACGACACTTGTGTCTTCATCTCAGAGGCTTTATGATGAATCGAAATGCAAGCACCCATTGAACAACGATTCGTCGTCACACCCACGAAACTCCGATCGATTCAGATGAAATTGCTTCGATTGGAATACAGTTTTTGAAGATTTTGAAGGATTTAAATGATTTGTATTGTTGATTGCAATCAATCAAGAGGTTTAAATTTGGGGAAAATTGATTTGATGAAGATTTGTAATCCTACAAAACATATTCCCCTCGAATCATAAGTGTTTTGATGATAACCACTAATTGGAATTTTATACGACATGTTTCTGCATGACAAAGCTTTATTAATTTAAAATTATGTATTTTAAGAATATTATTTTTTTTAAGTTGTATTTCAATAAATTGAATAATGAAAGGTCGTGTTATGATAAAATAATAAACCAACGAACAAACAATTTGACTGAAACGAATCGTAGGTCAAATATGTTGAATAACCCAGAAGTTGCATAATATATAAGTTTAATTTGATCATATTGTAAATGCGTGCATCATATACTTAAATTATTATCTTATGAATTTATGTAAATTTCTCTATCAATCGACTTGAAAATTTACATTCAATTGTAATTTTGGCTAATTTAACATTTTTCACAACCATCATAAATTTTTATATGTTTTGACTCAAATCGATATTAACTATGGCCACACCTTATGGTACTTGCTAATCTTGGCATAGTTAAATAAATTTTACATTATTCATTTATAAAAAAACAATCACATGATATAATCATAATGCGAGGCATCTAACCAAAGAAGCAAGGTAAACACGTATATATTGTCACATATATATAATTATCAAGTTATGAATGGCGTCGTATTATTTAAATAAAGTTAATAGGTCGTATTTGGGAAAATTAATTGCATATACTAATGATTTGGCCTGCATGCTAAGATTTTAAATTAACTCTAATCGGTTCGACCCTATGCATTGTGTGTGCGCTTTTTATTACCGCTCTAAAATTCAAGTTGACGTGTAATATGTCATTTCATATTTTCAATTTATCCATACAAAACTTCTAAGATCATAACCAGTAAGGAACCATAAAAACACTAAGGGGTTGTTTGACAACTTCTGAATAATTAAGTGTTGAATCAATAAAAGGTCTGAATCATTAAGTGCTGAACTATTAAGAGATCTGAACCATTAAGTGCTACTATATCGTTTAACTATTCAAATGCAAATGTCTGACAAATTTAGATAAGAGGTCTTAACTATTTAACAGTAGACCTCTTAATCATTCAGTATTAGTATAATGTTTAACCATTCAGAGGCAAATGTCTGAACCATTCAGACATTTGCTCACGAAACAAACAGTCTGAACCAGTAAGTATTGAACCATTCAGACATCTGAACCATTAAAAGATTGTCAAACAGCCCCTAAAAGGATATACATGGTCAACTGCCATATTAGAAAAACATTCATCATTTAAAATTTCCAAAAACCTTCCCGACATGAAAACTTACAAAAACCTAAAAAACTTTGTCACATTATCACTACTTTTATTAAAGAAACATGTCCCAATGTGCACACCCTTGGTCTCGCCTTCATTTTTGGACGTTCATATATACAAATGAACTATTCAAAAGTAAGGGAAAACTTTACAGAATATTAAGTAAATTTTAATAGTGTTTCAATTAGTTCACTCATATTTTTTATTTGTTCTAATCATATCATTAAAGTTTTAAAAGTGTTACAATTGGGTCACTAATACTTTTATTTGTTCCAATCCGGTCCTTTATGTTTTAGGAGTGTTATAATCAGATCACTCATATTTTTTATTGTTTTAAATAATTCACAAATCTTTTAATATAATTTAGCTTTTTTTATAAATATTGTCGATTTTTTTAAGAAAACTTCAATTTTTTTAAATTTTTTGCAACTTATGAATGACCTAATTAGAACAATCCTGAAACTTTAGTGACCTGATTGAGACAAAAATTTTACGAAAGACCTTAATGGAACAAAAAAATTTATAAGTGACTTAATTAAAACAATTCTAAAACTTTGATTATTATTTTACAAAGTTATACCAAAAGCAAACCCAACCAACCGTGAGAAATATAAAAATTGTTTGATCTAGCATTCCTATGAAGGCCAAAAACACTCTGTTGGTAATGCTTTAACCTTATTTATTTGGACTAAAAGTTTCCTTTAAACTATATTGTTTATAGTTTACTATTACTTTTATTATAATTACTTAACTTTTTAACACTTTTTTACTATTATTAGACTTTATCCGTTTTTTTTATTATTTGTTGCTTTGGTCACGTTTAAGTGTAGTATTGTTTTTCCTAATTATATTTGTTTTTATTTCTTTTTTAATTGAAACAAATTTTCTTTTCCGATTTTTCTTTCTCGAGTCGTTTTAAAATAAGTATGAACTTTACTTTTTATAATAGTTACGTTTTGTATTTAACCCTATTTTTCTATACATATATAAATATACACATAACATAGACACATACAAACATATTAGGCATACGACATAGTTGTATAAATAACTATTACTTTTATAAAAGGCTAATTGGGTGTAAATAGCTATCATATATTATGTTTACGGCTTTAGAGCATTCACAACTCATTCCCTATCTTTATCCATATAATTACACTAAAAATCACTACTTTTTCTCTCTCCTTTTTAACTTTATCATTACTTTTTCTCTCTCATTCACTCACAACCACTTAAAATATATTAAAACTATTATATGGTTTTGAACAGTGATTCCCCAAAATACAAATTGAATAGTAAATTTACCATATCCTTCACTCACAACCACTTATAACCATACCATATAATATAGGAAACATACTCACAGAAATATAGGGAATGGGTTGTGAATGCTCTTAGAAGACTCTATCTTTTGCTTACACGAAAATATACTTTTTTCTTTTATAAATAAACAGCACACTTCTGTAAATAAACATTTGTGCTTCGGAACTATACCGGTGCCCTGTTACATCAAGTGTCAAAACACACCTGTTTTTAGAATTAAAAGTAAGAATATATGTCAAAACAAATAATAATTCGGTGGAAAAGGAAACTAAAAATTGTAGCTATCTGCTATTATATATAATATGACACGTTTTTGGTGAAGAATAAAAACAATAGAAATATTATGATACAGAAAATCGGAATAATTAATATAAAATGGTCATAAGCGAACATAATTTTTGATGTATTAAAGTAATGCCCTTTTTTAGGTGTAGAAATATTCCAGTAATGCCATTATTTAGGTATATATAATTAAATGTGAACACCATAAAGAAGCGCTCAATTATTAATATATGCTTTCAACAACCTTTAAAAGTACAAATTAACCAAATCAATCTATGGACATTATACTTAATGCTAACAAACAACAATTTACTTATTCAATCATTATTGAAAGATTATATAAGATTTGGTAAATTTAACAAATCACAAGTCAAAACGAGTTATATGAGATCACTAGCTTTTAAGTTTTAAGCGCGGATGAAAACGGTTGATAAACAACTCTTTTTATAATTTTATAAAAAATTAAAATACAACTTTATTATAAATGTTATCTCACATATTATGGTAATATTATGATTTATTAATAAAATAAATTACGCACTACATTTCTTAAATGTTCGACCGACTTGATATTTTTTTTTTCATATTAATTTCATGCGAATAGACTATTCAAATTTCAATTATGTTGTTAAATTAATAGTCGAATTTTGATTATCGTTTAATTTGTCATGACCAAACATTATTACTTTAATATTCTGAGAGCTGTTAGTACGATTGAATAATGAAGCACACCCTAGAATAATAAAGACGGTAAACAAAATTCTTAATATTTTATCAACTTAAAAAGAAAATAATAAATTTAAGTAGTCATATATGCGGCCATATAATAGCATTAACAAAAATCTAATTGATTTTTTAATGGCGTTTGGAACTACCCACTGCGCAATTGATATGTATATATTAAATGGGTTGTGCTGGGAGTGACTAGCAAGACGATCGTTGAATGGTGATGGTGGTTACAATAGTCGTTTGTTGGCGGGGTGCAGAAGGGTGGCAGAGACGACAATGTTCCTAAATTTGTTTGTCGGTTAATGGTTATGGTGGTGCTGGTAAGTTGTAATCAAATCTTCCTTCTTTAACGACACTTCATTCATCAGGGCTTCTTTGGATGATTTGCCTTTAATGACCCGTTTTTGATTTGTTGAGACTTAATGTGACCCGTTGGACCCAAAGAAACCCATCTTCTACTATGATAGTTGAGATGAATTGACCTAAGTCCTACCTATACATGTAGTGATATTTTTGGGTAAAATTAAAATTTCCACAAGCACAAGTTATCTCATATGGTGTCATATATAGTTTAGATGTTACGAGGTCCAAAATCAAAACTTAGTTTTTTAACTCATTATACTCTAGTTTAATCTAACTTAAATTGTATAGACACATCTACTTGGGCTCGGGCTCATGTTGGGCTCTCACACTTTGGATGAAATCATATGCATCCCTTGGCCCATTGTATATACACTCAATTTGAAGTTGCCACCGACCATATCACCCCCTTAACTTTGTTGAATGCCCAAACTCACCCTTCAAGTTTGTAATATGTCATTTTAACCTCTTCAAGTTTTTAAACTTTTGATTTTATCCTCTATAGTATATATAATCTGATTTTTCCTTAATAACTTTCATTCGTTATAAAAAAGAAATTAATTAGCGGGCTATAAACGAGTCAGGTTAACGCATAATAGTATTTGCTAACTATGTTTCAATCTCCAAAATTAATTTACTGCAACACTATATGTCTCTACTAATCGTATTGCTACACTGCAACACGAATTCGTCGTAAATTTATATGTTTCTTTTAATTGTACAGTGCCGCTGCAACACACTAGTAAAAACTCGTAATAGTCAAAACACTTGCATGTGGGTGGCAAGTTTCTCAATATTAGTTCCAGGTTTTGAAAAATACAACCAACCATATTCCTAGAATCTTTACTTCTTGGTGTCATCGTTATCTTTATAACTCTCCCATGTAGTTGTTTTTGGGATCTGTGAACTTTAAGCCGGATCAATGTGCACCATGTGTACTCACGTGCAGATTCAACGCAACATAATTTATTTATCTAGGTTCTGAAAAATAAGGTTGTGTTTAATTTGTTATGTGTTATAATAATGAGTGTGATTATAAGATGTTGTTAAGCAATTGTCACATAACATGCATGCTTATGATCATCCTCATCCACATTATTTTTCTTGCCACCCACTCACATTAGTTGGGTCCAATTAGCAAATTTTCTAGAAATCAAACGAGCCTAAAATGTGTCTAGACACTAGGGATGAGCCGGTACCGAATCAGAACCGTTACCAATCGAACAAAAATATAACCAGTGATGTTTTCTGTTTTGTCATTTCAATGTCTGTAACTGGCCAGTACCGGTAAAAACTAAAAAAACGGTTTTTCTAACCATTTTGATACAATATTTGGGACATTTTTAATGTTTTATTTTACAAGTTCAAGATTACGGATGTTTTCTATTCAATTTTTAAATGTTTTGGTATCATAGTTTGTAATTCTATAGTCAATAATAATGTAAGACCATTCATAATCCATCCCTTATTTTCATCCATATAATTACATTAAATATTACTATTTTTCTTCTCTACTTTTCAATTAAATAATATTTTTTCATAACTGTATCGTTACAAGTTATCTCACATCCACTCACAACCACTTTCAAAAATGTCAAAAATTTATAGGGGTTGTATAGTGTTTCCTCAAATATGAGGAACCACGGTGAAATCCACATAATTTTTCTACATCTTTCACACTCAGTCACTTACAACTATCCCCCATAATATATGACAGTCACTCACATATATATGGGGAATGGGCTGTCAATGCTCTAACAACTTAATTTTTAGCAAAAAGCATAGAGACATCAAACCGGTAAACCGGTACCAATACCCATATCGTACATGTACCAAACCAATAGTTCAGTACTGTATTTTGTACCCGCGCTTTTCCTCAAATTCGGTATGACCATTTTCAATACCGCTACCGATACCGTTACACATACAACACAAATCTCATCCTTAATGAATACTTTTACCACACCCCACCACCACCGGCCACCAACCTCGGATGTTTGTCCATTCATGAACCTAAGTTGTTGAGATACGGGCCAACTTTTTTAATTTCACCCCTTTCATAATATAATATTCCAAATCTTTCTTATTTCTCAGGTGAATTAACCGAATTACACATATAACTTTGACCCAAATTCCAACTTTTTCTCTGGATTCAACCATCCCAACAATTGAAATGCTTCACATGTGGGCTGTTCATCATCGCTTTTTTCAAATGGTTTGGTGTCACCATATCGAATATGGGGATTAGAGTATGCTACACTATATTACTACACAAGATTGCAAGTGTAACCCTCAAGAATCTTGTGATCAAACTCACTAATCTTTAAGAATACACAAGTTTTCGCCTTTTCTGATAAAGTTTTCTTTCGTTTCGAGTCACATACACCTTTTCAAATGAGTCATTCGGAGTCAAGAATGAGGAAGATTCGGGTTTATATCGCGGTCAGTGTGGTTGCTTTCGGAATATGCATTTTTATTGTAGCGTCGGCGTTTTATGTGATCGTATGTAGAAAGAGGAGGAAGAAGACGACGAAGGAGAATTATTCGTCGTGTGATAAGAGTGTGAATTTAGAGCTTCAGCAGTTGAATTTGAGTGTGAGGACTGCAAGTGAGAAGAAAGTTTCTTTTGAGTCCCAGATAGAATCTTTGGATGGTCATGTACTCCCCACCACCCCTGGTAAGCCTGCGCCTGCTGCAGGGGTGGTGGAGAGTTACACGGTGGAGGAGTTAACTGCAGCTACTGCTGAATTCTCCTCCACCAGTCTTATTGAGGGATCTGTGTATCATGGTCGCCTCAAAGGAAAACTTGTGGTGATCAAGCGCACAGATCATGACACGGTCTCCAAGATCAAGTTTGAGTTGTTTCAAGGCCTTACTCGTTTTCACCCGAATATAATCCGACTATTGGGTGTTTGTGCGGGTCCAGATAGCCTTGGATCAATCACAACACCCCGCGATGAGTTTTTAGTATTCGAGTACGCTAAAAACGGATCTTTAAAAGATTGGATTCATGGCGGATTAGCGATGAAAAGCCAATTCATCGCTTCGTGTTCTTGTTTCTTGACATGGAACCAGAGACTAAAGATTTGTTTGGATGTAGCCACTGCCTTACAATACATGCATCAGATAATCAGCCCGAGTTACGTTCATAGAAACATCAAGAGTCGGAATATTTTCCTAGACGAAGAATTCCATGCCAAAGTCGGTAACTTTGGCATGGATGCATGTATCAAGGATGAAAATTACCCGAATAATGAAGTACCTTATTCGGGTAATTTAAACTCAAGCTATCCCATTGCATGGGATAAAGGGTACACAGCACCTGAACACACGGCTTCAGGTGCTGTTACTCCCAGCATGGATATTTACGCTTTTGGGGTGGTTCTACTTGAAATATTATCAGGTAAACCACCGGTTAGTCGAGAAAATAACGATGAAACTCGCTTATCAAATGAAATCAAGGCTATACTTGAATCGGGTGACGTTGGGGATAAGCTAAGGGAATGGATGGATACTGCATTGGGTGAGAATTATTCGTTTGATGTCGCGATGGTGTTGGCGAACCTCGCTAGGGCGTGTGTGGATGATGAGCCGTTGAGGCGGCCGAATGCCGGAGAAGTGGTGGTGAAGTTGTCGGAGTTGGTGGTGGTTAGGGAGGAGCAAGTGATTGTCCGTGAGAGTTCTTGCAGACCTCTTGTAGCACAACAATTTCCTATGAAAAATGTAGATGATTTTTAGTTGTATTGTTTGTGTTATTTAGTTGCTTGTTGCATAATTTTATAGCTTGTTTTGGTTCGTGTTATGTTGTATAAAAAACTATTATTAGTATAAGAAAAACTCTTGTTGTATATGCTGGCTTAGTTGTAACTTGAAAGTAAGAGACTAGGCCAAATTTATAAACACTTAACTCATATTCAGATATGATAGGAAGTAGTTTACAATGATGTTGTTTAATAGTAGTGCATTTGGTTAGAAATAAAAAAAGATATATAATGCAAAAGCTCAAATATTAAATAATAATCTATTAACCAAACTATGTGATCTAATTTAAAAAAATGAAAAATTAACGATTGTTAGGCCAGAGAATCAAAAATGAAATAAATCACATCATAAGGTTGTTTAGTGTAATTAGTAAAGAAAAATATTAGAAAATGAAATTAGTTAAAAAGATAAATGTCATTTTCTATTAATTTACTTTAATCATATTTTATAAATATAAAAAGCTCTATTAATTTAGTTGGTAGCCCGTTTTTACGTTTCTATATAACTTGGCGTGTTCACTGTTTAGGTATAAACAAATTGTCTATCGAGACTTTGAGACAATTTAAATGGGTCAGTATTTTTGGTTTTAATTTTTATTTTTTAATTTTTATGGTATAATTGGATTAACTGACTTTAGTTTATTTTTTTTTCTTTTTCTAGTGACAACTTAAATACCCCTCTAATATAGACCTTATTTACGGGGTCCAGCATTTGCCTTCCCTTTTTAAGTATGGATACATACCAAGATTATCTATTAGCTATTGGAAATATTACTCAAGGTTTGTTTGGCAGCCTCTTAATCAGTCTCTTAATAATTTAGATGTCTGAATGATTTAGCATTTAATGGTTCAGGCTGTTTGTTTCGCGAACAAATGTCTGAATGGTTCAGACATTCGCCTCTGAATAGTTAAGAGGTCTAATGCTGAATGGTTAACAACTCTTATCTGAATTGGTCAGACATTTGCCTTTGAATAGTTAAACGATGTATTAAATCTTAATGGTTCAGACCTCTTAATTGTTCAAATCTCTTATTGGTTCAACATTTAATCATTCAGAAGTAGCCAAACAACCCCTCAGAGTTATGGAGGCTTTAGAGTCAGTTATGGAGTTAGTGTAGCACTTACTACATTCAATGTTTGATTACCTTTAACAACTTTATCATCATTTTAAGGCAACTTCAACATATCTTAGGATTTTCTTTTAAGAGTTACCATACACTATAAGTATACACGTTCATAAAAGCAAAATGCTATCAAACCCTACTACCCTAGTTAAACCTAACATTCTACTGCTAACGACTAATATGTGATTTGCTTAGGCTTTTTTAAAATAAAGAGATGTTAGGTTGATAAAATATAGTCTGCCCCAATTGTTAGGGTTGTTCATGATTTTCAGTTTAAACTGTAAACAATCTGTTATTAATGGTTTTTGACCATCGAAAATCAAACTAAACTGTTGAAACTTAGAACTGAACCAAAACAAATCGTTACTAATGGTTTAGTTCAGACTTGTTTAAGGGTTTGGACTTGCTAGATTTATTAAAACCTTAGAACAACAATACCAAACTGGACAAAAATTCAGCACCGATTACTCGATTGGTGCCAGTGGTAGTTTTTTTTTGGGATTCTTTTGATTTTGGTGATTTCAAAAAGAGATTTGGTAGAAGAAAGAATAATAGTAAGAACATAAAGTCATGAATTATATAAACACTTGGATTCTCTTGGATGTCTACACATGCTTTAACGTTTTGTTATTATACTATTATCAAACTTATAATATTTGGTAGGTCGTGGATATCATTTAAAATGAATATGATAAAATCATTCAAATAAATTTATTTTTATTGTAATTTTATTGAAGCATATTAAATAATAGGTTATTAAATAACAAAACTTAGTCATAAATACTAAATTTATTAAATACTTAAAATGCTTATGATAAAATGTATTAAAATTAAGTGAAATGTTAATTTTGCCCTAGAGAAAACATTATAAGATAGTACAGATTAAAAATATGTGATTGGAATTGTCATAATTTTCTTTTAACCAATTTTTTCCTTCAGTCTTTTTCTTCAACTTGAAGTTGTAAGAACTTAAACGTACTCTATTTTTTTTCCTTTCCTTGTGGGGGTATTTAGTCTCTTGCTAACCCCATTCGTTTAATAAAAATTTTCTTCTTTCTCGATATAAAAAAAGTAAATTATAAGATCCTGAGCATTGGTTAAGGTGAACTCAAGACAATTAAATATAAGAAGGTCTTGAATTCAAGTCTTACTTTAAGCAAAAATACTCAAAGTTGAACCATAAAATTATTTTAATTGTGAGTTTTCTTTCGAGAAAGTTGAGTGTGTGATCACAGCTGAAAAACTGATATATGAGCCTGTTTAAGAAATATATTCTGTAAAGGACGGTCGTACAATTACCGTTAAAAAAAATTATCGTGGGCTATGCCGGGTAAACTTGTTCATTGACCGGGTTTTGTTGACTATGTTGTGACCAATGAAAAGGGGCATCTGGAAGTGTGGAACGTTGAAAACATTTATTTTGCAATGGGCCACTAGCCGGATATGATGACTCAGACTTTCTTGTATTAAGTGGCCCAATATATATATATCAACAAAAATGACTTTTCAGAAATCATAAGACCACCCCTTCGCCACTTCCATAGTTCCACACCTTAGATTTTTTGTACTAATAACATTCATATAGATTTCATTTTTTTATCTGTATAATTACACTAAAAATTATTATATTTTCTATCTTATTTTTAATTAAATAATACTTTTTATAATCTTATCATTATTTTTTTTCTCTCCTTCGCTTACAACCACTTTAGAAAATATTAAAAATTTTTGTATGGATTGAATAGTGATTCTTCAAATATACCAATCAACAATAACATTTTCTCTCTTATTCCCTCACAACCACTTAAAACCATTCCATATAATATACCAAACACACTCACATATTTTTAGGGATTCCAATGTTAATGCTCTAAAACCATCATTGTTTACTGATCCTTAACCTAACTGGTTTAGGCAAGATACCAATGACATGTAAATATGAGAGAGATTATGGGTTCAAGTTTCACTTTAAGCAATATACTCATAGTTGAGCCAGTGGGTTTCCCCAGCAACAGATTTCTTCCTGAGGGGGTGGAGGTGCGGTCCAGGATGGGACACAAGTAGATGGGCCCGATTAAGATAACACGTATCCTTCAAAGTTAGGTCGCATATTTTCTGTTTAAAAGGTGGTTAAATATGATAATAAAGTTTTGAAGTTAAAATGATAAAGTTCTATCAATGGCAGGGGATTGAGGTCCGTCTAGATATGTTAGGTAAATTAGTTATTATATAAATCAGGGGAAATAAGATACGTAGTATATTTGGTCAAAAGTGTAATCAAAATTTTATAACTTAAAAAACATATTGAAAGTAGATAAAAATGAGACGTTGCAAAAGTATATAGTGAAACGTAGATAAAATTTAGATGTTACTATATTCAAAATTTTGTTACATTAGAAAAAAACAAATAACTCAAAAGCTAATTGTAATATTGTAATATCAAAATATAAAAACAAAAATCAAGCGACAAGAAGAAAATGTGCGTCAAATAAGAACCAACCTTAAAAAAAACAAAAATGTTAAAAATCTACCATCAAAAAAGATGCTTGGACTTGAACCCAGGTATGATGCGCCTGCGGTTGTTGGGCGCGCTACCATGGTGTGGCGGATTTTGTGTTCATTTCTCAAACGTTTTAATTTAAGTCATAAATCCATGTGCCAAAATCTTATTATTAACGTTACTATTTAGAAAAATTGAAATTCAATAATTTAAACTATTGATTATTAGTCAATATTGATTTTAGTTAACAATTTGATCAACATTAATCCAACTTTCGATTTTGTTATCAATAACAGTATCAGTGTAACTGTTCGTTAACTTAATTAGTGTTTGATAACATGACACATGATGTTGCTCGTGATGTAACATATGACATGACGTCTCTTTGTTTTCAAGCTACTCAAAAACCGACAAAAGTGTTATATTGAATCATTTCAGAAAATTATATTTTATAAAAAGGAATTCAATAGTATATTTATATTTTCAATTATAATTAAGTTGCACGTCATGTCACGAGTTAGTAATGAGTTACGTCACGTGATACGTTATAACAAACTAACAGGGTGAGTTACGTACTTACGTCACGTGATACGCCATAAGACACAAACATGGTTAACTATCAATTAGACTCAATATAGTTACTAGTAGCAAAATAAAAAATTAAGATTAATAGTAAACAGATTGTTAGTTTGAATTAATATAGCAATAGTCAATAGTATGGATTATTAAAATGTAGTTTTCAAACTATTTATCATTTATTTTGTGTTGTCTATATAACATAATACCAAGAAAATTTACATAAGAATTATCATTAAGATTGCGACTTAAGAAATGAAACAACGTACTAAAATCTACATACACTCGTTAAAAACGAATTATACAAATGACAAGAATATGTTATGTTACAAAGGACTAATACAATAATCAATGATTTATATACCATTAAAATTACTTGACACATTGTAAAGACCAATTTTAATAGAAAACAATACATCCTTCGTGTCATTGTTTCTATAAATTCATCAACACTAAGAAAAAAAATCATATGTACACACACTCACACACCGAAATCAAATTCGTGACCATTTATCGATCAAGTCATCATTTCCCTAAATTCGTCGAAACTTAAGACACCGTCACCATTGACATCAAACTTAGCAATCATAACCTTACAATCATCAACGGTTCTTGACTCTCCCAATTTGCTAAGCATCCTTCTCAAGCTTTTAGGGGTTATACATCCACTCCCCTCCGTTTCTTCATACATTTTATACGCCTTTTTTAAATCATTAATTCTTTCCTCTTCATTCGCGCTTTCCACAACTTTCACCAAATCCTCCATGCTCAACATCCCGTCCCCATCTGAATCCATTAACGCCGCCGCCATCTCCGCCTCCTCCAATGACAGTTCTCCGCCAATCTTTCCAATGCAAATTTGGAGCTCGGGTGGAGATATCTTCCCGTCTCCATTTTTGTCAATGTGAACAAATACGCGCTTATATTGTTGGTCTTTTTCCATTTAGATCAAAATATATCAAAGAGTGAGTTTAGAACAAGAGTTGTATCAAAATAGCCAAGTGGATTTATTGCATCAAATGATCATATGTAGAAATATATATATAGGGTTCTATTTTCCACCCGCGTTTTGCACACGGGTTGCCTTTTGACTCAAATAATAATAATAACTATAAACGAAACATCTTTGAAGTATACCAACATTTATAATATCATTTTTACCTCCTCTTACTTTCGAGAGTGTTCTACATACACCCTCCTTATTATAATTATCATCTATACACGTGTATATTATATATATTAAAATTAAAATGTCAACGTGCCACTGCGGGTAAATCATCCTGAAATTTCTATTCTATTTTTTTAAAGTCATGTGTTATGAGATATAGTTCCAAGTGATCTTGTAATATTATAACATTTGGTATTGTCTGAATGTTGAATAAAACCTTGATCAAGTAATCTTATTCTGTAATCAGAGGTTTTAACGAATTACTTAAATTACTAAACTTTATTTAAAGACCATCTAAATATATGAATATTAAAAACAAGAAAATACATTAAAATATACATAGAAAACATTACTTAGTTGCTTAAAAACAATATAAATACTAGTCTAATACTAGATCATCGGGTCGTCTAGCCCACAAATGCTCGATCAGTTCATGACGATTGTTTCCGTGATTAATGTTATGTTTTCGAGTTTTTGTCAGTGATTGTCGATTGTAGTGGGGTAATGTCTATTTGGTAGTTTTGACAAATAGTGTTACCCTGGTCTTCTAAACTTAAGAGATTCATATCTAAACTAAAAAGATGCAAAGTTTTAGTAATTGTTTTTCTATTTTGTAGTTATAATTTTGAACAAATATCCAAACTACCATTGTCCACGTGGGCAATGGATATCTATGGAGAACACAGCCACACGTTTTCGTATTATATATTTCGCCACACGATTCTTCCTCTTAAAGTCTTAATGCTCACAGTTTTGTGACTACTTTTGTTTTTATTTTACAATTAATATCGGCAGAAAAAAGAATTATTTAATTTATCTTGAGTTGGCAACGTGCCAACGTTTCACTAAAACGCGCCCAACACAAAATTGTTTACTTTCTTTTATTAAATAAAGTAATCGGACCATTGGTCCACCCGATCATCTCTATTGGTTGGATATGAAAACCGAGATCACTATCAGGAGGAAACTCACATTAGATGGGAAATTCTTTGGCGCAACATGAAATCCTTTTTTTATTATCATAGATTAAACTTGAATCTAAAAACCTTTACCTATTTTTAATAAAGTCTTGGGATATCTTATTTCAACAAATTGTTTACTTAGACAATTTTCGAGGAGTTGAGAGGGATCATCTTCAGTCGTCGAGGTGGCTTGCTGGATGTAAAGATTACGTGATCGATTGAGATTAGTTATTGTTAGAGAAAACTGATAAAATATTATGTATTATTGATCAACTATTTATATTATGTGTGTCAAATTGTTAGGCTTTAAATTTAAATGAGTCAACCAGAAAAACCAACAAACAACCGATCTTGGCTTTGGCTACCATATTTACAAACCGAGCTGATTTTAAACGAGCTTTTTCCAAATATTAGGACTAAAAAAAATTAAAATATGGTGAACTATTTCCATATGAAATAGGCTTTCTTATGCTTTGTAAAAGTCTACATGATCTTTAGTCACCATCAAACATATACGTGTGGGATATGCTTTGATTTAAATTATTAAACAAAATGTTTTCCTGTTATATGAACAACCCAAACGTTATAACTTTATTATATCTATTACATTTATACGTTTTTTATTTATATAATACTAGCTTCAGTAAACCCGTGTATTACACTGCTTGAATAAATAAAATATTAATATAATAAAATTTATTGATTATAAATTGATATTCTAATATATAATAAAAAAGCAATAAATACTTTTTAAAATTTTGTTCTTAAACTTTTTTCAAAAAAATAAACATTTTGTTATAAAACAAACCGTATAAAAATATCATTTTAAAAAATTTTCCTATTATAACTCTCAAATTTTATTATTGTTGTTTCATAAAATATGACTTTTTAAAAATACAAATTTAAAATATTTAATATTTAAAAAAAATTATGCTTTAGAAAATTTATTATTTTATAAAAAATTTATGTAATTAGAACTAACAATAAATAGATTTTTTTTCTTAATTTATAAAATCTAAAAAGGTGTTAAAGAATGTTATTAATAATTAAGATAATTATCTAACAGGAGAGAGAAGCGGTAAAAAATTGATAAGAATGACTATGATGCTGCTACGTGTCATTCGAAAATATTTTTTTATTAGAGTGGATCGATTATATACTAATTAAAATTATGATACCAAATATACCTCTTCAAATAGTTTTTTAAAGATAAAACTCGTGAGTCATGACATGCTTCATACGGTCACACCTAATCGTTTTACTCCACAATTTCCTTGTTCTAGATTTTCGTATTTATTATGTTTGAAGTTAATTATTGACTAAAGAAACCTACGCCATCATTACGCTCAAAGTTTCTAAGTTGCAAGTTCAAATAGAAATTTTGGAAATCGACGTTCATAATATGTGTGGTATATGCTTTATTTTGAAAGTCCAAGCTTTTAAATTTTATAAATAGACCAGTGAATTTAAAATTAGAATTGTCATAAGGAGTAGTTTAAAAAGTTGGAATATTAATAGTAAGGAAAAAAACAAGTGTACGGGACTTGATAACCAGCCTACAACACCTTCGTCTAAAAAATGAAGTAGACAATCGACTGATGGCTCTAAGTCAAACCAAACTACCAAAGGGCATGGTTCGAATTAATTACTATCTTTGCCTCATAATAACACAACGTTTTGACCCTGACTCGACGTACTTCGATCATCGCCGTGGCTAGCAACCTAAGGTGTATATCCGAGAGGACCAAACCCAAATCTCTATTAAAGAACGCAGATGTAAATCCACTAGATCATCTTGAAGCAGTTGACTATAAATAGTATTCTCTCAATTATTATTAGTAGTATTTTTTCTCAAGGTGGTAGTTAAAGGGGAAATTCATAGGAAACAAACAAGTAGAACATTCATAACTCGCTTCTTATTTTTATGTAAGTGGGTTCTCTATATTATAAGAATTGATTTTAAATGGTTGTGAGTGAATGAGATGAGAATTTATGGGGTTGTATCTTGTTTCCCTACGGTACACCCCCATAAAATTTTTAATATTTTTAAAGTGTTTTGTGAGTGGATGAGAGAAAAAATATAATAATAAAAGTATGAAAAAATATTATTTAATTAGAAAGAAGAGATAAAAAATAATGGTTTTTTGTGTAATTATAAGGATGAGAATGAGTGATTGATTGTGAATGCTCGAATATACCTTTAAAAGAATAAAAGGTCTTAAATTATAATTAAAATATAGTGTGGCACACGTTAACATGATGATTTGAAGTGGATGAGATGTTAAAATGTTAGTGAAATATTTATTATGTAGTTAGGTGTACGATTTGGAAAACGTAAGTGGAGTAAAATTACAGATCTGTTTGTTTTTTTCAAAACCAGAGGGGTTGTTATTTTGAAAAAAAGTGGTATGAATTTAGTATAAGTTTTGGTAACTAAACTTTCAAAGAGTGTTTTATTGCAAATGTAACATAAAAGCCAAGAATAAACGTGAAATATCTTAAAGCATTCATCATATGAGACTTTAAAGTATAACATATAAGCATAAGAATCATGTTTAAGGTTAGAGATTACTAATTATTTTACATATAATCAAAGTCAATATTTCTAAACCCAATAATCTTTTGTGTCATAATTTCCACCTAATTATAAAATATCATGGATAATGTGATTTTAGTCATAAATAATATTCGGTGGCTTTTATTCTTTTACAATCTAATGAAAATAATACAAGTTTGATTTAATAATAAATTCGATGACTTCTTTTTTCTAGTCGATTGGATTTTGTCTGATATACAAAACAAAACTAGGACGTGTCAAGCTAATCAATAAAATGGCCCCAGTAACCGACTTTTTGGTCAAGTCAACTTAATTGTGATTATTGGCTTGAGAATGTAAAAGAAAAAAAACAAAAACTAAAGTTTTCATCTAGTTTTATGTTACGACATGACAAACAGTTAAGACCAAAGATTTAAGTTTTTAAAAGTTAAAACAAATGGTACAATATATAAATACCAAGATTTATTAATGATGATGTAAGGTGTTGTCTGGTATAAAACATGGTCAGACTACCCTTTGGAGCACGAAGACTAGCATGACAAGATAAGATCAATGGCTTTGAGGACAGGATATTGTCACCCGTCTAGCCACAGAATATTGCGTCAATGCCAAAATCACACTTGGCCAGGGCAAATGATAATAAGCTGCAATCACATTTCAAACATAGTATGAGGCGCAAAAGGAGGAAAGAACATAAATCACATATACATCTAAACACTACTTTCCCCTATACGATGTTTAAAGCAAGTCAGAACCTCGAAGGATCAACTAGTTAACTAGACCATGCCAAGATAAAACGATTATCATGTCAACTCTTTATACAAATAAGAAAACATACCAAGAACCAAGAAAGAGTCTCGAAGCCTAATAGAAAACAGATACCATTATAGTCCAATGACTTGGTAACACAATTGAATCCCTTCCCCTCACAATATTTATTTATATAATAATTACCAACTTAGTTGTGGATTATGTTTTGTATCATATGATGTGTAAATTGTATCTTATTATTTTTTTTTTTTGGTTTTTTATTTTTAACCCTATAGTTTTCAACATTTACATTTAGCACTAACATCTTTTTTTACTTTTAACTTTAGTTTCATTTACTTTTATTCTTTTATAACTTTTTTTATTTTATGTCTCGGTCTAAACTTTTCGAGTCTACATCTTTTTTCTGTTTAACGGTCGTGTTGTGTTTTACGTTCCGGTCTAATTTATACATAATAACACGTAGTAACACATGTGAATAGTATGACGTTTTTGCATCTATTTTTCATTGGTTTTATTTTTTATTTTTGTTTTACGAGCTTTTCTTGTGTACGTGATTACTAGCAACAGTGTGTCATTGATGCTACTTACAACGGTTTTACGACCCCACAACAACGCGTGGGGCTTGAATACTAGTATTATACTAATTACCAACTTGGATGTGCATTGTGATTTGTACCTCATGCTTTGTAGGTTGTATTTTTGTTTTTTCTTTTTTCTTTTATACTTTTAACCATATAGTTTTAATCATTTAAATTTAACCCTTACATTTGTTTTCACTTAATCCCATATACTTTTAACCTTTTAAAAATTTTACGTTTTACGTCTCTGTCTAAGGTTTTCGAGTTAACATATCGCAACATGCGTCTTTGGTTCAACGTTTTTACCTCTATTTTTTTGTTTAACGGCCATGTTGTGTTTACATTTTGGTCTAATTTATACACATTAACACGTCGCAACACATGTGCATGGTTTAACGTTTTTATGTCTACTTTTCGTTCAGTTTTATTTTTTTTATTTTTCATTCTCTTTTACAAGCTTTTTGGTGTTGGTGACGGTATGACATTGATCATACTTGACATAGTTTTATGCTTTCATCGCAACGCGAAGAGCTTAATACTAGTTATCATCTAATATCTATCACCTTACTATCTCTTTTAAATAACTTGTCCCATCACAAATAACCATAATGAATCTCATGCGTAGGTTGATAATCAGAGGTGTCATTCTGTGGTGAGACTAACATTTTCATCCTTTTTTAGCAAGAAACCATTAGAGAGTGTTCTCTCAAGCTAACAGGAAATATAACAAGTAAATAAACATATTCAACAAAAAATTATATATTTTATTAATTATAAATGTCGGTGTCGAGAAATTTTTTTTTATTATCAACTTTTTGTTAGTTGAGATAATATAGTTTGCAAACAAGATTAAACTAGTCTCTAAGCATCTGCGTTACAACGGGGTGTAAGACCAGGGGCGTCCTAACGTTTTTGGAGGCCTAAAGCGAAACTGAAATTTGAGGCCTTTTTAAACATTATTATAAAAAACCCTCATCCTTTATCCAGGCTTGGGACCAGCAAATTAAACTAAAAAAGTTTATAATTGGCGGAGTTAAAAAATTTTTTATTTTTTGATGATGCTATAAACTTAGTTAAAGAAATAAGTTTTAGTTTATTTGAGTAAATATTTTTAAATCAAATTTATTTTTCTAGCTTTACTTGTTGCATGATATAAAGAGAAGGATTAAAACTTCTTGAATGTTGATCTTTTGGAAAATTAAAATCAAAAACTTTAATTGGACCCTTTTCAACTAATTTATCTCGTAAATTAATAGTAATATTATCCCATTTACTAGGATCGTAAATATTTTTAGGTATTTGTTCATCATTGGTGTGTTCATTATCATTTTGTTGTTCATTATTATTTTGTTCATCGTTAATGTGTTTATTGTTTGGTTGTTCATTATGTATTTGTTCATCATTAGTGTTGTTAGGTTGTTCATTATGTATTTCTTCATCGTTAGTGTATTCATTGTTTAGTTGTGTATCATTTGTTTCTTTATCATTCACCGGTTGATTTGGTTCATCATTTGGTTGTTCGTTATAATTATTTTGAGCATCATTTGATTGTTTATTAGGATTGTTTTGAACATCATTATTTTTCATCGTTATGTATTCTAACAATGACCCTTTTTGAGATTCAATTAAAGCTTCTTGTTCTCTTCTTTTTTTCTCTTTGCTTCAACCTGATTCATGTTTTCTAATTCTTTTTGACATGTTCAATTAAATCTAAATGACTAAATCAAACTCAAACTCCTAAATCCAAAGCAAACTCTTTAATTCAAAGCAACTCCTAAATCAAACTCAAATGACCAAGTGATACAATGATTCTATATTTAAGCAGGAAAGCCAAATAAAAGCAAAATTTTAGAGCACAACTTACCTTATTTTGAGCACAAGACAAGTGAGAATTGACAATTCGAATCGTGAACTTAGCACAGTAGCACTCTAGCAGCCAAACCATGAAAGCAATTAGAGGATTTAGAGCACAACTCCACAACAATCAACAATTTGAGAGTGAGAATTAACCACCGAGCAGCGAGAGCGAGTAAATACAAGAGCAATTCGTCGATGTTGAAGTGTTGAACAGAGGGTACTCGAACAGCAAACATCGCGTGAATATATCTTAACGTCCGGCTTTCGTCCGTTCGATTCCACCTCCCCCGTCGGGCGCCCGGGCCGCCCCAAACACCCAATCATGATTCAAGTAATTAATTGTCATGTGTGTGTGTGAAGTGAGATTTGAGAATATGCAGAAGCGAAGCGTTCGAACTTTGAAGAACTGAAATGGGGGTGAATCTACGGACTACAGCGGCCAAGGAAAGAAAAATACCTGTTTTTTTGGGCTCAGGGCTTATTGGACATTTGGACTTTGGTGGCCTGTTACCTTGATTGGGCCTAAAGCCCTAGCTTGTTTTTACAAGCCTATGGGCCGGCCCTGTGTAAGACTGTACCAAATACCACAAATGACACCACCGTCAGTGACCATTAATATCCAAAAAGCTCGTAGTAAAAAATAAAAATAAAAACGAACAAAAGTAGATGTAAAAATGTTAAACCACGTAGGCAGAACATAAAGCATATAATACATTAAGTAAGTCGATATAGAACCAGCATGTTGCAACTGAGTTATTAAACAGGAAAAATATAAGGGTAAAAACGTTGAACTACACATGCAATCATGCATGCTGTGGTGAGTTAATTAGCAGAATTTAAACCGAGCCTTAAAACAAAAAAAAATTATAAAATATAAAAAATATAAGAGAACAAAATTAAAAGTAAAGAAAATATTGGGGCTAAATTGTAAAATTATAAAAGTATTAGGTTAAGATAAAAAAGAAGTTAAGGATTAGAAAAAGAAATAAAGATGTATACAACTTATTAAGCATATTGTATAAATCTTTAAGCTTAACAAAATTAATAATCGGTAATATATAAATTAACTTGGTAATATATAAATTAGCTTGGCAGATGAATTGGTTAGAGCCTCTATGAGTGAATAAATTGTTTTGTGTTCAAAACCCACTACCCGTGACCTTTAAAACAATAATTTTACTGAGAACCATTAAATTATTTTTATTGTTGTGAGCACTACGTATGGAGAAACACTTTTTTAGTTTTAAATATAAAAACAAATAAGATACCTATAGAAAACAAAAGAAAATTTAAGAAGAGAAAAATATATATAAAAACTATTTAAAGATATTAAGTTTTATTATTTATTTTTTCATCTCATTACGTTGGTTCTGTTATTTCTTTTTTTTTTAAAAAAACTTATTTATAAATCCAAAGTTTTTGATATTTAAGTGGGTTTTCTTAGAGTGATTATGAGATTAAGGTTTAGAGCTATGTCTATAACACGTTATTTTAAATTATTTGTAGTATAGATTTAGAAATCGCTTGATTTAAAGCGTGTATCAGTTGTTTATCAATCAGTTTCGTCTGAGACGTTGGCCTTTTGTTATTTAACAAAGTCAACGCGGATCCCAATTCCCGTTAAAAACCTAAAAGAGTCTTGCGGCAACGCGCGATCTTATATTATAGTTATCTTTAAAGTAGGGTTTGAAAGTGATAATGAATAACATACCTTCCTTTAAAGACTAAAAGCATTAGAAGTAAAATAAATCTAAAATTTTATCTCATAAAAGGTAAGGTTGTTAATCTAATGAATAAATACCAAAACTAAAAACAAAAGCGAAATTTGATACGATATATGACATATATATATATATATATATATATATATATATATATATATATATATATATATATATATATATATATATATATATATATATATATATATATATATATATATATATATATATATAAGCATAGGTGCATAAAGAACCCGGGTCCCAACACACTCTTGGTTTAACCTTGGTAACCTCTTACCTTGTTCCAACGCAACAGAGTCTGTCAGTTTCAAATCAGTTTGCCTTCTCACTTGGTTTCAGCCTGAGTTCCACTGGACCTACCGACCTAGTTCCCAACCTGGTTCCATTACAAAAAGTAAATTTTTTGACATTCCAATGAGTGTCGTGGTATATGGTACATAATCATGAAATAGTTCGAATCTAACCTAACTGCTTAGCGATAAATTTTTTAACATTTTCTTTCGCTAACGAGCCTTTTAAGCTATGTTGGTGCAAAAGTGCGTGCATTGAGCAAAAAATAATTGTTTGAATTTAAGTTGTTTTAATTAAGTTACAAATATATAAAGCAAGTTCTAAATGAACTAGAAGTTATTTAATATAAGTTACTTTTAATTAAGTTCTATGTTATATACCACAACACTCATTGGAATGTCAAAAAAATAAAAATAAAAAGATTTTTGTAAAATAAAAAAAGGATTTTTTAAAGCCCAACCCGGTTCCTATCAGGCACGGTTCTAGCCGTAACCCGAACAAACCAGGTTGTGAAATCTTTTACCTAAACCGGACCGGGTAAACCCGTCCCGGGTTGGGTTTTGATCCTATTAAGGGTTGATATGAAATAACCAATCCTTCTCTACGGGCTCATTATAAATGTAATGTACTCTTTTGGGCCATTTTATCCCAATAACTTTTTGTTTCTTGTAATCAAAGCTAGTGGTAGGCCCATTTAAAAGTAAGATATGACCAAATGGCTTTGAGCTTCATAATAGTAATCAGGCTTTTTCAGGTTTTAAACAATAAGATTTTACTTTACTAGTTTACTCCATTTAATTATTTGGCGATAAACTAATACTAGTGTTATTCTGCTTATTACCATAAAAAATATCTGATTAGTATGTACTAAGATAAAATACATATATATCGAACTTTTATACGAAATACTTGGTGCTTTCATTTCGCCAAATGTGTTTTTCAGGGGTGTTTTTAAATTTTATATAGTGGTTGTCGCAAATGATAAATGTGTTAACCGCAATTGATAATATAAGTTCACTGTATCACAACCAATGGAATTTGAGGTGAAACATTCCTTTGGGTTTACATTTTATTACCAACTCAAACATAATTTTACTTGAAAATTATACTAGTTTCTCAATTCTATTCCTTTCCATTTTATTCCTTCCAACCAAACATAGTCTAAATGTAAGTACAAACTAATCTTTTAGCTAATACTAATTTCAAATTTTAATTTTATTACCAATAACAGTACCACTGTACTAGTGTAACACTATAAATATCCGTTAACTTATGTTAGTTTTTTATGACCTGACACATGACATCGCTCGTGACATGACATTTGACATGTCATATCACATAATTAAACCAAAATATATATAAATATATCACTTAATTTTTTCGTTTTTTGTATCCAAGCTACTCAACCGGCAACAAAATGGTTATGTTAAATAATTTCTGAAAATGATCTTTTAGAAAATGATTTATAATATTTTTATATTTTTTATTGTAACTATCTTTTACGTAACATCACGAGTGTGATACGTCATAAATACTAACAGAGTTAACAAATAACTAGACTATAACTGTTATTAGTAACAAAATTACAAGTTAGAATTAATACTGATTGAATTGTTAGTTAAAATTAGTATCGACTATTAATCATAGTTTGAATCAATAAAATCAAAATTTCTTTTTTTACACGACAATAATGAAATATTTCATTAAAAGCTAGCATGGAACTACCAAAAACAAACACCAAAACCAAATTAAATAATTACATTGAATTACGCCAAAATAAATAATTACATTAATTTACGCCTTAAATAATTACATTGAATTCTATTTTGCTTTTTTTTATAACTTTAAAAGTAATAATATTGTTTTTAAATATTAAATATATATCACATGCTTATTTTTCTATGTTTAAATGTAAGTTTCGCTCGAAATGAATCCGTGACAAATAAAATGTATTATTTATTCTTACGCAACATATATTTTTCTAGAAATAGCAAATATACTATTACAACGTGATTATTTCTGCGTACGCTTTAGTATAAATTCTATTTGAAACCAAGTCCCACAACACAGACAGAAAATCTGTGTACAAGTATAATGTATTTTTAGTTCTTTTTAATGCATCGTAGTTGTTTTTTAGTTTTCGAATATACCATTAAGATTTGTTTATTTCCACATATGTTTAACGCGCGAGAAAAACACTAGTTGGGTTTTAAAAATAACTAACAATCTATAAGTCTATAACTACACATTAGGCTTTCAAAACAAATTATTAACTATAGTTTTTTTAAAATAAGATGTTATAATCGTAAATTATTTATAACATGTTATCGGTGTTAACCAGCCAACCTTATTATGAAATCACAGTTAAAAAGAGAATTTTATATTAAAACCAATCAAAGTAGCTCATTAATTCCCACACTATATATTGGAGCCCGTGAATTTTGAAAGTGGATCAGCTTTGATGTGGGGTTATTTGAGCCTTTTTTTAAATATTTCTTTGCCATACATGTTTTACCGTTATTTTTTTGGCATTATTACTTATTATTATTACATTATTACGTTACATACTATTTATTTTAGAATGAAAGAAATTGTAAGGTTTTAATAGTTTTCAAATGAACACCGAATGTTTAATAGCATTTTGACCACATAAAGTCTTCGAGTTTATATTTTCGCATTCATGTTAGTTGCATTAAAGGATGCTGGTTTATTACATATATATATTAAATCAACTAATAATGAACAACAATAATAATATTTAAATAATAATAGTATTTGTTTCCTGAATATTTATTGAATTCAAATCTAACTGTTCTACTTAAGTATAATTTTTATTTAAAAAAGCTAAATTCTTACATTTGTATTTTATGTATATGTCATGAAAATATAAAACATTTGCGTGCATATTTTTACATATGCTTTGAGATTACCTACGTTTCGACGTTCGCTTACGTTTTCATGAAAATTTTGTACATAAATAAGTCGGGTCATATATAGAACTTTTACATTCGTTGGTATAAATCAGAGTTACTATATGTTTCAACCTAAATTTAGTTCAGAAATGAGTATAAATGATTGTAATCTATGTGTTTTTTATGTATGTTTTGAGGTTGTTTACGTTTCGATATAGTTTTGTTTAAAAAATAGACGAGTCAAGTATAATACGTATCATTTAATGGTATGAATTCGAGTTGCATTATGGTTCGACGTGAATTTATTCTCGAGACAAGTCTAGTCAATTGCTAATCTATAATTTATCACAACGTGTACGATGCCAGCGCAACGCCCGGCCGGCGGGTAAGAAAAACTAGTTATATCTAAACGTTTACAAAATTTCCTTCTAATTAACAATGTGGAATGACAACTTTTTTTTTTTAATTCTTTGAAATTTAAATTTCTTTCCTAAGTTACAAATGGAGATGAGAATTTACAGATTAATTATAAAGAAATTGATTATGAAACATTGATTTAACGAGAAAGGCTAAAATTAAATGTTCACTTGAGGCCTTGAAATGATTAACCTACCTATGTTAAGAACATTAATTAAATTGAATCTCTGTTAAAGTTTGGTGTGTTTTGAATACTTCATATAGCATGTATGCTTTATAATATTGTATATACAATTCAAATTTTAAATGAAAAATCCAAATTTACCATAGTGATTTACATCAAAACTCTCTCTAAAGTCTAAAAACAGTGTTGATTAATAAAATATTATTATAAAGATATTAAGAAATAATAGCATTATTTTAAAATAATTTCAAAAAGCTTTCCCATCCTATGATTTGAATCTCTACCTTTGGCAAATAAGCAAATTCAAATGTGTATGGAGGTTGAAGACATTTACTATGGGTTCAGAGTCCTTTTATTTTATGGGCCACAATTGTATGATATATGATTCTGTTTATAATCATATTCTAATGAGAACATTAATCATATTTCCTTTATGGGCCACAAAAATACAATCATTTGATAGGTCATTATCTATTTATTCTTCTGGTATATAATTTAACAGCAATGTGTATAAATTTTAAGAATAAAATTAACAGATTTAAAACTAAATCTGATTTTTGAACCCGAACCTGCCTAACTTGGTTTTCAAACTGTCAAAGACACAACTGATAAAGCTGGTTGAATAAGAGTTGTCAAAGCATTTACACTTTTGGTTACTCATCTTGTATAAATATCACTTTCAAGTCAACACATATAACTTAACAACGATTTTGCATAAACTTCGATCATATGCTAAATGAGGATTGGAGGTTGTAGATCGTTTATTACTCTCACACCTTTTGTGTATATACAAACAACACCTGAAAAACTTCTAATTTTGTGTTTGTAGTTAAACACTAGATGTCCTCTAGAGTTTATATTGTCCCGAGACATCAAGGTGTTAGTATTTATAAAATTGAAAATACATTTTTTTTGTAAAGTGAGAGCCTAGAAAGAGAGAGTTAAAATAATTAAAAAAACTTGTGTTTTAATATGATTTTCTTTTGAAATTAATTGGAAGAATAAACACATGAAGGAAGGAGAATTACATACCCACGTGAGTCATACAAGTGATGGCTTGGCGTAAGGATCTAAAAACGTACCAACACTTCACCAAGTTACAAATCATCTTAATAGCTAAGATAGTTATTTTTCGAACAGTCAAACCCTATATTATAATAAAAATAGTTATTTAATAGATGATGTTGAGTCTCTAAAAGAATAATTTAATGGTAAATGACATACTTACTAAGTGACTCTGAGTTCAAATCATTTAGTATACCAATAACTTTTATCCCAACTGATTAAGATAATATACCCATGAATTGTATATAATGAAAGGTAATGGATTCAAGTTTCACTTTGAGCAAAATGCTTAGAGTTAAGTTAAAAGTTTTTTTCAACAATGGTTTTCCTCCTGAAAGGGGTTGCGGGTGCGCTCCCGATTGGAAAATGAGTAAGTGGACCCAATTAAAATAACACTTATAATTCGAAGCATCGTCGTACATTTGCATTTCCCAAAAAATTCTTGATAATAATATTAGTGTTAAAAAGAATTAATAAATGGTATTGATTCAACTTTCTATTTTAATAGTCATAATCCCCAAATTAATCAACATTAGGGCGAGTCTATATTGATTAACCATATAGATGATCGGAGGGTATCAATGCAGGTGTCGGCTCGAGCAAATTGTTCGAAAGCATATATAGTTATATAGGTAGTTGCAACAATATAGTCATAATTTAAGAGAAATACGTAATTTGAAAGTTACAAATGAAAAACAAAATGTGTTTAAAGTAATAATAAATATTAATTTTTTTTTATAAAATTCATGTGACACTAGGTGAGTGGTGATGGTACAATGGTTGCTTTTTAATATTTAACTAGTCTTAAGCCTATGCGTTGCAGCGAGAGCGTAAAACCATATCAAGTAGCACAAATAACACCACCGTCAGTGATCACTAACATCCAAAAAGCTCGTAGTAAAAACAATAAAAATAAAAACGAACGAAAAGTATGTGTAAAAATGTTAAATAGCGTAGGCGGAACGTAAAACATATAAAATAATAAGTAAGTCAATCTAGAATCAGTATGTTACGACTTGCGACGGGGTCGTTAATGGTTAAACAAGCAAAATATAAGGGTAAAAACGTAGAACTACACATGTACGCTGCAGTGAGTTAAACTCGTAAATTTTAAATCGAACCTTAAAAAAATGTATAACATATGAAAAATATAAGATACCAAAATTGAAAGTATGCAAATATTGGGGTCAAATTATAAAGGTATAAAAGTATTAGGTTAAAATTACAAAAAAATTAAGTTTTAGAAAAAAGACAAAGATAAGTACAACTTATTATGCATATTGTACAAATTTTTAAACTTAATTAATTAACAATTTAAATGATATTTCAAGCAACTACTAATACAACTTTTTAAACTTAAGTTATCTTCATCATGGTTATAAACACCGGTAACTTATGAGGGTATAACCTCAATAAATAGTAAGTAAGTAACTACATCAATTACCTACAACCACAATCAACATTAATCATTCTTTTAATAAATCAACAAATCAACAAAAGATCAATAGGCAATGATAATTATAATAGGAATTTGACTTTCGTTTAAAAAGGCACGTCTATTACAAGGTCGAAAAGCAGTTTATCAACCAATTCATACCATTTTATCATTCACTCATTTAATTGAGAAGAAAAACATGTAATCTAGCTAGGGGAATTGCCATTAAACAAAAAACCGCTACCATTTGTATCATTCACTCATTTAATTGATGGGCCTTTTCAATGAATAAATATTGTTGAAAGTTCACGTGATAAAAGTAAATAAGGGCACCAAAGGTGGTAGGGGTACCCCTTGCACTGGTCAAAATATTGACTATTTGACAATATTATGCAAACAGTCTTCTCATATACGATTGGCTTTGTATACACTCAAATAGCTTTTTTCACTCAAGATCATGGCAGATATATGATATATTTAATTAAAGATTGTATACAAGCCTTTATATTTATATCAAGTAGGATACGTACAACAATATCACTTTTTTGATGATAGTAACTTTTTTTTCTTTTTTTCTTTTTTTTTTACTTTTTAGCATCAAATAATCTTATACTTCAAATAATTTGAACCTACATCATTTTTAACTGAAATAATTACCAATGTCACTAGGTTACAGGCCATGCTATCACATAATATACAACAATGCATAGGGGTTGTTTGATAATTTTTAAATGATTAAATGATAAACCAATAAGAGGTCTGAACCATTAAGTGTTAAACCATTGTGAGGTCTAAACCATTAAAAGCTAGTATATCGGTTAACTATTCAAAGGCAAATGTCTGATCAATTCAGATAAGAGGTCTTAACCATTCAGTATTAAACCTTTTAACCATTCAGCACAAGGGGCGGTTTGACAATTTATGAATGATTAAGTGTTGAACCAATAAAAGGACTGAACCATTAAAAGCTAGTATATTGTTTAACTATTCAAAGGTAAATGTTTGACCAATTTAGATAATAAATCTTAACCATTCAGCATTAGGATAATACTTAACCATTCAGAGGCAAATGTCTGAACCATTCAGATATTTGCTCACGAAACAAACATTCTAAACCATTAAATGCTAAACCATTCAGATATTTAAACCATTAAGATGTTGATTCAGATGTTGCCAAACAACCTCTTAGTGTCCTCGAATCACAATTTTAAGTAATATTTGTTGGTGATAGATTGCACCACCTACCAAATCTTGTGCACATCTAGCATCCACTTTTTGGATCCTAGTCCAAGGAAGCTAAAGATTTCTTGGGATGGCTCGAGCCATGATCTCCGGTTAACACATAAAAGAAAAGCATAGAGATTCACAAAATAACACACAACATTATGGTACGCTTCATACCTTAAACTTTTAGAGGATCCACATCTTGATTTCAACAGCTTGTTAGTAGTTCAAGAGGTTGTTTGACTTCACCTTGAATCTTACGTATATTAGATTATTTTATGAAACTTTGAACATTTATTATATTTTGCTTTTTAATGCCATACATAAGCTAATAAACAAGTGAAAGTTATTGTTTTTGCATGTTCCTTATTTCATCTCTATAAGAGTTTAGTTATATACATATTTTGTTTTATGCAGTTTTTACATACTAAAAAAATTATTGATTATATAAAAAACTGTCACCTAACGTAGGTTTATAAACTAACGGTACCAAGATGTGTAAAATAGTAAAAGTGTGGTCCTCTGTAAGCAGTTAGGGATTCAAGTCTTATTATGAATAAATGTGTAAAATTATAACATTATAGAGTGTAAATTAGATGTTTTAAACAAACTTGCCCTAGTATAATTATGCTTGTAGCGTAGCTTATTGTAGGATTGATCTAGGGAGTGTGTAATGGGAGGGGGGGAACTTATCTCTATCTTAGAGAATAGAGAGACTGCTCATGTTGAGACATCCAAGTCTAAAATCCTTTTTATTTTCATGTACGGTGTACCTAATAGCACAACATAGTGTATATTATAGTAAATCCGGGTAGCATAAAAAATATAACTATAAAAATCAGAGAAAACAACCATACGTGAGTACCAATAACGAAAGTCATAAACTAATATGAACATACAATGATAAGTAAACAGTGATAACTAAAGATAAAACAATTAGACTGGATTTAAGCAATAACCCCAATGCATGTATCTATGCATTTTTCTAAAAAGGTGCATTTACCGGTTAACACCAAGGCAAAGAAAAATATATAGGAACAATTAAGGCCACAAGACAAATTCAAGGCTATACTCCCAAAAATGTTTACTTACGTTGATCATGTTCTTAAAAAGACACAGTTCTAACAAATCATGTCTAATTCTCTCGTACACGTCAATTTTGGTTCTCTGCTCCTCTCCACTACAGTGAAGATTCTCCCGGTTCTCATTGGAACATTATTTTTTCTGTTTATACTAAATTTCTCTTATGTTATCTTATCCAAGATATATGTCATTGATTAAAATGTTTGCAGAGTCTCATCTAAAATCTGAAAAAAAAATTATTAAAAATAATTATTACTATTTTAAATTTCCTCAAAATTGTAATTCAAAACCATTTACGACATTGGCGTTAGACCATGTAAAAAACTGTTGTCAAGTACTGATAAAAATAAGAAAGCCAATTTCATGCGCATTACGGTTGAGACATCGACAATACTCGAGTATTAATTAAGATTGATAAAACGGAACTTTGACGTCCCATGGGTTGCAACTTTTTAAGAGCAAAAATGTTTAAAAAATTCGGTTTTTAAAATGTATACCCATGAGGTACACCCATGTGTTTGCCACTTTATATAATAAAACGAAACCGCTAAAAAATTCAAGAATTTCATAATAAAAACGAAACATTTGAAAAGACGATAACTTCCTCACTTAGTTAAGAAAATGAAACATTTAAAAACACTATTACGTAGGTCTTAAAACATGAAAAAAAGTCAGTGATAATTTTACTACTCGGTCTAGAATATGTTTGGTTGTACATACAGGGTTATGATAAAGAAAATGATAAATGTAGAAAGGCTAGGCGCGATCATGATTTTGTAACGTGATTCTTTTTATATCAATTAATATTGTTTGTTTACTCATGTTAAAAGTATATAATCATGCATACTGATACATTCATGTCATAGGTTACAACATCAGCTACATTGGTGTATATATACATAAGCATGAACAATACTAGATTGTATGCTAGAAAGTATTCAACATCTAAGTAGCGGAGATACACACGTGCTTCACCCTCCAATCGTGTTAATATTCATGTATCTTGCTATATCACTTGCCTAAAAACATATGTAACGCACACATGGTAACCATACAGCCATGTAAACTACAAAATGGTATACCATTATAATATATTAATATTTAATCTTAAAAAATCAAAGCAAAACAAGAAAATATGAATAAATATTCAAATATTATATATAGTAATAGGTATATATATATATAAAGAGAGTTTGCTATACAAAATTAAAAAAGTCATACGAAGTAATTCCAACCATTGATTTAGAAGATTGAAGGTTCGGATTAAAGGTGAAATAATCATACATGTAATGACGGTTGGAGAGGTTAATTCGAAAATAGCTTACAATATATTGTTGAATTTTTTTAAATTCCTTCAATTTTTTTAAACGTGTATAACTTTTTTATACCGCGTTATTTTTTTAAAAGAATTACACCACAAAATCGAGCGTTTCATTCTATTCAATTTGGGTATAGTATTGCTATATATTTTTTCTAAAAATATAACACTTTTTTTAAAATGTCGGCGTTGTGCGTATAACTTGCGTGATTATTAAATGCGTGTTATGAACATAACTTGTGTAATTATCATATGACTTGTATAATTATAAATATAACTTGCGTAATTATTTTTTATAACATGAGTAATTTTTACTTTGCGTAATGATATATACAACTTGCATAAGTATGAATATAACATGCGTAATTATATACATTTTATGTGTAATTATGGCGCGGATGAAACTACCTTTACGTCAAAAAACACGTGTCACGCCTGGATGAATTTGTTATGGATCCGGGTGTAGATCGACACACAAACACAATCAAACTGCGAGAGAAAATAATAACAAAGATAAACACGCGAGATTTAACGTGATTCGATCGATGTGACCTACGTCCACGGGCTGCAACCAGGATAATACTTTTATTACTTTCTGCCTCACTCGTGAGGATTTACAAGTACAATGATACAATATAAATAGACAAAATTAGGTTTTACAACTTAATCCCCAAGAAAATCCTAATGGGCTTAAATTAAATAAAAACGGGCCAGGTCTTTAATTTAATTAATCTGCCACTAAATTGTCTTTTAACCCGAGCCCAAATCAAGACTCCACAAACCCAACAATCTCCCACTTAGAGGCTTGATCATCTTCAAACTGCCTTCCGCTGTGAACACTTGTACCTCTTGTAATCTTCCTCGTCTTCCTGGTTGCAGCGGCCTTCTCATCAGTTAACCTGAAGGCCCGTTGAAGCTCCCCCGAGCTTCAACATATCAGTCACGGCTGTATTTGCCCTTGAACCGTTTTCCGTCCCTACCGGCTCCCACTGAAACAAACTACCAGGTCTTGGAACACCCTGAGAACAAACACTCTCCATATTTAGCAAGTAATTATCTGGAGAGATTTTATTAGATGAAATATTAGTTCTTTTAACCCACTGTCGTCTAGGAACTGTAACTGAAGCACAACCTGTGCTCCCACTGCCACGAAATCCTTTAACTGGTTTTCCTGAACTCTTCCATGTATATTCACTCTGAATCTTTCCTATGACTCTAGGTTTCTTACTTTCAAAGCAAACCTTCTTCTGTCCACGAGATTCTGTGAACTGGATTTTAGTCTTCTTTTGAACTGGAACGTCACTTCCTTCAGATGGTAAACTGACCATATACAATGAACCCATTTTCTTTCCACGAGCAATGACAAGATTCCCTTTAACAACTTTCCACTGCTTATTCCTGAACTTAACCTCATGTCCCTGTTCATCCAACTGACCAAAAGAAATCAACTGTTTCTTTAAATAAGAAATCACTCTGAGTCCATAAACCAACTGAAGTAACTAAATCCATGTCACCCATGCCCGTAACATCAAGAACATCATTGTTCGTTTAACATCTCGTATTTTTGTTAACTAAAAGTTAATCTCGTTTATCCTTATAAGGGCCATTGTTGTCAATCCTGAAATTCATGGGTTATTTATGCATATTCCTTAGTTGTCATTAAATTTTTAATTTATGAAAGTTAATAAATAAAATATTAAATCGAACGATAATAATAAGTATAATAATAATAATAATAATAATAATAATAATAATAATAATAATAATAATAATAATAATAATAATAATAATAATAATAATAAAAATAATAATAATAATAATAATAATAATAATAATAATAATAGTAATAATAATAAGTTATAATAATAATAATAATACTAATAATAAGTTATAAAAATAATAATAATACTAATAATAATAATACTAATACTAATAATAATAATAATAAAAACTAAAATACTAATAGTATAAACAATAACAATTAATGACTTATAAAAGTTTTTAATAAAGAATAATGATTAAAACTTAAAGTTTATCTAAGTCAAGGGGGAAGTTTTGTTAATTTTAAAACTTTAAATAAGAGTTTAAAGCATAAAATGATACAAAATAAACTAGAGGGACCATTTGTGTAATTATTAAAAACTCAACCCAATGAACCTTTCTCTCTCCCCGATCTTCCGGCCGGCAAAGCTCCGGCGCGTCGCCGGCAAGGTCCAAGACACACTAAATTGCGTAAAAACGAACCCCAAACGCTCCTAACCGGTTCGTGGAGACGATTCGAACATAATTATGAACTTAAATTGTGTTTAAACACCAGTTACAAACCTCAATCGAATGAGTAACCGATATCTTTAATCATAGAACCGTTCGGACATTAAACTTCAATAATAATCCGATTAAATGAACCCAAACGATCGATTATCTATCCTAATCGTACACTATCTCCAATTTCACCTGAAACACACACAATTATCGATTTCAATCACCACAATCATCGCAAGGTGTAACCCAGTCAAAGGCCCCGATCCGAGCCTTCTAAACTTCAATTGATAAGGGGCTTTGAGTCTACAACATACTCCGAAGCTTCACCCAAAATTAATTTGGATATCATCACCTTTTACGTATCAAACAAGTCCAAGTTTTGGTCGCGGCTGTTACATCATCTTCATCATCATTCTTAAACAAAATCGGGTAGGTTAAGCACACATTTACATTCGCTTAAGCATGGGGAACAAAAGCCCCATGGTTAATTTGATCAAGAACATCAAATTGATGTTCAATTTGATTCACAAACATTCTAGGGTTCTTGGGATTTGGGGGTAACTGGTTAATCTCATTTTTAAAATTCTGAAACCAAGTATTAACGCGGCCAAGGCCCTGGTTTATTGGTTTCACACACACATTCTATAGTTGAGGTCCCGGGTTCGAGCCCAGTGACCTCCACTATTTTTAGGGCTTTTTCAACCTTTAAAAAATATAAAATATTTTTGAAAAATATTAAGATCAGCTTTTGTAAACTTATTTATTATTAAAATCACATAATTAATTTCTATAAATTTATTTCTTTAAATACTTTAATATTTTTATAAAACAAAGATTATATCTGGTTTATTTTTATAAAAATAAACTTTAAATGATGATTTAAATCACTAAAATTATTATTGGTTCAAACATTACTGTTTAAATCATAATTTTTATAAATAAATATAAAATGTATTTACACTTTAAGTTTGTCAATTATTATAAACGATTTAAAATTTATTTCTTGATGATAAACTACTTAATGGTATAATTCTCTTCATTAAATTAAAATAAAAGTGTTTTTATTATTAACCTTTAATAATCAAAAACCCAAATTTCCCTTGACACCCTAGAGCATGTTTAAACGTTAATTTTATTATTAAACTTAAACTTGTAATATATATACGTTTAGGGATCTTGTAAAGGAACTCGTTGGGACGTCGTTTAATTCATATTATCATCTTATACACTTATACATCATGTGAGTTTCCTTGCCTCTTTTTTATATTTTTCACACTATTTTGGGGTGAAACATGATACTTATTCAACATACACTTGTAAACGTTTAAACTTGTAAAGCACTTGCAATTCATCTTTACATTTTGTCGTGGTTATTTGTGTGTTGTAAGTGTTATATGAGATACATATTTTGTTTGCAATCATTAACTATTGCTAGCCTGGCGACGTCTTAGATCTTTGGGCCTGACAAACCTATTTGGTGCTAAAGCCGATGTATTGCCGGCTCTTAATGATGTATGCTTATTCATCATGGGAACCAAATACACTTAGCCAATCTTATATACTTGTAATCAAGTCGAGGTTTGGTTGTAACGATATGTGTTTCTATAAACTTGCTAACTCATAACCTATGACATGAATTGCTACTTGTAACCTTGATATATTATGTATAAAAACCTTGGAAACTCACCAACTTTTTAGTTGACCTCTTATTTTTATCATGTTTCAGGTAATGCCCAAGTTTAAAGTGAACAAATGAAGTTTGTAATAAACTAGGATTTGGACCTAGTTAAATAAATAAAATGACTATGTTATGTTTTGCTTAGTTTGGGAATTATTTCATGTTTGAGACTTATGATTGTACTTCTTTTGAAACTTATAATTCTATGTTTACATTTAAATATAGCATTATGTGGCTGTGAACAATCTTAACCCTCACATCTCGACGATTCCGCCGTCAAGGTTGGGGTGTGACAGATTGGTATCAGAGCCCATAACTTTAGGGATTTAGGTTAGAAATGGTGACCTAGACTATAGTTTATGCATGAACCTTATAAAATAATATTAGTATTCTTATAAAATTATATTGTTTTGCATGCTACATAATGTTAGGCCATACTTATGTGCAACTTGATGACTTAGCATAGGATTGCCTTGTAATTGTTAAAACTTTGTTACTTGTCTCCCTAAACTTATCATTGACTCTTTGACTCTCCCCGACAAATGAAACTTCTTAATCTTATTCTCGACGACACGTGGAATCGTATACTTATGCTTATGACTTGGATCTTTAGACTTATGTCTAATCTACGAAAATCTCATCAAGGTTTTGATTTCATAAACCTAGGAAATTTGTGTGACTCATAGACACCTGTATCATGGTTTTCCTGGCAAAAGGCCATCGGGCTAAGGCAAGCATATCGCATAAATCCTACGGGACTAGTTATGCTTACCTGGGGATTTCTGGGATGAGCGATAAACTATGGTCAACATACACAAGTTTTTAAGGCGAATGGGTCAATTTACCTTGACGTGTCAACGTTTCCAAAGGTAATGTGTTACCAAATGGAACCATTCCATGTGCCTTACAACTCTTGCCTTATCCTTGTTTAAATTATTGTCACACCCCGACCGACGGCGGAATCATCGGGGCGGACGAATGTGAAATGATTGTTCATAGCACATGGAACTAAATAAGTTGGAATATTATTACATACCATTTTCGTTGAATAATACAAAACAATTAAGTCGATACAATACAACAAAATATAAACAACAACATAATATGTTTAATTAAACTAAGTACAAGTCCTATATGAGCAATAAGAGTTCCCTCAAGTAGTAAACCTGCAACATGTTAAAAATAAAGGGTCAACTTTGAAAGTTGGTGAGATTTCCATAGTTTTCAATACATAAGTATATAAAAGATGGCAATTCATGTTATAAGTTAGAGAACAAAGTAACTAGGGATGTAAGACAGAATGCACAATCAAACCTTGACAGTTTTACAAGTCTCAATGTTTACAAGTTTATACGATTAGCTAAGTATACTTGGATCAACCAAGCAGGCTTGTCAGACCCATAGATCTATGACGTCGCCAGGCTAGCAATAGTTAATGATTGTACATATATTCGACATTACATGGTAGCTACAAAGATCAACTAACCACAACATACAAGTGAATTGCCATAAGTTTACAAGAATCAAACGTTTTACAAGTGCAACGATTATAAGATAACATGTTTCACCCCAAAGTGTGAAAATATGAAAAAGGGGTATAGAAATACTCACATGGAAAACTCACAAGTATAGTGATGGTTGTAGAGTACATAAGAAAACTTGAATGTCAAGAGTCAAAGGTGATGTCCTAAATAATAAAACGAATAATAGCTTGAGGTTGGAATTCATTACAAGAAATTAGGACGTTTAGAGAATGCTAAAAAGACGAAAGGTAGATTGAAAAAAAGATTATTGGATCAATTTTAGATTTTGGACAGAATGTTTGGTATGTGTTTGAACATGTTTTAAAAATAGAAAACGGTTTCATAAAATTATAAAAATTTATACTTGATTAGTTCAAAGTCCCTGGACAACTTTCATTCAGAAACAATATTATGAAAAGATCTTTAAATATGTCAAACAAGCAGCATAAGACAGAACGTGCTGAAATGCGCACTTATCTTGTGAAGGCTATTGTTGAGTCGTCCGATTGAGTTTGAAGACATATAAACCGTCGTTGAAAAGGTAATTCAAAAAACATTGGAGTTTGTGTTTACTCAAATTTATTTTGTCATGATTAAGTTATGGTCAGTTGAAGTAATATTATATTGTGCCAGAATTGTAATAATGCATGTATGTTCACTTTTAAAATCGTTAAAGCATGAAACGGGTTAGAACATTTTATTATGTCAATATATGATATATTAGTCTTCACTTAAGTTATAAAAATATTTTAAGACTTCGGCATAGCCATCACTTATGGAAATAATCTTGTGGAATAACCGAATGCGGTGGCATAGCCGTCCATATGCAAACGGGATTCTTTGTTTATGTTAGTGTGTTGTTAGCTTAATTTAAGAATGTTAGTGATTGTTATAACGTTAGTGATTATTAAAATGTTAATGATCAAATGATAATGATTAAAATAAAAGAGATTTGGTAGAAGAAAGAATAATAGTAAGAACATAAAATCATGAGAACAATTGGATGTTAGGATGATTGAAATATATAATATAAAAGCAATAAAAGATTACCTTAGTATTAAGAATTATTGAAATTTCTTGTAAATTAAATTCTTCAAATTGATCATAACCAATAGATGAAAGAAAGATATGAAAGTGAGATTTTTATAGAATTAGCAAATGAAAAGTGAGGCATAAGGCTTGCTTTTATAGTTGAGGTTAGGAGTAGGTTATGAATGATGTTAAGGGTGAGTTATAAGTCTTTTAAAAGGGGGTTATGATTTTGAAATAAATATAAGATTAAATAAAAAAAATAAATAAAAGAATAATTACCATTAAAACCTTAATTTTAATTTAATCAACTTATTTTCTTATAAAATCTTTATAACTTTTATAAGACTTGTAACTTTATAAGTTTATTAAAATTCAATTTATAACTTTATAAGTTTTAATAAGTCTTTTCCATTTAGTTATTTATTGTAAAATGATAAATAAAGATTTATATTTTTATGAAAAAGATTTATTTATAAAATAAATAAATTATTATTCTTTGTTTAAATGATAAAATGAATAAAACAATTTTCAATATTGCTTAAATTGCACATTTAACGCGTTTGATTCAATAAAATAAATAATAAAAATTTTAAATATTAAAATTTCCATTGTATGAAAGTTTAAAGTGAGTTCGGGTTTGGTTTCATAATTTTGAAATTCGACGGATGTTACAATTATAATCTTTTTTAATCTCTTTCTCGTGTCTAACTCATTTTTTATATTCCAGCATGTCTCGTCATCATGAAAAGCGTGGAAGTTCCGATCGTAAGCTAGCCGCCATGATCGCCCGACAAATGGCCGCCGTTATCCCGACCATGGTTGCTGAACTCAATAGTACTTTGATGACCAACGCTAGCAACAACAACAACGGCAATGGTCAAGGTGAAAATAGTGCGAATCAAGGGCGCGATAATCAAACTTGCACTTTCAAGCACTTTAGCTCATGCAAGCCCACTAGTTTTAATGGCAAGGAAGGAGCCACTTGTCTTCTTGAGTGGTTCGAGAGCATGGAAAATACCTTTGTCAACTGTGAGTGTCCCGAGGCACTCAAAGTTCGTTATGCCACTAGTATGCTCTAACAAAGGGCACTTACCTGGTGGAATAGCGAGAAGAGAAACTATGGTGCTGAAGCTGTGTTAGCACTTACTTGGGAAGAGTTCAAGAACATCGCCATCGCGAAGTTCTGCCCGAGGAGTGAACTACAAAAACTGGAGGAGGAATTCTGGAACTTGAAGTAAGATGGTGGTGACTATTTGGCCTACTCAACTAGGCATCATGAGTTGAGTATACTGCTGCCTCACATGATCGACACTGTCCCCCGCAACATCGAGAAGTTCATTAAGGGTGTACCACCCCAAATTCAAGATGTTGTGGTGGGTAGCCGACCCACAACCTTGGAAGAAGCCATCACTATCACCGCTCAACTCACCGAGAATCATATACGAGCGGGCACCATGTCTGTGAAGGGTAGAAAGAAGGTGGAAAAGACGGCTACTGAGACCGTTAAGGAGGCTAAAGTTGAACCGTCTTACAATAACAACAACAACAAGAAGAAGAAGCGCTAGTTCACACCGGCGCGCAACTATGCTGTGGCTGCACCCAAATAACCTCAAAGACAACATGTACCTGTGGCTGTACCTGTGGCACAAATGCCTGGGGATAGGGCCTATGCTGGTCCTCTACCTATGTGCGACACCTGTAGGTACCATCATCCGGGGAATCAACTGTGCCGCATCTGCACCTTATGCGGTAAATATGGTCACTTGGTGGCAACTTGTCACCGAGCACATAATAATGCCGCGATGGTCACAAACCGTGTTTGCTACAATTGTGGGGAACCTGGTCATTTCCGCCCACAATGCCCTCGTCTTGTGGGTAATGTTCCACAAGCCCGAGGACGTGCGTTCAATATTAATGCAAATCAAGCACAAGCAAACAACGATGTGGTGAATGGTATGTTAACTTACCCTTAACTTTTATGATCTAAGTCTCTTTCATGCATTCCTGTATCGTTAAATGCCTTTAACATTGAACAGGTATGTTTCTTATTAATAATACTTACGCATACGTTCTATTTGACTCTGGAGCCGATAAGAGTTTTGTTTCGTTAGAGTTTGAACCCATTCTTGCTAAGCCATCTACGAAACTAGGAAGACCTCTCATCGTTGAAGTCGCCGATGGAGAATCGATCACCGTTGATATTGTTATTCGTGATTGCATCTTGAGTCTTGACGCGCACGATTTTCTTATTGATCTTATTCCTATGAAACTTGGAAGCTTTGACGTCATCATTGGTATCGATTGGTTAGCCAAACACCATGCCGAGATCATTTGTTTCGAGAAGTGCATTCGTATACCGTTACCTTCTGGGGATACACTGAAAGTGTTCGGTGAAAAATCCTCCAAAGGGCTCAAACTCATGTCATGCACCCAAGCCCGAAAGTGCTTAAACAAGAACTATATGGCTTTCTTGGCTTACGTGGTCAACACGAAAGTCAAAGGGAAAGATCTTAAGGTTGTCCCGATCGTACGAGACTTTCCTGAAGTATTTCCTGATGACCTTAGTGGTTTACCTCCCGTGCGTGAAGTCGAGTTTAAGATCGAATTAATACCTGGAGCAAACCCCGTGGCTAAGTCACCATATCGACTTGCACCATCGGAAATACAAGAACTCTCTAGTCAACTTCAAGATTATCCGAGAAGGGCTTCATTCGTCCTAGCTCTTCGCCTTGGGGTGCACCTGTCCTATTCGTGAAGAAGAAAGATGGATCGTTTCGTATGAGCATCGACTATCGTGAGCTTAACAAGCTTACCATCAAGAATCGTTATCCTCTTCCTCGTATCGATGACTTGTTTGATCAACTTCAAGGAGCTGCTATATTCTGGAAGATTGATCTACGTTCTGGATATCTTCAACTACGAGTCCATGATGATGATATCCCAAAGACCGCGTTGATTACTCGATATGGGCACTATGAGTTCATGGTTATGGCTTTTGGTCTAACAAATGCTCCTGCTGTCTTCATGGATCTCATGAATCGAGTATACAAGCCTTATCTGGATAAGTTCGTGATCGTCTTCATTGATGACATACTTATTTATTCCAAGTCCCACACCGAACATGAGCTACATCTGCGACAAGTTCTTGCGTTGTTGAAGAAAGAGCAATTGTACGCGAAGTTCTCGAAGTGTGAATTTTGGCTCGAGGAAGTTCAATTTCTAGGACACGTGGTGAATAACCAAGGAATTCACGTTGATCCTGCAAAGGTGGAAGCTGTGAAGAATTGGTGTGTCCCTACAACTCCAACCGAAGTTCGTTCTTTTCTTGGTCTTGCTGGTTATTACCGGCGATTCATTGCCAACTTTTCGAGGATCGCGAAACCGCTCACTTCTTTGACTCAAAATAACAAACCATTCGAGTGGGGGTCCGAGCAAGAGGAAGCCTTTGAAACGTTAAAGCACAAGTTGTGCAATGCTCCTATCTTGACCCTACCCGATGGAAACGATGATTTCACCGTATATTGTGATGCATCAAAGCAAGGCCTTGGTTGTGTTCTCATGCAACGAGGGAAGGTCATAGCTTATGCATCAAGACAATTGAAGGTCCACGAGGTGAATTACACAACACACGATCTCGAGCTTGGTGCTGTTGTTTTTGCCTTGAAAATTTGGAGACATTACCTTTATGGTACACAATGCATTGTCTACACCGATCACAAAAGCCTTCAACACGTTTTTAATCAAAAAGATCTCAATATGAGACAACGTCGTTGGGTGGATTTGATTAGTGATTACGATTGTGACATTCGTTATCATCCTGGTAAAGCAAATGTTGTAGCCGATGCACTAAGCCGAAAGATTCATAACAACACGATCTCATTCCAAGAAATTCGCGATCGAAGACAATGGTTTGACACTTTGGGTGAGTTTGATACTGAGATCCGACTACATGTCAACGAGACTACCATACTGCTACAAACCTTGAGAATAGATAGTGACATCGAGTCTAGTATCCTTGAGGCTCAACAAGCACTTCAACAAGAAGGAAGAATGAAGGATGAACTGGAGCATAATCTTATAACTCAACTGGAAACGAAACCCAATGGGTTGATGTACTTTGCGAATCGAATTTGGGTTCCAAAGCACGATCATCTACGTACCTTTATCATGAATGAGGCTTATCAAACTCGTTATTCTATTCATCCTGGTTTCGATAAGATATACATGGACCTGCGTGGTCAATATTGGTGGCCTGGAATGAAGAAAGATATAGCGACGTATGTAGCTAAGTGCCTTGCGTGTACAAAGGTTAAAAGCCGAACATCAACGTCCAAGTGGATTACTTGAGCAACTCGAGATTCCTATGTGGAAGTGGGAACACATATCCATAGATTTCATAACTAAACTACCCCGACCTCTTGTGGACATGATAGCATATGGGTGATCGTTGACCAATTGACCAAATCGGCGCATTTTATACCCATACGTGACACTTACAAGACATCAAGGTTGGCTCGTATATACGTTGATGAAATTATTAGTCGTCATGGGGTACCTCTGCACATCATATCCGACCGAAATGCTCGTTTTACTTCACACTTTTAGTCGTCTATGCAAGAACTCTTGGGTACTCAGTTGGGTCTAAGCACGGCTTACCATCCTCAAACTGATGGTCAAACCGAGCGAACCATCCAAACCTTAGAGGATTTGCTACGTCTTTGTGTCCTTGACTTTGGTGGTGATTGGGATACGCATATACCACTCGCGGAATTTTCGTATAACAATAGTTACTGCTCGAGTATCAAGATGGCACCGTTCGAAGCACTTTATGGTCGTAAATGTCGTTCATCGATCTGCTGGACCGACGTTGGTGAAAACTTCATCACTGATCCTGAGCTCCTACAAGAAACGGCCGATAAAGTCTCTATAATTCGCAAGAACCTTAAAGTGGCAAGAAGTCGACAAAAGAGCTATGCCGACAAGCGACGTAAGCCATTGGAATTCCAAGTTGGGGAGATGGTGGTTCTTAAGGTTTCACTGTGGAAAGGTGTTGTTCGCTTTGGAAAGAAGGGTAAACTGGCTCCGAGATTTGTAGGACCTTTCAAAATCTTGAAAAGGATTGGGAAAGTGGCTTATAAACTGGAACTACCTTCCGACCTTAGTGGAGTTCATCCTGTGTTCCACGTCTCAAATTTGAGAAAGTGCTTGGCTAACGAAAATCTGCATGTTCCGTTGGAAGACATCCAGATCGACGAGTCATTGCATTTTGTTGAGAAACCTGTTGAGATTTCGGATCACATTACGAAGAAACTAGAACCACAACCACCCCAATTGTCAAGGTTCGTTGGAAGAATAAACATGACGCTGAATTTACTTGGGAACGTGAGGAGCACATGAAGAAAAAATACCCGTTTTTATTCGTATAGTTTCGTTCTTAATTTCGGGATGAAATTCTTTAAGTTGGGGAGACTGTAACATCTCGTATTTTTGTTAACTAAAAGTTAATATCGTTTATCCTTATAAGGGCCATTGTTGTCAATCTTGAAATTCATGGGTTATTTATGCATATTCCTTAGTTGTCATTAAATTTTAATATATGAAAGTTAATAAATAAAATATTAAAACGAACGATAATAATAATAATAATAATAATAATAATAATAATAATAATAATAATAATAATAATAATAGTAATAATAATAAGTTATAATAATAATAATAATACTAATAATAAGTTATAATAATAATACTAATACTAATACTAATAATAATAATAATAATAATAATAATATAATAATAATAATAATAATAATAACAATAATAATAATAATTATAACTAAAATACTAATAGTATAAACAATAACAATTAATAACTTATAAAAGTTTTTAATAAAGAATAATGATTAAAACTTAAAGTTTATCTAAGTCAAGGGGGACGTTTTGTTAATTTTGAAACTTAAGATAAGAGTTTAAAGCATAAAATGATACAAAATAAACTAGAGGGACCATTTGTGTAATTATTAAAAACTCAACCCAATGAACCTTTCTCTCTCCCCGATCTTCCGGCCGGCAAAGCTCCGGCGCGTCGCCGGCAAGGTCCAAGACACACTAAATTGCGTAAAAAGGAACCCCAAACGCTCCTAACCGGTTCGTGGAGACGATTCGAACATAATTATAAACTTAAATTGTGTTTAAACACCAGTTACAAACCTCAATCGAATGAGTAACCGATATCTTTAATCATAGAATCGTTCGGACATTAAACTTCAATAATAATCCGATTAAATGAACCCAAACGATCGATTATCTATCCCTAATCGTACACTATCTCCAATTTCACCTGAAACACACACAATTATCGAGTTCAATCACCACAATCACCACGACCTGTAACCCAGTCGAAGGCCCCGATCCGAGCCTTCTAAACTTCAATTGATAAAGGCCGTTGAGTCTACAACATACTCCGAAGCTTCACCCAAAATTAATTTGGATATCATCACCTTTTACGTATCAAACAAGTCCAAGTTTTGGTCGCGGCTGTTACATCATCTTCATCATCATTCTTAAACAAAATCGGGTAGGTTAAGCACACATTTACATTCGGTTAAGCATGGGGAACAAAAGCCCCATGGTTAATTTGATCAAGAACATCAAATTGATGTTCAATTTGATTCACAAACATTCTAGGGTTCTTGGGATTTGGGAGTAACTGGTTAATCTCGTTTTTAAAATTCTGAAACCAAGTATTAACGCGGCCAAGGCCCTGGTTTATTGGTTTCACACTCACATTCTATAGTTGAGGTCCCAGGTTCGAGCCCAGTGACCTCCACTATTTTTTTAGGGCTTTTTCAACCTTTAAAAAAATATAAAATATTTTTGAAAATTATTAAGATCAGCTTTTGTAAACTTATTTATTTTTAAAATCACATAATTAATTTCTATAAATTAATTTCTTTAAATACTTTAATATTTTTATAAAACAAAGATTATATCTGGTTTATTTTTATAAAAATAGACTTTAAATAATGATATAAATCACTAAAATTATTATTGGTTCAAACATTACTGTTTAAATCATAATTTTTATAAATAAATATAAAATGTATTTACACTTTAAGTTTGTCAATTATTATAAATGATTTAAAATTTATTTCTTGATGATAAACTACTTAATAGTATAATTCTCTTTATTAGATTAAAATAAAAGTGTTTTTATTATTAACATTTAATAATCAAAAACCCAAATTTCCCTTGACACCCTAGATCATGTTTAAACGTTAATTTTATTATTAAACTTAAACTTGTAATATATATACGTTTAGGGATCTTGTAAAGGAACTCGTTGGGACGTCGTTTAATTCATATTATCATCTTATACACTTATACATCATGTGAGTTTCCTTGCCTCTTTTTTATATTTTTCACACTATTTTGGGGTGAAACATGATACTTATTCAACATACACTTGTAAACGTTTAAACTTGTAAAGCACTTGCAAATCATCTTTACATTTTGTCATGATTATTTGTTTGTTGTAAGTGTTATATGAGATACATATTTTGTTTGCAATCATTAACTATTGCTAGCCTAGCGACGTCTTAGATCTTTGGGCCTGACAAGCCTATTTGGTGCTAAAGCCGATGTATTGTCGGCTCCTGATGACGTTTGCTTGTTCATCATGGGAACCAAATACACTTAGCCAATCTTATATACTTGTAATCAAGTCGAGGTTTGGTTGTAACGATATGTGTTCTATAAACTTGCTAACTCATAACCTATGACATGAATTGCTACTTGTAACCTTGATATATTATGTATGAAAACCTTAGAAACTCACTAACTTTTTAGTTGACCTTTTATTTTTATCATGTTTCAGGTAATGCCCAAGTTTAAAGTGAACAAATGAAGCTTGCAATAAACTAGGATTTGGACCTAGTTAAATGAATAAAATGACTATGTTATGTTTTGCTTAGTTTGGGAATTATTTCATGTTTGAGACTTATGATTCTACTTCTTTTGAAACTTATAATTCTAATATTTACATTTAAATATAGCGTTATGTGGCTGTGAACAATCTTAACCCTCACATCTCGACGATTCCGCCGTCAAGGTTGGGGTGTGACAGTTCGCCAGTCTTACCTTAGCAAAATCATCCTTTTTTAGATTCTGCAATGCTTCGCTACTGTGGGTAGCATGAAACGAAGCTCCCGAATCCATGACCCAGGAATCCACACTGCTCTCTACGCTACAAATTAAAGCATCATCATCAGAGTAGTCTGCTCCGGTGTTAACTTCTTTTTGATCATTCGGACACTGATTCATGAAGTGTCCCACCTGTTTACAGTTCCAACATGTCACATCATTCCGAGCCCTAGACTGACTTCTTTTTCTGTTCTTGCTCCCACTACCTCTGTTATTCTTTCTTCCTCTGCCAACATTCAGCAATTCACTTGATGATTCACCTGAATTTCTTCTTCTGACATCTTCGCCCATAATGATATCCCGAATCCCTTTTAGTGAACGCGCTGGTGGAAGTAGTAATCGTTGTAACAGTACCAGCCCAGTTATCAGGAAATGATGATAACAGTAGTAGAGCCTGAACCTCATCCTCGAATTTGATGCCAACTAACCCAAATCTTGACAAAATAGAGTTCAAGTTGTTGATGTGCATTAAAACTGAACTTCCCTCTTTCATCTTTGTATTAACCAGCTCTCGAATCAAGAAAACTTTATTTGTTGCCGAAGGCTTCTCGTACATATTAGATAACGCATCCATGATACCTTTCGCTGTAGTTTCCTTCAGAATGTTGAACGCAACATCCTTTGTCAGCGACAACCTAATAACTGCCTTGGCCTTTTTATCTAAAGTTTCCCACTCAGTTGCTTCCATCTTTTCTAGTTTATCACCCAAAACAACATCCAAGTCTTTCTGAACAAGCAAATCCTCCATTTGCATTTTCCACCAACCAAAGTCGTTTCCATTAAACTTCTCAATCTGAAGTTTTCCGCTCTCAGCCATTATCTCAAACTACAATCTGTTTACTAATCAAGTCAAGACTGAAAGTAGTGCCAAACACAACTGTGGCCGGCTGCCTGAACTTGAGTGTTGTTCTATTGAACACTAGCCTTTTTTTCCTCAGTCTTAAAAAAATAATAAACAAACGAGTTTAACAATGCGCTTGAAATTTCATGACTTTGAATCTTGGTAACTATATCAAGAATACTTGGATAAATAACTATCTCCCACTGATCTTTGCTACACTACCACAGATCTTGACAACCACACCAAGGTAAATACTAATACCAAAATCCGATTATTAAACCCGATAACCAATAATCAAAAATAAATAAACAAAGTATACCTTTTGTTCTTATCTTGGAATAATCAGTCAAACACAAGGTTGACTTTTTTTTTCGATGTTGTAAACGTGGGCAGGGTAGGGTGATGAATATGAAAACCGCGTCAACCAGGGGCAACGATGGACTGCCGGCGGCTAACCCTAAATTGCGTTTTCCTCTCGCGTTGTGTTTCCCGTGTGTAACGAACCGTAGCTCTGATACCACTTGTTAGGGATCCGGGTGTAGATCGACACACAAACACAACCAAACTGCGAGAGAAAATAATAACAAAGATGAACACGCGAGATTTAACGTGGTTCGGTCGATGTGACCTACGTCCACGGGCTGCAACCAGGATAATACTTTTATTACTTTCTGCCTCACTCATGAGGAATTACAAATACAATGATACAATATAAATAGAGAAAATTAGGTTTTACAACTTAAACCCCAAGAAAACCCTAATGGGCTTAAATTAAATAAAAACAAGCCAGGTTTTTAATTTAATTAATCTGCCATTAAGTTGTTTTTTAACCCGAGCCCAAATCACGACTCCACAAACCCAACATACTTCGTAGGCTTCGTATGAAAAATGAAACTTTGTATAGTAACCAGCACATATGTATATATGTGTGTGTATCATTTCGCATCATCGTATAGCACATCATATAATTTTCACTTTTAATCTTTTGTTTGAGGATTATAATAAAAGGTGTTTCATTATCACACAATAAATCACACTTAAGAATAAGAATCAACATAGAAGAAATCATTTTTCGCAATAAACAATAAGTGATTAACAATGTCTATGGTTTACATGTGACAAACAATTGTTTCCATGAGATCCATAACTATGTCGTATAATGCATATTGATAGTCATACCCAAACAAAAACTAAGGCATATCAACTTGAAACCCGTCGCAATAATTGAAACTTTGATCCATCAAGTCGCTAACATTGTGGTTCACAAATTTGTCGCACATGAAAAAAATATTGAATTCATAAATTACGCTATATTTTTGTTTGAACTTGATCAATTTGTCCATAAGGCTTTACATGTTTCTTGATTACGGTTTTTTATTACGATTTTGATGCCTAGATTTTACTATGTTTTTGGGTTGACACCAACTTTCACCGGAGGTTCGACCTTCACCGGTGGTGGATCTGGCCAGAGTAGTAGGCGGTCGGTGTTCTAGAGAAGATGACGATGGTGGTTGGATACAGTCTCTTTGAAGTGATGGACGCAGGAGAAAATAGTATTATTAATATTTAATGGTAAGGGTAAAATAATGAATTATTATAAAAATTTAATTATATATATTCATCAGTCTTAATTAAAAATCAAATGCCTTACAGTGAAGTTTATGTTGATAACTAAGCTCGTAATTTCTCAGACCTAGGATCAAAATTACGATACTATCCATGTAATACTTCGTAAAAATCAAGTAGTATAAACATTTCTACCTTAAAAATAAAGTTTTTTTTTTATATTTTGCAATTATGTGTAAGAAAAATAATAAGAATTTGTTCTTTGCACATATAATGACTAAAATATTAGATAAATATATTCTATAACTGTTGGATGTTGCTATATATACATATGCCCCCCAATACTTTTCTAAAAGAATAACATCTATTTTTAATATAAATGCTTTTAATCGTTTTTTAAATATGTCCTTCAAATTGAATCGATATGATCTAAGCTTAATAAAATAATTTCTAAGTTTAATGAAATAAATAAATTTATGTGCTAAAATACAGTAACTTACTTTAAATCTTTAATCATTAACTGAGTTTCATATATTAACAAAAAAAAGTTATATTGTATTTTGGCTTTGACGATTTACCTTTTAAATTATTTACGGTTCATTATTTTTCTTGCTTCACAGTTCACACTTATTTTTTCATATCTATAATATTTGGTGTGCTAGTAGTTTAATGTAGCATATAATATGTAATACCGAAGTTAAATAACCGAAATTAGAGATATTGTTTTAAAATTCAAACAGTAGATTAATATATTTAATTTGAATGTAAAAATATAATACGAAAGTTTTAAAACCAATTAGTTTACAAGGGGAAAGTATAATAACTTTTAAAATTAATATTTAGAGGGTGAGTATGACAAGTTTTATAAAATGAAAATTCACACATTCATTTAATTTAGAATTAAATTTGTTTTACGTCCCTGAGTTTTCATAAAATTTTTATTTGAATCTAAAAGTTTAAAATGATGCTATTTGCATCCAAAGGTTTCACTAAAATTGTCATTTGAATCCATTTGAATCCATTTGGCTACAACTACCTAACACGGTTAACTTTTTCCGTTAAGTTTCCAGCATTAGAGTTATTTAATTTAAAAAATTATAAAATAAAAAAAACAACTCACGTGAGGGTTTTTATATGTTTAACCTCTTTTGATAATTGTGACTCTATAGTCGTATTTTATTATTTTGTCTAGTTAATGTATTTTGGTTTACTAATCGTATTACTTTTTCTGTTTTATTAATTAAACATAGATTTCTTTGGTTTAAAGCTTAACTATGTATACAATTTTTAATGTTTTAAGATTATTATTCATGGGCAGTTAATGTTATTTTATAAATTGTTTTCATACTTTTTATGATAATTTGTCTTTTATGGTTATAATTCAAATAATTTATATTATATGACTTGTTTGATTATATATATATATATATATATATATATATATATATATATATATATATATATATATATATATATATATATATATATATATATATATATTTGTTTTGTATGTTTTATAAAGTTAGAAATGAATTACTTTTAGTTAGTTATACTTATAGTTTATTTTATAATATGATGTCCAGAGATACCTTTTTTTATTAGATGAAAGAAATGCTGACCATCGTTCTTGGTAAATTAAAATCGCAATGGTGATTATCAAATAAGACTGAACGCTTAAAACTTATCACGTAGAGCTGATTTTTTATTTTGTATTTGTTTTGACTAAAATACCTTTAATTTAGGAAACTTAACGGAAAAACTTAACGGCATTAATTAGGAGTAGTTATGTGGATTCAAATGACAATTTTGTGAAACTTTTGGATGCAAATGATAAAATTTAAACTTTTGCATTCAAATGGTAATTTATATGAAACCGCATGGACGTAAATGCATTTAACTCTTTAATTTATTTCATAGTTTATCATTAAACTATAATTCCTTAGTGGGTGGGGGTGTCCACGCCAGAAGGCCGCGGCAGAGCCGGCGCCGGCGTCGCGCGACAACACTGTCGCAGGCCCCCAACGCCGCAAGTTTTCTCTGTATCACGTCGTTCATACGTCGAGCCACATCACCAAAATCCCAATCTTTTTTACCGTTCCAACGGTCCAAGTTTTGACTGTTACCCACTCACCCCCCCCCCCCCCCTAACGACTATATGTCAACTAAAAAAATTACATTATAAATACGAACAAAGAGAACGAGAAGCGCTTCGCATGAAAGTAACCAAATCTAAATTGGTCTTACTCGACTTATAACGAGAGACGTTTCCTACCGAAACGCTAGACCAAGACATGAAAATTTTGTTTAAACCGCATGACGATGTTCTCGAGCCAATGTTGAAGAATGTTTTGAACGCAATTGTCAAATTGCCCAGATACGTGGTTGAGAGTTTAACTTGTAGGTTTTTAATTTTAATATTATATTATTTGAATATTTTAACTTTTAGTTTTTCATGTTTTTAATGTACTTTTTAATTCTAATTTGTTATTCATTTATATCAATGAAGTAATTTCTTAATTAAAATAAATATATGTGATGTAATAATATGATGTGGGGTTTGACAAGCATAAGTGACCGAGTGAGGTGTATGCATAACCTAAGCTTTCAATAAAACGAAAATTCACACACTCGTTTAATTTATTTTATAGTTTATTATTAAACTTTAACCTTTAAGGAAGGTGAGGACGCCCACGCTAAAAGACCGCAGTGAGGGCCGGCGACACACAGCTATATAGTGTGGTGTGAGCACCTTCCAATCTCTAGAAAAGAAATAATATTTGTAACACATGACGATATCAAGAGGTTAATTTCCTTGGCTGCAATTAACCCTTAAATCCTTATATAATAATAATATCAAAATATGAATAAAAATCTCAAAAGATATGTTGACCAGTGCTTTATAAATTACAACCGTGGTTAAAGCTAATCACATCACAAGGCGCTCACAGTATTCAATTCTTCTAGAGAGAGAGAAACTCTTAACTCCCCCTATAAAACAACAATAAACCACTCTTCACTCTTCACTATCGAAACTCCGTGTGTGAGTCGCCGGAGATGATGGTGTTCGGTCATTCAGCCACCGGCGGAGGCTTTCTCGCCGGAAAACAACAGATTTTTCCGGTCGACTACGAGGCCGAAGTCTCCCAACGCCTCCTCGAAGCTTCCTCCTCCGGCGACCTCAAATCCGCCTTTGAATGCATCGACGATCCCTACCTCGACGTCAACTTCGTCGGCGCTGTTTCCGTGAACATTCGTATGGCCGAGGTTCATTGCACCGATGAATCGGAGAATGTGGTGCGATTCGAGTATCGTGAGTTTAAATCCGATGTTACTGCTTTGTTCGTTGCTGTACTTACCGGAGATGTGAAACTCGTTAGGAAATTGCTGGTATGAAATTTTGAAACTCTGTTTTATTGATTATTGTTTGATTTAGCTCCGGAATTTACGTTTTTTAATCAGATCATTGCGTTTAAACAGTTTTTGAACTCCGCATTAAATGCTCCTGAATAATTAATTATTTGATTTGAATAATAATTTGATGAAACTTATGATAATCATGTACAGTTTATAAACCGTATATCGTGATATTACATCTCGCGTTAGTAGCTTAGTATATGTAGAACAATTACAGTTATGTCGATTTGCTACAACTTGTGGAGAACAATGCCTGCAGTAACTTTCTGGTTTCATTTGATTTTTCGACTAGTATATGCTAGTGTTATGAACTTGAGATGATGTTGTTGTATTAGTTCAAAGTTCTAGCGTGTATGCATTTTCAGTGAGTAATTAGTCCAAGTAAATTGATACAGTCGTGTATAAATTGTTTTTTCGTAACTTATGGTGGTGTAAGGCTTTAAGCTTCATGGTAATGGTTTGAAAATATACTAAAATGAGAAGAACATACAAAATATTATGTGGTATATTGTCATGGAATTCATCATTTTTTGGATGACTGTGAAAGTAGGAATGTTCCATCAGCAGTTTAGCACACATCTCTTCAGGAATAAGTTCAGAAAACCACTTGCAGAAAGGAATATTACACAGTATATTGACTAACTTAGTATATTTATCATTTTCACTTCCAAATAATCATAACTTTTAACGCAAATCAAGGCTTATATTTGATGTTTCACCCAGAGTTCAGAGAAAGACCTAGATCTGGTTTAATTTCTTGGCTAACTGTACAATGAGTTTACGTGTGTTCACAAGATCTATTTTGTTCACGAAAATACATGTGATTTGTGACCTTGAACACAAATAAATGAACTACATTTATGTGTATTACATTGAGTCCCATTCTATGCTGTCTCTACTCCCATTCTATGATGTCTTCCCACATCAGTAATCCGGACAGGATATCAATATATTATCAATCAACTGCTGATCTGGGTTTATAAAATATAATAAAAAGAATACTATGCTCCTAAGTGACAAATTGGTTTTTATTTGTCCATTTTGCAAAATGACAACTTTTTTTTGTTGCTGTTTTGGTAAATGATCAGAGCCGTGGGGCGGATGTGAATCAGAAACTATTTAGAGGCTTTTCAATGACAGCAGCTGTACGGGAGGGCCATCTTGAGATCTTTGAGATCTTACTCAAAGCTGGTGCCTCTCAACCGTCTTGCGAGGAAGCTCTATTAGAGGCCAGCTGTCATGGGCGAGGTGGCAATTTTATCGAGTTGCTAATGGCTTCTGATCTGATAAGGCCCCATATTGCTGTGCATGCTCTTGTTAATGCATGCTGCAGAGGATTTATCGACGTGGTTGATGTTCTCTTGAAGGTAAACATCAACTTGCATGTCGGTTGTTTATTAATGTAATCAAGATTTAACATTCTATGATCTTGATTTGTAATGACAGTGTGGTGTGGACATTAATGCATCTGCTAGAGTGCTGCTTTGCTCATCAAAGCCTTCACTCCACACAAATATGAACTGCACACCCCTTGTGGCTGCAGTGGTTAGCAGACAGATTGCTGTTGTTCGTCTGTTGTTGCAGGTAACCTTTCAATCCAATTCTGATTATTAAATAATACAGAATCTACCGCCTTGATTGCTTGATTATTGGGTCTGGGGTCTTATCACTTATATCATATTGGATTTATGCCTTAATAATTCATATAATACCATTAACTTCTATTTGGATTATTGAGAAAATGGAGTCCAAGTTAACCCCACTGTTAGATACAACTTCTTTTGACATTATTTTTCAAAGATTCTAGGGGGGCCTTTACTATCTTTCTTACAACAACTGTTGAACAGCTGGACTTTTGTATCCATTGATATTTATGTGATACTTGCATCATCATGGTTCACCAAACATCACCAAAAATTCAGAAACTACATTTGTCCACTAGTTGGTCACTTGGTTGTTGGTATTCAAAGGTGTGTAATTAATGAATAATACATCTTATCCTATACCACAATTGATCTTATTCTACTTCACTACAATAAAACATGTCACCCACGTCCCTACTAAATCCGTCAGGGTTATTCTTAAAATATATTTACTCAAATATGTCCCTACAGAAGATGAGCAAATACGGAACGTACAAACCATTTCCAGCTGGCATTGAATGGAACAATTGTGTATTGAGAATTTAATTTTAGGGCCCTATTATTTATTAGGCTTGGACAATTTTGATGAGTCGTCCTATGAATAGATCTGATTCAGGTTCTATTCTATAGTCAAACGAATAATATAATTAAAAATAGATTAGATAGAAATAGAGCTGGCAATATAACAGATAACCTGTTAGCACACCATTAAGTTTAACGGGATTGGGGTGAACGGATTCAGGTCATAAATGGGTCAACTTGTTTATGACACTGTTAAAAACTTGTTTATTATGACAGCACAACCTGTTTAAATAATCGTGTTGAATGGATTAAGAGGTCGACGCGACACATTAAGGACCTCTTAATAAAAAATAATTAGTTTTATGATTTTATAAATACTTAAATATTTATGGAATTGATTAAAAATTCTTATAATTTGTCTTAAACAGGTTGTCTTGTGTCATTCGCCTTATTGAATTGGTTAAAAATTTAATGGTGTTAAACATGTGGTGTCGTTTAATGTTACCTACTTATTAAACACGCCATATTAGTGTTTAAGTAAACAACATAGTTAGTTAAACCTGTGTTGTGCGGGTGGGTTCAATAAAGCATGTTAAGCGTGTCATGTCAAACACAGCTTGTTTTTTGCTCTAAACACAATACGTGTTAAATGGGTAAAACACAATTTCTGGCTATAAACAGAGGTGTGTTAAATGGGTCAAGATCACTGAAACTCAACTTTTATGCACATTATGGAGTTATATCATTTTAATGTATGGTTCTTAATAGTTAATACTAATTAATTATAAAAAATAAAATCATAACGAAAACTATTGTGGGATTAGTCCAACTTGACCCATACAAGAAACTTGTCATTTGACCGGTCCAATAATCCATGTTTGTCTATTTCTGCCATATGCATGGACCTAACAACCCATGTTTTTATTATTTTTCCAGGCAGGTGCGAATGTCAACATCAAGGTCCCATTAGGAGCATGGTCTTGGGACCCATCTTCAGGTGACGAATTTCGGGTCGGTGCTGGACTATCAGAACACTATCCGATTACTTGGTGTGCAGTTGAGTACTTTGAAGCCAGTGGTTCCATATTGCAGATGTTACTACACCACATCTCCCTTCACATGTGTCACAATGCTAGAACTCTCCTACATCATGCCATACTTTGCGGTAACACGGGAGCCGTCAATACACTGCTAAAATGTGGGTCCAACATAGAATACCCAATAATCACACAAAAAGATGAAACCCGAGCAATACACTTGGCTGCACGCCTTGGGTTTCCATCGGTCCTTCAGCTGTTAATAGACTCCGGGTGTGATATTAACTCAAGAACCAAACACAGTGGTTATACCGCTCAAATGATATGTGCCAAGTTTAAACGGGAAGAGTGTCTCCGAGTGTTGACTGCAGCCGGTGCTGACCTCGGTTTGACCAACTTGACCGATCAATCCACCCAGTCTATTGCAAAATCGAATCAATGGTCTCTTAGCTTTCAACAAGCAGTGTTGGACGTCATTAGATCAGGGACGGTACCCACTTCTAGTAACAAGACCGTGTTTTCGCCTTTGATGTTTGTAGCTGATTCAGGAGATGTTCAAGCTTTAGAAGCGTTGATTTCTCGAGACGATGTTAACCTCGATGAACAAGACGAAAAGGGTTTTTCAGCGGTTATGGTGACTGCAATGAAAGGTTATATAGAAGCCTTTAGGCTTCTTGTTTATGCAGGATGTGACGTAAAGCTTACTAATAAAGCTGGTGAGACCGCAATTTCTCTAGCGAAAATGAACGAGAATTCAGATATGTTTGAGAAAGTAATGATCGAGTTTACACTTGAGAAAGGTAGCCAAAATGCCAGAGGTTTTTATCCCCTGCATTATGCTGCACGTCATGGAGATATGCATGCGGTCAAACTATTAATCAGTAGAGGATATGAGGTAAACATTCCCGACGGGGATGGATACACACCCCTCATGTTAGCAGCAAGGGAAAACAAAGGACAAATGTGTCAACTACTGATCTCGTGCGGGTCGGTTTGTGGTTTCAAAAATTCGAAAGGCGAAACCGCACTCTCGCTTGCAAGAAAACACACAGAGAACACCGCTGAGTGTGTGATATTAGACGAGCTCGCTAGAGTGCTAGTTCTTCGTGGGGAGAACGTGTTGAAACATACAAAGGGAGGAAAAGGTGGTTCACATAGGAAAGATTTGAAAATGTTGAGTGACGGGGTTTTAAAATGGGGGAATTCGAGTAGTAGAAACGTGGTTTGTCGCGATGCTGAGGTTGGACCGAGTGTCAGTTTTGTGAGGTGTCAGAGGAAGAAGGGTGATGGCGACATGGCAGGGGTTTTCCGGGTGGTGACGATGAAGAGCAAAGAGGTGCATTTTGTTTGTGATGGTGGGTTGGAAACGGCGGAGTTGTGGGTTAGGGGGATAAAGCTTGTGACAAGAGAAGCCATAAGTGGTCAATCACAGATGAAAAAATGACTAGTGGTAGCATTTGTTTCTCTAAAGCTTTTGTATGTATAGATTTGTACCATGAAAGTATGAAATACTTCCTCTTGAAGTATTCTTTTTAATCAAATAAAAACAATTTTCCCATATATTGGAGTTGGACCGTTTGGGTGTATTTTGATACCGAAAGTTTGACTGTTCGTTTGGAAACCGAAGGTTTGAGATAAAAACAAAATCGAATCATTACGGACAAAAAAGTGCAGGTGGGTCACGCCAACCCAACCCAACCCGTTCAGAAAAGTTGCCCATTTTGACAGGACCCGTTTCAACCTAACGGCCACCTGTATGATAAATGACAAAATAAAAGAGCCCAAAACCAATTCCATACTTTGTAATATGATTAGTAATGCGGAACTTGAAATTTTACGAAAAATGAGTATTAAGAAACATACCAGCACCACTTGTATCAGGGAGCCAGTAGCATCTTGAACAGAACAAATACTTGCATATGCTTCATCTTTACGACCAAAATCAAAGTACATAGTTGCAGAACAACACGCAGAAAGCCCCGGTCCATAAATATATAAGCTGACAGAAATCACAACAAAGCGGAACAAATAACACAAACCTTAAATGTTGTACCAACAACCTACAACTCTTTAGCATTTATAAAAAAGATTAAAGACCAAGATTCTAGTCACTTGAAGACCCATCATCATCATTTTCATGTTGTGCTACCACTTTCTCAATAAACCTTCGCCTCACTCCTTCAATAACAGCTTCTCTAGAAGCTTCACCTTCACTCTGTCCATCGTTAAGCACAGGATCTGACTGGCACAGAACCAGAGCAACGCCTACATATAAATAAATGAAAGCGGCAAAAAAGACGAATTAGCAATCTGAAGATTATAATAATCTAACAGAAAATGTACCTTCAGGCGTGCATCTGCGACCAAAAGTATGTAAACCTACATAATTTGCCTTCACAGCACCATTGTTATAAACCAATACAGTGGGGAGATTACGATCTGGGTAATTAGGAATGCAATCAGTTGATATAATTTTAACAAATTTTGTTGCTGGATACATTGTTGCCAGTTCTTCCAGACATTGCATTAGCACGCCACACTCAGGGTACCTATTTAAAAACAACTGCCGATTAGTCAATTGCTAATAACAACTAACAAACAAGATAAACCAAATTAAGTAGAGCACGAGAACATTAGTTGCAATTACCCATCTTTGTATAAAATAACCACCACCCACACATCTCTGGGGGCTTGTGACACCTCACGCACAAAATCCGATCCAGAAATGGGTATGATTGACCCAAACTTCGCAACTTTCACTATTTTCTTCATCTCTGCTAACCTCTTTCTCCTTCAAGAAGAGCGATGAAATATAAGAACAGATATATTAAAGCTAAAATACAATACTTCACTTGTTCAAACTACACACTCCATTTTTTAGATTTGACCTAATGGGCCTGTGTTGTCAAACCACGCAATTCAGGGGCATATTATCAAAATTGCACATCTAAGTTTCTACCGGAGGATCTAACATAGTAACATACTATTGATACACATAAAACTTGGTATTTGGAATCTACTTCAATTGTTCAAACTACGCACTCCATTATTAAAATTAGACCTAAATAATTGATTTTCGCCTAACAGGCCTTTATTAATCAAACCACATAATTCAGGGGCATATCATCAGAATTGCACATCTAAGTATCTACCGGAGAATCAAACATTGTAACATACTACTGAAATACAAAAAATTCAGTGTATAGACTCTAGAATAGCATGACTTTTAAGCACCTGTATTCTTGGAGGAATCGATCGTCATCTAGATCATCTTCAAGATCTTCAAGTTGTTCTTCAGTCTTTTCATCGATCCAATTCTTGTCTTTAGGCTTGGAATCTTCATCTTCAGCAGGAGTAAATGGCTCAGGCTTGAATGCAGGGGGTTTGGGAGGCAAATTTCCAAGTTTTCTTTGAATATCATCCCATTGAGTTGATGAACCTTCAACATCTTTATATACAAAGTGATAGTCTGCCATTATCGTACACTATTGATCTTTGTTTACAGATATTTCTTCTTCTACCTTCAGGAAGTTGATATCTGACAGGCAATTATATAAATCTAGTTATGGAGAAAAAATAGTTTATTAAACTAATTCAAGGTGTCCAGGAAGCCAAGAAATCTCTTTGGCATTTGACATTAGAACACTCTACCAAATTATGCAATCCTTTTAGGAGGTGTTAGTGAGTGCATATATTATTAGTGTATGGCTTATGAGCAGAAGCTAAAAAGCAGCTGTAAGAATATGCACTTCAGGAAAGTGTTTGGATTATTTATATGTAACATATAACAATCTGTTTTACTAATATTTGAGCTACTACATTAACACAAAGTATTACTTGATAAGGGTTTATAAAATTGGTGAATAATTCAAATAATTATACTGTTACCTATGCAGGTGAGTGAGTTAACGTTTCGCATGAGACTGTTCTTAATCTGATGTGCATCCATTTGCAAAATATCATTCATTGTTAAGAGATATAATATAGTTGGTTAATGGTGGTTTGCTGGCTAAACTTAGTTAACTGGTTAATTAGTGATTGGTCCTTTGATTGTATGAATTAGTACAAATTATAAACACCTAGTTAGGGTTTTGTAGCAACTTGTAATGTATAAAAACAATCACAACATACATAGAATTCTTTCTCAAGATTCGTGTTCTTGAATTCAATATAGATATTGGTTTATACACAGTTTCCAGTTAACTTCACACAATCAGATAACATGAAACACTTAAAATCGTTCTATCAACAACTCATCGTAACATGAACTGTCAAACGATCAGGATACATAAATTATGAATCCACTGTATTAGCACATGAAATTAACATAATTAAAAAGCTACATACACGCTAATATCAGCCCAATGTTACGATTTTAAGCATCAATTGATTGTTTTTACTGCTGATTATCGTGCTCAATTGTCAGAAAAAAACACAGAAGAAATGCGAGAATTCAAACATCTTGAGGGATGAAATTTATAGATGAACACATGAAAGTGAGAGGATAGAAGCACCTGTGATCGATGAGAGAATATTATCGAAGGGAGGATAAAACTTTGATCCGATCTGTGCCCCTTTTGGATTACGATGTGAGAAAAGAACGAGAGATGTGTTACTTCATGTTATATTATTACTCAGAGGGCACTAATGGGTTAAATTTTTTTTTAGGGTTTACGATTTATCACACGATCTATTAACACGACACAACATAACAACATGAACTTAATAGGTTTTGTGTTATTAACAGATCAATATGTTAAAGACATGATAAAAATCATGTCTTAACAGATCAAACACATATTAATCTGTTAACGCATATGTTAATATATGTTTATATTTTTAGCTTATTAAAATAATTAATATATATGTATGATATATGTCATTATTTTCAGTGTTCAATTTAAAAACCTTATCACTTGCCCAACCGCTTCAATCGAATACGACTATCACATTACCACTGACCGAGTCTTCGGCCTCTGCCTGAACCTTCTTCGTACTCTGTCTATTACCTCTTTAAACTAGGTTATCGGTTAAAATAAACTTTTTTATTGACTTTTGTTTCAAATATGTCAAGGATTATCATGTTAAAGATTATGTTATATTCGGGATTTTGATGGACTTCAGACAATTTTTGTTTCACTAAACGTGTGATTTTTATCGTGTCTCTTAACAGGTCTTATCGTGTAACCTGTTTCTAAACAGGTTCGTGTTCGTGGCTGGAGAAGAAGACACGATTATTTATCGTGTCGTGTTCATGTCAGCACTTATTGTGTTTGTGTCTTATCGTGTCGTGTCTGATTTGTTACGCCAGACTTAGGTTTTTTTCTCGAAACATGTTTTGGTTTAAACCGGTTCGGTTTGAAATAGAAAAGGTCACGCTTCATGTTTGGAACAAGTTTTAGAAAAGAGAAATTGAAACCGGTTTGGGTAGCGTAAAAATTGATTCTATTTTAAATTACAAATAAAACTATTCAAATATTATAAAGTTTTATAACTAAATATATAAATCAACATAAGCAAAATCTTTAAAAAAAGAGTTCATTGCTTATTTATTGATTCTTTTTAGAAATTACAACAAAAGAGACTACAATATCATAAAATATATATTATTGAAGTTGTTTGGATGTTTACTAGTCGTCATTGTTGTTTGTATGTATTCGTGGCCGAAGTTGTTTCATTGTTCTTCTTTGTAATAGTTCTTGTGTGGTATTATTCCCGATGCTATTTCTTCCTTGAGTATTTTTTTGTTTGACCCTCGTATTTCGCCTTCCAAGTGGTGAGGTATTTTGTATATGTTCGATGTTATCTAAATAATCCTTCAAGTAAATGACACTTTGATGAATGTTTAGGGTAGTTTTGTTCTTCTGTGAGATGTTATACTGCCATTAACATAAAGAAAAAGAAAACAACAGGAAAAAAAACAAATCATGAAGTCGTCATAGAAGCTGATGGTCAGTAAACTACAGGTCAAAACGGGTAAAACCAAATATTGAGTTTTCTTTTTTACCACAAAGCTAAAATATCAAAATTTTTCAAAATCTTTATATCAAAATGTGTTAAAGATTTGTTCTTGATACCTTTGGGGCTCACTTCTTGGCCACTATACCTTTTTTATAGTCTCATTTCTTAAGTGTTACATAGTTAAATTGTTGCGTTTTCACATTGGCTATCCAACATGGATGCTCCCACATTTGTCATCAACTCATATATTAAATATATATATAGGTGTTGATCCATTTATCTTTTACGTACAAACGTATTTTGTAAAGTTGTATTAAATCTTAATATTTCATTTTGTGTATAATTTGGGTCTTTGTTGATTAATCCCTCATCGTGGGAAATGCTTTAAAGTAAAGAATTGTTCATCCCTGCTACATTTATGGTTGGCTTCAATGCTTCGGTACAAGTAATAACATGAAACATTTCATTAAAATGAGTACGGATTTTTCTTTTGTTGGATGTATCATGTTGTAAAACATGTGATCTCTCGTTAGATACTTATAATCCTAACTGTTTTTGGTAACGAATGCACTAACATGACACTTTTCCACTTTGAACCATGCAAATTGAACCTAGTGATATTATTGGGTTAATGATTATAAATGTTCATCGAGTTTCGTTAGGGATTACCAACTTACACAACGTTCTGGAAAGCTAGTATGAAGCAACGTACTAACCACATTAAGTTGCTTGAAGTATGTAATAATCATCATTTTAACAACATATGACCATCAAATTCATAGTTACGTAAACTGATTTGCGCAAACAAACCCCAAAAGACATAACAAGTGACTTGAAAAATCATAACAAGCATCAAATACACAAGGAAATGAGTTTATAAATCTTTCATAACAAACCCTAACTTTTATATATTGGGAGGGATTAATTCTAACTCACTGAATGTTTATAGACACTCCCAACTTTGAGTTTATTTTACTGCAACGATCCCTTACTAACTGATAGTTAATACCGTTAGTTTTTTCATAGCATGGACTACTTATATGACCAAAACACTAAGCAGAAAGTTGAAATAGACTGTTAGGTCCGCAATCCGAAACTTTTGCACCTGAAACCCGTCAATCTTCATCTTCTGATCTGAACCACTTGACTTGTTAAAAGTATATTTCAAATGACGATTGATGCTAGACACTGAAAAAAGGACCTAATAGAGGTTGGGCGATGGTGGAGTTAATAAATGGCTCAAGCCTCAAAGTTAGCCTCATTTCATCAAAAAAACTAATGGGCGTTAACTCTCAGTTAGTAAGAGATTATTAAAGGAAAATAAGTTTAAAATTAGGAGTGTGTGTAAACATTTCCTGGGTTGTGATTAATCTCGACCGAAAAATAAAAGTTAGGATTATTAAAATCCAATAACCATTAGTTTAATACCATTATTTTACAAAAATGTAAGTTTATAATGAATGTTAACACACAAGGTCTTTCAACATAACCTCATAAGCTTCAATCTTAGCCAAAATGCATAAACACAACATTCATTGAAATAATAAAATACCATGACATTGACACAAATATGTCAAGTTCATAGAAATCGTTAAAATACTGACATTAATTCATCAGAAGTTAGCGTAATACAAGAGTTTTAGCTCGTAATGCAGTTTAATACAACACTATTGTTCAAATGATAGGCTAAAGCCAAGGAAATACAAAGATGCTCAAGAATGAGATCAAGAATAAAAGCTAACGTATGAAATAGAGTCTCAATCCTTATATCTTTAATGTTGTTTAAAGTGGACTTCAAGAGTGTTTGGGATCAATGGAAGTGTTTAATAAATAGCTTGGAAGCATAAATATGGTTCACATTCTCCCTCTCGTGTAAGTCTTCAAGAACACCAAGTCTCCATGGAACAGATGTTTACTATAGTGTGGTTGTGTAGGCAAAGGGGGTGTGGTCACGCCTAACAAGGGGGTGCGGGCACGCCTAGCAATGGCGTGACCACATGATAGTGACTTGAGCTTGTTTATTCTGAATTAGTTATTACATTTACAGTTGGTTAGGATTTGATCAAATAAGACAATCACTGAAAAGCCAACACTCAAATAGGCATGATAATGCCTCCTTAATGGTCACGTGATCTTATGAAGGCTTAGCATGCCTTTTGAAAGCAGTTTTTGTACTTCTTCTCTCGTTTTTTTCTTTGGTCTTTTTCATAAAACTTCACGAATCACCTTTAAGACCTGAGAACTTACAAAATGAATTAATAAATGTCTAGTCACATACTTGTTCACATGAAAAATGCCAAAAACGAGGATAAACATTTGTGGCAAATATGTATATGTTTAAGCACATCAGATGCCCAAACAATCTAAACATAAGCGTGTGCTTCATCATTTGGTACTAGGGATGTAAACGAATCGATCAAACATAAACAAGACTTTTTGTGTTCAACCATTATTTTTTAATCAAACAAACAAATGAATTTATGCACGATTTTTAAGAAAGTAAACGTTTTTGTGTTAGTTTTGTCCGTTAGTTATCCATCTAAAGGAATAGCTCAAGAACACAAATGAACATAAAAATACAAATAAACTTAACAAATGAAATATACAAACACCACTAAAAATAAACTAAGTAACACCAACTAAAAAATAGACTAAGTATATTCAAATAACAATAGGTTTTAAAACTAGAAAATAAAGTAGAATTTGAATTAATATTAGTAATAAATAAATTTGATTATATATTTAAATGGACCTAAATGAACGAAAATAAATGAAAGGATATAACGGAACATAAGAATGTTCATGACCATAAATAAACGAACCCAACATGTATTCATGTTCATATGTTTACCTTAACAAACAAGTGTTTGTTTATCTATTAATTGAATGAACAAAACGAATTCCCTACTACACAATTCACAAAATGATTCGTTAAATGTTTAGTTCGTTTCCAGGTTATTTTCACGCATCCAGATTCATCCAACATGTTGAAAGCAAACATAGATTTTCTAAATAAAAGAGGGTTATTTTCACGCATCCAGATTCATCCAACATATTGAAAGCAAACATAGATTTTCTAAATAAAAAAAGGGTTGATCGCAAATTCACCCTATACAAAAGGTTCTAAAATTAGAAAACTAATTAACTTTTAATTAATACCAGTGATAAATAAGTTTGAAGTATATAAATGGACATAAATGGATGAACATAAATGAAAGTATAAATCACATGTTACATCGATGGTAACGAATAAATGGGTATTTGTTGGATTAGATGAATAAAAACTTGTGTTCATTAATTAAATGAACGAATATAACCGAAGTTTTTCTGAATAGTTTACGTACGTTTTACTGAACAAACGTGAAACTGTCTAAATGTCGCAGGTTAAACTTACATCGATTTGTAAAACTTTGAATCCTTATTTTATTTCATTTTTAGGAACTTTTCATAATTTATTACAATCGCATCTAAGCGAGGTGCAATATATTTACATGAAAATAGCGTGGTTGTATCGTTTCTTGATTGAGCTTTTTCTAAGGCTCGTCTTTAAAGTGGTCGAATGATAACTCTTTTAAATCACGAACTCTATTATCTAGGGGTGTTAAAATAATAACCAAATCCAACAATCCAATCTGAAAATCCAAAAAATCCAAATAAAAGATATCCAAAAATTCGGATATTGATTTTCAAAATATCTTGATATTCGCATATCTAATTATCCGAAAACTTAAAAATATATTGTGTTATTCTGTTAATTGTGATGCGTTTTTTATTTTAGGTTGGGACTTATATTAATGTTAAAACGGGTTGGTTTTTTATATTATTTTTCTAATAGTATATATCTAATTATTGTAAAAACTAGAAATTAAAAGTAAAAATTGAAGTTCGTATTTTCGAATCACTATCCTTATACGTATTCGAAAGTTCGCATATCCGAATTTCGGGTATCTGAATTATCAGATACAAATAGTGATTTCTACTATTTTAGAATTCGAATATCCGAATTTCAAATATCTGAATTTGAACACCCTACTATTATCCTATACCAAACCATGTTCTACCATTTTGAAACACGTGTTTATATGATCTTTTGATGTTGAGTTTAAACTCATCTTAAAAGTGCTCCTTATGTTGTACATCAAACCTTTTTTTGACCACTTAACATTTCACATAATCAAAATGTTATCAAAATTTTTGGTTCTTAGTTGTAGGTACAATTGCAACAATGATTAATTTGCTTGAAGAAAATTGACAAGTATTTTTTAAAACTACCATAGAGCATTTTTTGTGTTTTGAAAGATTAAATAGAGTTTTTTAGAATTGTAATTAAAACTACACATCCAACATCTATATAATATTAACACATTGAGAAATATGTAAAAAAAACCAAAACATGGTCACGTAACAGTTATAAACAGCTATATAGCCTTTTCTAACGTTTGAAGTTGCCTCAAACGTTCAAACCGAATTCTAAACCGATTCTGCCAACCTGGTTTTTTCCAAACCGTTTCAAACAATAATAACCCAAGGTTTTAAATTGGGAGTTTAGTTTTAACCTAAATTGGTTTCAATATCGAGTTCGCGTCGATTTTTAATTGGGTTCAATTCAGAAAACAGTTTGGATGTGCGCCTCTATACCCCCGTAAACAAATCTTCTCTTTTACAAGATTGAGACTTGAGCTATAATATCAAACCTTCAACACAACACCAATTTAGATTATATAGATTAATGTGAGTGAAATCTTTTAAATGATTATAACCTGATAAAAACACTGAGATTTGATCTCACTGTGCCAATAACTAAATTGAATCGTCGTAGTACTTTATACTTAAAATTTATGCAAAAGTAATCTTTGATGAGATATTAAGATGATGTTGGAGTAAATTAAAAACTTGCAAGACAAAAGATCAATATAAAAAAGGAAGAAATGAGGTACCATCCGAGGGAAAAAATTGAAATAAGAGAAATCTAAGGCCTTGTTTGGTTCGCAGAATTCTCAGGAATTTGAATTAGAATTAGAAAATTTTTCATCCAAAATCATATTTGGTTAGTCAACGGATGGAACTGGAATTGGAAAATTTTCCCTTATTCATTGGTATTTACATTCATTCCACTTACCCATGGAATGTTTAATAATCCAATGGAATTTTCAAAATTAAAATTCCAATTTCACTCAAAATTGATCAACCAAACACGTTATCAATTTTAACAAGATTCCAATTCCAATTTCAATTCCTTTGCAAAACATTCTGCGAACCAAACGACCCCTAATAGTAGGAAATAGTATTGTTTGAACAATTCTCTTTCCCTGAATGAAACAACAATTGGGTCTGGATGCGCATTGACTCTGGTTAGAACTCTATACAACTATTCAAGCTCTTCAAATGGTGATAGGTAAAGCCTAAGGCATTCGGGATAGCATAATATTCTCATGGTCAGGATGAGAGATTCAGCTAAAGTTAAAGTTCATTGTTCTAAAACACTTTGTTAAAAACCCACTTTGGAGGCCTTCTCGAAGAGAGAAATCGTACCTGTTCAATCGTATGCATATTGTTAGGGATGCGACAAAGACAACCGACCATCTATCGACTTCACGCCCGTTTGTTTACTCGTTGCTCTTCAATTTTCAAGTGATGTAAAGTTTTATTTTCCAATTTTACTCCAGTCAACATATTCTCAATGCTTCAAAACAAATTAAATGTCTATTTCAATCGTCACACGAAGATAATACAAGCAAAAATGTTAACTCCTTGGTATACATGAAAGAGCAAGGAATGATAAAGCTTTCAACAAAAAGACAATTCCAATTCCATCTCTAACAATATGTAAAGACATCAAAACAAATGAATTCTTAGTGAAGAAAAGTATTGATAATTTCTCATTCCTATAATTGTATAACCTTAGTTTCATTGGTGTTAGCTTCAATGTAATCACTATGCATCTTTCTTGTACCTAACTTCTTGCTTTCTCCATTTTTCATAACTGAAAATTCCCCCTCTTAAACATATTTCTATAAGAGTAAACATTATAAAACTCAATGAATCTTTTTAATCTTTTTTCTTTCCAATTATGTTGGACCAATCAAAAAACACACAACATTAAATAACCTTAACCATTTTTTAATAACCGCCCAGACTGTCAACACACAATTGCAGCAATTCAATTGGTCTTTCATCTACCCCACGAGAACCCTAACAGCCTCACGAATCTCACGCGCCTTCTCACGCGCGTCACCGAACTAAAAAGAATTCAAATTTTCACAAGTGACACGCGTCCTAATAGCTGACAAAGAACCACTTCCCCACTTTTATTAAAAACAATTTAATAATAATATTAAAGCACATACGTGTCCTCTTTATCGTAAGTGTTTCAAGAAATTATACGCTGCTTTTACGTGGGTCCCATTTAATCTCTCCCAACCAATCATGTTCCATTATGCTTCTTGATCTAATTGACGTGTCCCAGTCACCGGCGACCAGTTTCCCACCCTCCTCTCTCTATAAACCACCATTCCCATCACCGGCTCCGTTTATCTCTGTTGTTGAAGAGTATGAATGGAGCCTGTGTGGGTGGTGGAAACACGCGGGTGAAAACTTCACCCGCCTGTAGAGATCCGAATGATAAGATAATAATTAACCAGATTATTTTAAGGTCCCTGTCACACCTCAACCTTGATGGCAGAAACGTCGAGGTGTGAGAGTTAAGATCGTTCATAGCCACATAACGCTATTAATAAACCAAATATAGTTTAAACATAAGTTCCATTTGTCACGTTACAAATATAAGTCTCAAAGGAAATAAAAGCATTACATAGAATGTAACAAATCATTCTAGTTTATTTATTAATCTAGGTCCATTCCTAGATGTGCAAGCTTCTTCAAAGTGTAGAAATCAAACTTGGGCGTTTCCTGAAACATGTTAAAAATAAAAGGTCAACATAAAAATGTTGGTGAGCATTCCATAGTTTTCAATACATAAGTATATAAAAGATGGCAATTCAAGTCATAAGTTAGTGAATAAAGTGATTAGGGATGCTATGAACAATGCAACAATCAAACCTTGACAATGTTTTACAAGTCCCAAACGTTAAAAGTATATACGATCAGCTAAGTGTACTTGGATCAACCAAGCAGGCTTGTCTTACCCATAGATCTATGACTTCGCTGGCCTAGCAATAGTTAATGATTGTACATATAACGCCATAACATGGTAACCACATAAGTTCAACTAACCACAACTTAACATGATGAATTGCCATAAAGTTTACAAGTCTCAAATAATTTACAAGTGCAAAGTATAAGTTAACATGTTTCACCCCAAAGTGTGAAATTAAACAAAAAGGGGGTATGGAATACTCACATGATCAAATGTATGTAAATGACGTTTAAAAGAAATAATAATAATCGTCGTTCCAACGTAATTCCTCACAATGCACCTATATATATTCACAAGTTTTAGGTTTAATTATAATAAGTTTTAATGGTTAAACGAGGGTTAGGGTTTTAAGTGAATTTGGGGCTTGTCGAACAACTATATTTAACAAATGGAATTCACATATATTTTCTTAAAAAAAATGTATATATATTTATATTTCATGCAAAAGTGTAAAAACATTTATAATAATATGCAAGATCTTTATATAAAGTTTGGATAAATTTTTATAACTAAAATAATTATGATTCTAGTAATTAAATCAAAAAGAGCGTTTGGGACCAATAACAATTGTTAAATTTTTTTATATAATTCTTTTAAGAATTTATTAAAACAAACCTTGTTAAAATGTTTTATTAACAAATTATACATTTATTTAACCTTAGAAAAATTGCAGAAATTATTTGGTATCCTTTAAAAATATTTAAAGTTTATAACAATAATTTTTATATTTATTAAAAATATTCTGAAATTGATTTTAGGCCAAAAAGCCCTAAAAATAAAACATGAGGGTGCCCGGGTTCGAACCCGGGACCTTATGTTTGTGGGGGCAATGTTTGAACCAGTAGACCAAGGCTCTCAGCCGCGGTAGAGAATGGGTTTTTATTCTTAAAAACACAACTACATTAAATCCCCAAACTCCTATGAACCCTAGATTGTTCTTGTTCCCAAATTGAAGCTTAAATCGAATCGGTTACATCAATAATCTTGGGGCTTTTGATCCCCATGTATAAACGAGTATGTACATAAGTTAGATTACCCGAATTGAAGATTGGATTGGTATGAACTGAACGATGAACAGACGCGACGAGGTTGGATTCAGTTGGTGCACCAAGTGACGATGAAAACCAAATTAAACTCGTGGACAGCTTCTAGTGATGCTCTGAATCCAAAGCCCCTTGTTAATTTCAACTCTTGATATGCAGAAGATGGTATTCAAATAAGTTGCAGGTCGCGATGTTCAGAGGGATTGAATTCGATGATGATGTTTGTTTCAGATGTAATTGAATGTTGCGTTCGATTAGCGTTTGATAGATGATTATTTAGGTGAGTTTAATTAGATTATTATTAGGTTTTAATGCTCGAACGGCTATGGATTTAAGTTGCTTCGGTTATGTACTCGATTCGACTAGTAACGGATGTTTTTACTTGATTAAACGATGTATACCGGTTCGAGTCATGTTCTAGAAAGGCTTGGGGACGGTTTTGGATCAATAAACGACGAAATTAAGCGGTTTGGAGGTCGCCGGACTTCGGCCGGAGGGTGGCCGGAGTCCGCCGGAATTGCGGGGAAAGAGAAAGATCAAAAATTTGGTTTTTTAGTTAATTACACAATTAGCCCCTGTGTTTTACCCTTTAACATTTCATGCCCAAACTTAACTATGTAATGTTTCAAAATTAACAACTAGGTCCCCTTAACTTTATGTACTTTTAAGTTCCAACCATTTTAAGTTTTACTAACTTAGTAGCTTGTTCTAATTATTATTATTTATTATTAATTATTATTATTATTAATTATTATTATTATTATATTATTATTGTTATTATTATTATTATTATTATTATTATTATTATATTATTATTATTCTTATTCGTATTATTTTTATTCTTATTATTATTATGATTCTTATTATTATTCTTATTATTATTATTATTATTTATTATTATTTTTTTCTTATTATTATTATTATTATTAACACCATTAGTGTTATTACTCTTGCAGTTAGTTGTTATTATTATTATAGTTATTGTTTCATGTTTATTAATTTAATTAGCGGTATTATTGCTATTGTTATTATTCATCATCTTTATTATGTACCATGAAAAAGAATTAAAGACTATAAGTAAGCATAACAAACCCATGAGTTTCATAAATAATATAATTAGCCCATGCAAGAACTTAACAAAGTTAACTTTAATTTAGCCCAAAATTACAAGATGTTACAGTCCTGGCCGATCGCGCCCAGGCCGGTGACGGTTGATGGTTTGATCAGTCTGGTGCCGATGTAGGAGAAGCGAGCGAAGAGGAAGTACGCTCGAGTGAAGAAGAAGACGACGACGAAAGTGAAGATGTTGGGGGAAAAGTGTAATTTGACTAATTTCGCTAATTTGACGATGGATGATGGTAGAGGATGTACGAGTCTTAATCTGACTCGTACAAATCTGGTACCGGTACGGGTACAGAAAGTATCCGTACCGGAGTGGATCCGTTTCCATACAGATACTGATCAAAATAATAATATTATTACTACATGGACACCGTCGTCGGTAGGTCTGCATGAAGTAGATCTGGCGACAGCGGTGACGCGACTGCGGTCCGTGGAGTCCTGGATCACCGTTGAATCGGTGATCGGTGCGTTTGATTCGGACGGGAGGGGGTGGTTAATGTACTCCGACGAGGAGATATTGAACGATCTGGAAACCGAGAGGTGTCCGGGGTTCATATCCAACGATGACGATGAAGTGCAGTGGGTGTATCCGGCGTACCGGAGGATGGTGGATCCGAGTGGGGACGATGGCGGAGGTCCGCCGTGTGAGGTGGCGGTGCGGCTAGGGGTAAAAGTGGAAAAAGGTGCTTTTGAACACTGGTTAGGGTTTTCATGCAGAGTGAGTGTGGCGTATGTGTTATCGGAGAAGACGAAGAAGAAGCGAATGACGGTGTCGTGCGACGTACGGAAGATGAACTCCGGTGGGTATGCATGGAGGCTTGATGTTGAAGCTGCTTTGAGCTTGGGGAGGTTGAGTTAATGGATCTATATTCACAGTTTATCGATCAAACAGGTAAATTGATATTAATTATGTTTGAACAAGTTTTACATATGATTATCATGTATATAGGTGTATTTAATTTGTGTGCATGTTTAGATATAACATATGTTACTGGTAATTAAGTGCTTGTTTCTAATACTTATTACTGTGATTTTATGTTTTGATTTGTGAAGTGGATGAGGTTATAACTTATAAGGTGAGAAGAAGTGATTTGTTGGTGGTGTAAATCATATGGTACGGTGACAAGACTCAACCAGACACATGTATAATGGGTATAGGATTATTGATGAAAAAAACACAAATCAGAAAGCGACAAGAAAACTCATAACATTGAAGATAATTTACGCATGGATTGAGTATGTACGAGATTAGTATTAGGTATTTATACGGGTTTGAGACGGGTATATATGGGATTAGGTATGCCTTAGAGAGTGCTCGAACCTATTAAGTTGTTAAAACTTGAAGCTACTAAGTTAGAAGTGTTGTTGAGTATATGATATTTGAGTTTGTTTT